>CM034150.1:633161164-633704277 GCA_019776745.2 Taxus chinensis | reverse complement strand
TCAAGATTTGGAAGAAAGGTAGTTACAACTTGACTAATTTTTTACATCATGGTTCCAAATATCATGGATCAATATCACCATTTATATCATATTTAAGGGTTTCATCCCTTGTTATGATGGAATCTACTATCACTCTAATCATACCAAACTCTCTAATGATACACTTTTTATCTCTCGTGAGCATATACATGTTATTGTTAATATCTTTGCTCATTTTGAGTTCATGGAATTTACTAATACTATGCAAGGTGAAGGGTCCCATAACATGTTTGAAAATCATGTTATATCATATGATGAGGCATACCATTTTGTGCATTTTTGAAATAAAATACTAATAATATTGTTATTATCCTTTATAATATCCATGATGAACTCGAAAAAATGTTATATCTTCCATAATTGATCTCAATCCTCTCTCATCATCTAATTACACGCATCAACCATCCCTACATCAACAGTACATATCTCATAAGGGACATATAATCCTCCACTTCAAAATGTTTCTATGAATATTCCTATGGCTACTATTGTACATCTCTTATCTACACTCACAATGCCTCATATGTTTCTTCTTCGAACACAAGCGCTCAAATCCTTTGTTCATGATTTATAATCTCAAATATTACAATTACAACAAGGTGCATCTGTTTCTTCTTATACTATAGACTCTACTTAATTGCTTCATAACCCACTTTCACCTAGAATTTCCTCGTACCCTTTTCCTACTAGTTTTGTTAGTACTAAGCTTCTTATTTATGATGGTACAGGTGATCCTAAAGATCATCTCAGTACATTTCATGTCACTTGTTTGTACTATTATTCCAACGATACATTGCTTACCAAGATCTTCCCTTAGAGTCTAAAATATTTTTCCCTATAATGGTTTTTATGATCTACCCATGCATTCTGTATATAATTTTCTTCCTTTAGCTAATAATTCCTCACCCAATTTTCTATTAATATTCATGAAAACGTGTCTTATGCTCAAATGGATAAAATGTGAAAATGTTCCAATGAACCCGTCAATGACTATATACTATATTATAAGACCATTATTATTAAGATGAAAAATATCTTAGCCAATAGTGAACTACAAAATATTTTTTACATAAAGTCTTCTTTTCCCATTATAGGAGTCGGTTCTTTTTTCCAAATGCAATTATTTTGATCATCTATGTCACATTGAAATAAAATGTGAGCCTAAGCTCGTCAACATGAATAAGCTCGAGTATGTTGTTCCTCCTTTGATCAATTATAATCATATGTTTCAAACTAATACTACCTTTAAGAGCATGGATACCAATAAAAAACCTGAATCTAAAACCATTGTCAATGCATAATATCAACCTACAAAATTACAAGTACAACTCTCAATGTCAGTTCTCTCATTTACCTTGTGCACCACAAAATGTTCTACAATAATTACTTGAGTGTAATCTTTTATATCTCCATCTACCACTTGAGGTTGATACAAATGCACTTTTTGATAACTGTTTACACCCTTGTCGTATTTTTTAGGTGTGGGAAGTAGCAACACTAAAGACTTGATGTAAGGGTTCACAACAAGTAGACTATTTTGATCTAATCACATTCTAACATCAACTATACACAATCACAATAATGCATTCAAAATTTAAATGATTTAAATGTTTGATAAATGATAAGTACTTGCTTAAATACTCAAGAGGAGAGATAAAATTAGTTGTTTAATGAAAGATGGAGAGGATTTTGATATGGAGGATTGTAAAATAGGTTGATATGGAAGTGTATATTTTGTAATGGAATCTTTAGAAATGGAAACATAATAAGAAAATGACCCTAAAAGTTATCTATGATCTGGATGACGTAAAGGATGAAAAATTTAGACCAACATATCATAAGTTCGATTCATTATCTACCAAACAAGCAATTTTTTTTTATCTTCACTATATCAATCCATAGGCCAAAAGAGCCAAAATTCATGAAAATATTGTTCTAAAATGCTATGTATACTGGTTCGCACTTCCTCCACACTCCAGTCCCTGCTACAATCTTCCACAAGAACGATCAATGAATGAATCAAAACATAATTTTATGAATTTCACCTCCATGTTCAAGAATAGGTTCAACTAGCCCTCAAAATAGGCAAAGATTAAAGTCTAGAACCATACACATGCACTCCAGAAGATTATGAATACATTTTTAAGAACCCTTTATGGGCCATCTGCTTCTACACAAAGTTTCAAACCCTACCTTTGAGCCTATCTCTTTCAATGCTCTGTAAGATTCTTCTCAATTAGGTCTCTAGTCTTGTAGCCCTATTTTTAGGAAAATCTTATAGTTATAACCAACTAACACCACTACTGATAAGAAACCAATTCACTATATTTAGATACACCTTTATTGATGTTTATGCTACTCTATCAAGTTTTAGGCTCCAACTCTTAATAGCTATATCCTTCAATTAGTACTCTCACCGTTTGAATTAGCTCTCTTAGGTCTTCTTTAGGTCTTCCAAACTGAGTTTTCAAAATTATATTGCCTTAAGGTCTAGGTCACAGACCCCTAAATCACCTTAAACCTCTTACAACATCCTCACACAAGTCCTTGTCAAGTCTCAAGTTGGTACTTACTCTTCAACATCAACAACTCTGTTTTCTTGTCTTCTCTTGAGCCTTGAGTTTCCAAGCTAGGATTTTGACTGTAATTTCCTTGTCTTAGGGTTTGAAAGCTCTAGGTGCTATCCTTCACAAACCTTGTTCTCACCTTCTTAAACTTCTATACCACCTTATATGCAGGCTTCTACAACTTGTTATCTGACCCCTTTTTGAGTTTGGCTCCATAACAATGTTTCTTGACTGTGCAAAACAGAGCATGGACTGTGTCCTCTCACTTTTCTTCTATCCAATGCCTTATATTTCTTCTTACAATCATGGACATATCTTTTTTAGGTCATCCATATCACCTTGTTAAACAAATTATAATAGCAGGTATCAGGACTAGAATTAGATTCTTATTAGTCATTCCTTAACTTATGCTCCAACCCCTCCAAAACTGGGTCTCTACTACATAATCAATATAGGTTCTTTATGTTTATCCTATCAAAACTTATTTATTTCATCTAGAATTTCCTAAGACCTTTCCTCATGTATTAATACACATTCGTGCAATTTTTTAGCTTCTTTCACCATGTACAATGTAAGTTATGGTTATTTCTTCTTTCCAAACCCAAGAATGTGTCCTACAGACCCGAGAGCTAGTCATTTTTATTTAATTTTGTCTAAACATGTTTTAAGGTTTCACCAAGGTTCTAACCCTCTTTGAAGACCCTTACATTCCTCTTCCAATATTATCCAAGTTTTCTTGTTCACTTGTTATCTCAATTATGACATATAAGCCCTGAATTACCTATCCTAGAAGGTTGTGGTAATTTTTTTTCCTAACTCAAGTCTTTAATCTTTGTTATTATGGTTTCTCACTTTCTACACGGTTTTAAACTCCTCTAATATTCTCTCAAACATGTTCACAAGAACATCACCATGAAACTATATATTCATTGTTCACTTCTTTAACAAATCATAAGAACTTCATGAAACTGTTAACTTACCTTCTTTAAATGCCTTGTTATAGCCTTATTTAAAGATTTCATACTTTATGTTCCATATTTTTCCTTATCTTTAATCTACCCAGACATAGTATATATCCCAAAATAAAGAGTTTCTCTTCTAAACATAAAAAAATTCTCCAAATTCCATCTAGTTTCAACATGTCAGAAAAATCCTCTCATAATATCAAGCCAACATTCTTAGAATCTCTCTAGTCTTAACAACATCGCATCATACAAACAAGAGAAACAACATTTTTTTTTTATCATGCATTCAACATATTTACAATAATTATCAAGATTCTTTCATTCAAAATCTACCATAAAAAGTAATCATGATCTCATGCAGATCATTCTTGAGCATCTTGGCTCTTTAGCACCTCTCTATAAGCTATATTATCAGTTATTACCACCTCTCTCTTTTTTTCATATGAATCCTCTATCAAGATTTAGAAGAAAGGTAGTTACAAATAGACTCAAGTCTCCTAACTATGGTAAAGAATGAGTTTAATATGATAATCCCTAATGAGATAAATGATAATAGTTTATTTCCATCACATAAGGTCTTTAACAATCTCTCATATCATTTATTCTTCCTATCCTATCACCTAGACCACTAAACATCTCATAGGAAATTCAAATATTTGAAATGGAACATTTTGGAGGGAAACACCCAAATGGCCTTATTACACTCATGAAAGGACCCAAATGATTTCAGGTCCATACAAACACACTAAACCATGCCCTTAAAACCTATCTCACTCTAAAAAGCATGAGAAAACTAAAATTGGTTATTTACATGCTTGATGCTCCTGCATCACTGGAACCGAGATGTTTGGCCCTGACCTAGAGCTATGGTTTTGGAATATTTGAAAGTCTAGATTTATATCTTTATGTGTTTTTTACTTGTCTATAAATGATCTTTGTTGTATTTATCTCTTGCTTACCTCGGTTTGATATGACCTGTAATAACATGTAATAATGTAGAAACCGTAGCAATCTTCAGAACTTGTCATCTAAGCATTATCAAACCAAAAGGAGAAAACATATGAGTGTAATAATGATAGACTACCCTTGGTGGTCAAAATATCAATTGTTGAACCAATTACAGTGTTGCACTACATTCCCTCATTGTGGTATCAGATTGTTAAATATCGCAAGTACTGAGAGGGGGGTGAATCAGTGCTTATCTCAAATAAGATCTTTTCAAACTTTCTATCTTGATTAGTTATATTTAAGAGAACAAGAGAAACTTCAAACAAGTAACACAAGAGAGAAATACACAAATTTTATAGTGGGAAACCAAAGAAAGGAAAAACCCACTTTGAAACTAGCCTCTTTATTTAGAACACCACTTCTAAGGACTGATTTACAATTGATCAAACACCCACTCAATCTATGAAGCACCAAATTTAGATGACACCTAGCACCGACTACATGAAGGAATTAGCACCCACACAACTGACAGAGTAAGAAGCACCAACTTATTCTAGTCTAAGCACCTACTTAGATAGTTCAAGCATACAATATGATCATCTAGTTTCCTTGTTGTTGCATCAATAGGTTATGATCACTTTACTGGAGCTAAAATCTCAATTCACCTATTCTTCTGATAATGCACCCTATAATGACTTTGATTTCTCTAGTTGGATCATTGTCTCTTCTAGATTGCACTCAAGGACAACCAACCCCTTTTAATTTCCACTACCTCAATCAGTATACTTTTCATTCACAATCTATTTTAGTCCATTTTATTCTATCACAGTTCCGTGTATTTTATCTCAATCCTCTATATTCTTCATTGCCATGCTTCATTGCAATCAATTGTCTCATCCATACAATTCTCTCATTGTCCCTATATATCAATTTCATCTCATTTATATCTATTCTTTGTTTTTCACTCATGAATATTAACTCTCTAACATCTTGATTATTCTCTCACTTCAAAATATCAACATCTCACCCTGTCATCTATATTCAATCACCTTTCATACTTACTTTTCTTTATCTTATTTACTCTTTAACTATCTCACATTAGCAATAGCTTGACTTCATAATAGAATACAAAAAAATATTGGCTCTTCAACTCTCCTTCATGAGACCAACATTGTTTTCCTTGACGAGTGGAGAAAAGGACAAAGGGAATATTGAGATTTAATTCAACTTATAACTGACACTTCCCTACCTCTTCGAGTTGCTAAACTTTCTCTTACTCACCTCTGATTTTTCATATTCCCTATCAGCCTTAAAAAAACTTAGCACTTGTTTTGCATGAGATGAAATAAACACAGTCTTTTCCTCTTATTATAGTGTAATTGAAATATTCTCATAAATTATAACTAAAGGAGACCTTGGATCTTCAATCAGAGATCAAGAACTTTGAAGAACACTATCTCAAAACTTTTACAACTTCACCAATTCTATTTTGAGTTTGAGAAAGACCATGTTTTCATTCCCAGTGAAGGCTTTAGCACTCTAACCATTTCTCTGATATCTTAGACTGAGTGTCTAAAATTTACATTCACACATGAGTTCCACTGAATTTCTACCTCCTTGATCATTTTATAGAGATCAAAAATTCTTTGAAGGAATGACACAATATTCAAACATTGTCTTCAACTTCACCTTCTACAAAAATGAACACTGACACAACTATTGTAGGAAAATTCATTTCACTCAAACGAAATAAATATTTGTAAAACATCAAGAGTGATTTATAACACTCATTCACCTCTTTTAGATCATGATTTAACAAAGGAATTATCTCAATTTGCAATAATCTATGTTTGATTTGAAGAAATACTGATTTTATAGTCAAACTGTACACTAAACACATTTTTGAGATTTTCTAATAAAAAATTATCTGTGTATACTTGATCAATCACTAAAATTCCTTTTGCAACCATTTCCTATCTACTCCATGGATATATGATCAAATTTTCATGAAATTTCATTGGAGGAAACGTTCTAATTGAGCAAAAAAGTATTTGTGAAACACTAGTTCATGGTATGGAAGACTATCATGGCCCGAGAGCTCTAAAATGAATATTTCTTCCTCTATATTTGATGAAATAGAAAAATTCAAAGTTTAATGGGTATATAATTGAGATATCCATCTCTGACAAGTGATTTAGAAGCTTTAAGGTCCTCCATTTATTCACATAATTCACCCGTGTCTTCCAAACCTACAAGAATATTCCTCATAGAACACAGTCAAGAATTTTGAGTCTTAAAATTTCACAAGGTTTTTCTTGAGAGTGATGGGTAGAAGTTTTCTCTTTAAAACCACTGAAGTTTTACTTAAAGTAAGGTGACCATCCATTCTATACTTTCAAACCACTAAGTAATCACTTTCAATGCTCCCAGAAAATGAAGAACAAACGGGTACAATAGGATAGAAAAAGTGACAGAGTTGTCATTAAGGAGGAGGGATTAATATTTACATTGAAGACCTTGTATTCATGAATAAGATTCTAAACACCTTCATTGAAGGGAGACACTACCAATTTGAGATCAAACTTGCACTTTGGATTAAGAACAACTCAGTTGCATACTTGTGTAAAGCAAAGCATGACTCCAAGAATCTTGTCACTAAGCAAATTGACCACAGGATTTAAATTTTTTCTCAAATTATCCATGTTTATGAAGTGAATATTTGTTTTATCCTCTAAATATAGTGTCAAGGATGGCTAAGAGCAATAAATGGAGGTAAACATCTAAGGGTAGTGACTCCATAATGCATGATTTCTAGACACAAGCTTTAGGACAACATGGAATACCTCTAACAACCATTCCCACTAAACAACTACCTTACAAGTGACTTGTAAAGGATGTATGAGCCCTTATTGCATTCATTTTAATCCTCTTGAGGTCTTGTAGAATAGTGTACCTATTCAGACTTGAGAGAACCACACTGTCATTCCAAGACAGCTGAAGGATTTTCTTGAGAAATTCACCTTGAAACCTTGTGCTTATCTTCAAAAAAGCATGTAGAGACTCTCAGAGGTTCTTTGTCACTTTTAGCACTCAAATTTTTTATTAAAGATCAAACACAACTCAACTTATACATTATGTACCAAGGCACATGCCAAGAAAGAGAAGAAGCGTGTCAAATAAATACTCATAACTTTCTTAAAACAAGTCTAATTGATCTAAAAAAATTGCATTACCTCAAGTTTGGATTCCAATAAATAAATTCCTTCTATTATTTATCTAAATAATCCCTCTTTTTTTTTTCTTGAGACCTAAGAAGCCAGACAACTCAAAATGCAGTTTTCAAGAAGGTTGATTTGGACAAACTTGAATAACTCTAAATCCCCATTTTAGAATATGATGAAATTTGACATGGAATATTGCAATACATCCCTTTATACATTCCATGTATTGGTTAGCCATAGGTTTTCATGTGAAGCTCTGACCAATCTCATTTGCATGCAAGAACAATTAGGTTCCTCAAGGGCAGTATTGGCTAGAAGTGGCATTTTTCTTCAAAGCTTGTTTGTTGACATTCTTAGTCCTAGATTGAGTCCATCCACTTGAGATACACCTGATAGAATTTTTTTTTACTTCAAATTGCACAAAAAAGACTCACTTGACTCACATGCACCTAAATGGAATCAATTTGACTCAGCATGGACTATCATGAACCCAACACTTTGTGACTCCATAGACACACTACTTTCATGACAAGGAAGCATTGGGACACCACATAGACATAAGTGAAAACCAAACACAAAGGTGGTAAACAAAAACCTCATGTAGTTCTCTTAGGTGTTTGTGTAAGTGTGTATAGCTAACCAACCTCTTAGGGGTGCCCTTGTGTCTCTTAACACCAAGATAACAAGATAGTATTGTATTATAGAATGTATCCAATGTGGTAGAAGTGATATGTGGTGTGCCTTAGCTATGTGAACCAACCCTTTTTTTTATTAAAACCCTTGTGCAATACTTGGAGTGACTTTGATCTTGTTAAAACATGGCTCTTATGATCTTTGCATGCTTGGAATGGATGAATTTGAACTCTTTGACTTAGTTGAGTGCTTTAGACTTGTATTAGAGACTACCCTAATTGATGTGCAACTGATTTGAGTGGATTTAGGAACCCTTTGATTGAATTTTTAGATATATTTGGAATGGTATCTTGTAAGAGTGTTAGGTGAGTTATAAAGTGATAATGACTTATTTATATAGCCTTCCATATGTGAAATATTATAGGTATGACCCTACAAAGATTAAATGACCCAAATAAGAAATTGAAATTGAAATCAGATTCAGTGAATGCTAAGGGGTGGGATTGTACAGGTCATCTAAGACTAGACCCCACACGTTGGCCCTTCTATATGTTTTCTAGTTGAAGAGGTGAATACCAAAACTGAAAGTTGTGTCATGAATATAAGAGGTTTTATGTTGCTTTGATTAAGTAATATTCTCAAAATTAATGATAGAAAATAGCGTAAAGATAATCCAGTTGTAGGATATCTAGAGAGATGAGGAGATTAGATTCCAAATGTGAGCATTTCTCCTAGCAAGGGTACATGGTCAAACTTGAAATTACACAAGGACGAGTTAAAAAAATTTAGTGTATACATTTGCCCCCTATAAGTGTATAATTAAACATTGCATGCTTAAAGAAAAAACATACTTGAGTGTCCACACACTCTTTTTCTTCTCTCTAAAGTGTTTCTTGATAGGTTAGTGATTAAAAACCCCATGATGAAACATGCAACACATAGTGTAGTCAATGTCTATGATAGAAACTAAACTTTAACTAAAAAAATATAGATAATACTTGTGACTTTGGACATTGCAAAAAATTATGTAAATGAGAAGAAAAACATGGAAAGAATGTAGTTGTTCATTTTACATAGGGAGGAGCTCCCATTGTTGCCATGTTTTGAATATTTAGAATTTTCTATGGAGATATAGGATAATTGATGGTGATTAGTCCCGAATGTTGTGTAGTATGAGATAATAGATGAGAGGATTCATGTTTTCCCCCAAATTTGAATTTTTTGTAGAGAGGAATAATTTGTACTACGAAGAACCAATGTACTTGATGCCTTCCCCATTTAAGAATTTGTTGAGAGAGGAGGAAAGAGTAGCTTATAAATCCTTCAAATTTTCTTCGATGCTTTCCACATTTATGGATATTGTGAGAGAAGAGGAAAGAGCATTCTATGAAGATCTCAATTTTGCTTCGACACTTTTCATAAAACCCATGAACCACATTGTTGTAGAAGGATCTAGGCCCAATATTTTATAACTTGAAAAATAAGACCTTAGAAGAAATGAAAATTGTCACCCCCCCATAAGGTGTTACTGTGAATGAACTAATCATGTAGAATTTCGAAACATTGAAGGGAAGAAGGAGGTACATGCCCCAAAGCCATGTTTTACAATTCAATTAGAATAGTGTCGTAAATAAGGAATGAATTACTCATGCCCCCTATTATTTGTCAAACTTTGTCATCTATAATTGTAATCATGTATAAATCCTATAAAAAACTAATAAAACATGAATAAATTTAAATGTTGAGTGAATATTCCCTCTGTTGGGGTATAGAAGAAATGGTTAAGAACGTACCCCGGTATTGACTATACTATATAATTTTGACTCTACTTGAATTCTCCCATATTCCAGTATCCATGACCTTCTCTAAGAATCTAAGTCCTATGAAAATATATTCCGATATCTTATAACAAATATATAGCCATAGAAATGTCATGATGAATGCACTTTCTTTTGATGCACATGTGACAAAACATTTGAGCATGCGGATAAAAATAATAGATGTGTACCCATGTATTATACATCTAATAATCTATGTAGGATCACATAGAAGGATGGCCTTTAAGAAATTGTACCTACAAAAGGGGTTATGTATAGTGGCAACCATGACATGAAGAGACACCAATTTTTGGTATTGCTACCCCTCATCCCACATTCACTCTTGTCACCTTCCTTTTACATACATACCTCTCTTCCCATTCAAATTCCTCTTTCCTTCCTAAATTAAATTTATCCCACTTATCATTATTTCTCCCTTAATTAAGCATCATTAATTCCATAATCATATTTAATTAATCCTAAACCCTCACCTTAATTCATTTATTCCCCCAAATCCTCCATTTTATCCTTCCCTAGGCCCTCATTTAATAAATTCACCTCCCTTTTCCTTTATTTAATATTTTTCACCCTCCACCTACTCATTCACCATTCTAAGTAACCCTAACTCCTCACCTCTCAAAACCCTAATCCCATCCTCATATGGGATCTTTGTCCTTGATCTCGTCACCTTTATCACCACCCAAATGGATGGGTCCATGCAATCGGTGGTGACCCATCTGGGTCACCATCAACCCTATAAAGCCACCCTACACCTCCTTTTCTCAAGATGCAATTTTGGAGATTTCCAGTATTCTTGTGATCTTGCTTTCATTTGTTGTCTCTCTTATAACTGTCATCATCATCTTAAAGATCTTGTGCTTCACTTTTGGGAGATTTAGAGATCTTTTTTCTCTCTTGCATGCTTAGATCTACCTTAAAATTTTATCATCATATTTCTCATCAAATATTTTGCAGGTTCAGAAATCATCTAGGAGCTTTGTCTCTTCCTTCTCATATATTCATTTTCCATCTGTAGATCTTTGTTCTTTTCCATCCTTTTCCATAAAGCCCTATCTCAGCCCCATTCATCCATCAACCCTGTTTGGTCACCATTGACCCATTCCCATTTTTCTTATTTTCTCTGTCATTCAGATTTCCCAATCACCCCTTTCTGATTCCACAATCACTCAGGCCTCAAATATTTGCCATTCCACCCTCTTTATCATATTTCATATTTGTTCTATTCAACTCCAGTTGCTGTTGACTCAGCCAGGTGACCATCAACCAAATCAGTCTTCATTGCATTCACCTTCATATTTCATAATTTTCTTGTATCCTTTCTGTCCAATCTAGTTCCAGATCTCTTGTAAGTTCTTATTTCTTCATCTCAACTCATCACCAGCTCCTGATATACCTCCAAGGCCTTCAGATCTACATTTTCTATCATTGTTTCAGTTGATCTACTCCATTCATCCATCGACTGGGCCCTATAGTCTCTGGTTTGTCAACCTACAAAGGTTTGGTTTATTTTGTTTAGATCAGATTTGAATTTTATCACTTTTATTGCATTTCAGTTTCTATTATAGTTCAGATTCTGTCTACATCCAATTTATCAATATTTTTATCTTATCTTTATCAAAAACATGGGTTGACATCCATCCTAGGAAGTTTTCACTTCTTAGGACTGACATTGTCAGGAAACCCACCCATCTATCTACTAATCCATTTTTGTGTTGAGTTCTCTTTATTTGTAGGTCACCTAGCTCACTGCAAGGAGGGATCTCTCATTTTGTGCCCATATCTATCATCATTCCATTCAAACGTACCATAAACCCTCTCATACTTGGTGTTACTTGTTTCCTTTATTACTATTTCACTAATTTGGAACAAGAATGAGGAAATTTGTTTCAACATTCTAGCATGCCCAGTGGGACTCACCCTTCTTTGGTGAGTCTTTTATTTTTGTCTTTCATTTCCATTTTCTTCTATCTATTTTCTACTAACCTCATTAGGTAGGAGCATTGATTTTCTTACTTGCGTGGATTGTGTTTCTTGGATTGGATTTTTATTTATTTGCTTTCTTTAAAAAAATTTAGATAAAAAGGAAAAACGTTATCCATGTTATTCCTTGTTTTTATTCCCCATCTCTTTTTCATTTCATTACATATCTTGTTTGTTCTTTCATTGAATCTACACATTTCATTTTGGATCTAAAAATAACCCTTCATACTTGCTTGGAAATCTAGTCTAATTAGGGGGTTTAACTCATTGCATACACTTTATCACACACATCCAAAACACACACATTAAAATACACATCTAAAATATTCCCTCCTAGGTGGAACTATTGGGATTTCATCACCCAATAGGAAATCTGTCACGGTGTTCTGGCCGCGTTACAATTTTTTTTGACTATTGGTATATTGATAAGCACCCGAACTCCCTTATCATGTGGGACCATGAAGTGAGGGGGTAGGCCCCAATACCAAGCCTTATATCGGTATTCATCATAGATTTGGGCCTCACATACCTTTAGGTATATCAAATACTCCATCCAAAACTACCTGAAACCATCCATAGATTTCCATTTCCTAGGTTCCCTTTGAAACCCATTTTTCATTTCTTTTTCACATTTCTAATAATCAAGATAATCAAAATTATTTGTGTGACTTTCTTGAATTAATTAAAAATCAGCATAGTATTTTGTATTATTTTGTTTCATGCCCATCATTACATGATCCCAAGCAAAGAAAATGGAACAAAACATGTCTTCTAACACTATTCCTACATCTACCATGGTTTCCCAACAAACCTCTTCCCTTTCTATCATTACCTCCACCCCTTTGGTCACCTCTTTTGTAGTTACTCAACCAATGGTTCCCATTTCCTCTCTTCAAGAGTCCCACACCATCCAACCTAATACCCATGTTCAAAACTAATCCTTTCTTTATCATCATTCCATCCCATCTAGACCAGCAACACCCCCATCTGCTACCTCTATTGAAGAGTTTTGGGCCTCCTATCATCCCTCATGGGTGTGTGGAATTCCAAGAGCTTCTCAATGCTAATCTTGCTCTTCATGACTATCTCCTTCGTAAGACTACCAACCTCCCCATTTATGGACCTCCTTTGTAACAAATTTATGCCTACCATTCCAATCCTGAATCCACACAAGTCCTTACATCACAAATTTTGTGTTCTTCCCTAGAGCTATGAATGAACTTGTTATGGTACAATGTGAGCTTGATCCTCACCCATCTCCTTCCATAATCCCTCATGCTCACCAAACCACTCAATTGGTGACACCATTCCCCCTAATTTTCCTCGTATTAACACCATTATCACCTCTTCTATCCCCATTACCTCATCATCCACTATAATCACTTATGCCCCTATCCAATCATCACAAGAGTCTCACTTGCTTCCTCCTACATCCAAACAACATAATTCAACTTTTCCTCTTATCTCCACTTCCCATGTCCATGCCAATGTAATCACTTCACAACCTCATCCATCTGAATCAACTCAAACCCACCAACCTCATCTCGAGGTGCCTTTCGTTACATACTTCCCAACCAATCCACTCAAGTATCTCAACCACCTATTACTTACATTACAACTCATCATATGCCACATCAATCAAATGTCCACATCTCTCAACAACTAACTCAATCTCATCAATCTTATCACATCCCCATTTCTCAACAACAACCTTTATCTCAACCCATTCAATCTAAACCCCTCAATTACATTCCCCCTTATCAACCACTTCCACCAACACCTACACATCCTCAAATATCAACCTTATCAATAACCTAACCCATCTACTTCATATGCATCACAATATCATCCTTTAACTTCTCAACCCCATCCATCATGATCCCATGCAAGAATTATTGAGTAGAATGGATAATCTTGAAGTCCACTACCTTGGGATCTAAAACCACATTCTCATATGATCAAATTTTCAATGAATCCATCAACCCCTTGGTTCCTATTAAGCCTTATCCTCCACATTAGGAGCTCCAAAATTTCTCTAAATTCAATAGTAAGGAGGATCCCCAACAACATCTTCATGCCTTTAGGCATGCATGCTACTTAATTTCCCATGATCAGGACCTTATGCTTCACACATTCCCCATGTCGTTAGTTGGTCCCACCTTGGATTGGTATAATGGGGATTCCCCCAACATTCATTATTCTCATTCACCCAACTTGCATAATTATTCCTAGAACACTTCTCAATCAATATTGTGCATGTAAGATCACTATCACATACCTTTATGCCATTCAACAATTTGATGATGAGTCTATCATAGATTTTTTCACATGATGGCATGACATCATCAACCAACTATCATTCTCCCTTCCACAAACTGAGCTTATTGAACTCTTCTCATAGTTCTTATGTGAAGCATATCTCCTCTAATCTTCAAATAAAATCATTTCAAACCTTTGAAGAGGCATTTACCATGGCTCACAAACTTGAACTTTGTGCCCTTGAGTAAGGCCATCTCAAACTTTGATCAAATAAACCCAAGTTTGAATTCACTAAATCCTCCACGCATGGTGAAAAATCTAAGAATGTCGTTAATGCCATCATGGTTAAATATTCTCCACATCCACTTCTCACATGGATCCTCCACAAAGAGCTCCTAGACCGCCTCCTAACTATACCCCTCTTGGAGAATCTTATAGTTCAATATTCGACAAGTTAATGGTGGTAAATCTCATTTGACTTCCTCCCATCCAACCCTTTGATGAATCACGACCCAAACCAACATGGTATCATGAGAACATTATTGTAAGTATCATCAGATCCATGGTCATGACATTGAGAAGTGTCACACTTTTAAAGACCTCATTCCAAAAACTCATAGACTCTGGTGACCTTCAAGTAGATAATCCTAATGCTCCACCTAATCATCCCCTTGATGTCTTTAAACAACCATTCCCCAATCATCCACCAAAAAATCAATATTTTCCCCCCACATCTCAAGCACCTAACGCTTACATGATCAACACCATAAATCAAGAACCCACATCATTACCTATATCCACCACCTCATTATCTACTACATCTACCTCTATTTTAGAAATGCTTCTCCCACATCTACAACTTCATCAATATCCACACCTACTTCTACATCCACATTGACATATCTACACCCATTACATCTACAATTATCACATCTGTATCAATCTCCCCTACATCTACTCCCATTTCTATATATACCACATCTCCACCTATTACATCTATTCCTTCACCAACACCCACTCTAACACCTATTCCTACATATATACCCATCTCCACATCAACCACAAATATCATGGTGTCCAATTCTAATCCCACATCTATACCACCTCTTGAATCATCTACTTCACAAAAACCCACTTAAGACAATAACTAAAAATGATATTCATACCCCATCTATAAAACCAATCACCCCCACATCAAAAAATATGAAACCCACAAAATCTACAACTCCTCTTGATCTCATCAAGTGTGTCATTCAAAAACCACTTCCACCTATAATATCTACATCTACAATACAATCCACATCACTTGGGTTTGCTTCTATAGACCCCCCAGTTGAAATAGTCATCATTCCTACCAAAGGTAAATCCTCACAACCAAATTCTAAGAACCTTGGCATGCCCATCTAAAAATCCCTCACACATCCACACAAAAAATTGGAACTCACTCCTCCCAAGACTAACCCTCCTAAGCAATAAAATGTCACATCATCACTCTTAGGAGCATCTCCATCCATCTTAGGGCTAGGACCTCCATCCAAAACTACCATTATCAACAAATCCAAGTCAAAACAATCTAATCCTTCTTTCAAGTCTGATCTTCCTTCAAAATCATCCACATCCCCAATTATCAAAATAGAATCCAAGCCATCTAAGTCACCAATCATCAAAACTGAAACCAAGACACAATCACCTTCTTCTTCTTCAAAGTACAAGGTAGAATCAAAGGCTCCCATAAAGCCTCATCAAATAAAATATCCCTTCTACCTTCATCCACCATCCTCAAATCCACTCCACTGATGGTCTCTACTTCAAAAACTACCATTGGTCCCTACACAAAAATATTCCAATGCTTACTCCAAGCATTCACTAATCACCCTTCCTCCCTATTAAGTATTTTGATTCAGGTGGCCCTAAATCCTTCATGGTTTGATTCCAATCTTGTTTTTGCATACCATCATGCACTATGTCATGATACTGAGCAGTGTAAGGCTCTCTAAACTATTATTCATAATCTTATCGATGAATATGATCTTTTCGTTGAAGGGGATCACCCTCTTCCTTCAACCAATCTCACTTCTTCATCCCAACCTTCATCCACAAGATATCTAAATCTTCTCATTCATCCAATAATTTTTTCATCATCCCACCTCTAACCACGACCTCTCCTAAGGAAGGTCCCCCTCTTTTCATTAATGTTGTTCATATTGCCACTCGATCTCACCCACATGATTCTCAACCTCCTACACAATCTAAGTCAAAGGTTTTTCTTATCACTCCCTCTAAGTGAGCCTACTCCCTTCCTTCTTCATCAAAACCTAAGGTGTCAATCTTAGCCACCCCTTGGCCTGTTGTTATTGAAAAGAGTGTTACGAAGCAACTTCATCAGGCCCCAATTAAGATGTCACTTTATGAGCTCATCCAAATCTCCCTAGATCATAAGCAAGCTCTCATTGAAAGCTCTAAAATGTATTCCTACTCCTAACAATGAGTCTCAGCCCTTTGATTCTCTTGTTTTAGAACTTGGTGTTTCCACCTCCATATCCTTTGACAATACTGAAATTCCCAACATATCACTCGAAAGACCATGATCTTCGCCTTTTCATCATTGTGTGCATCAATGATACCTTCATTTTCATTCTATGATTGACAATGGAGCTAGTATAAACATCATTTCATCTCACACATTTAATCAGCTCAAGCTCCATAATTCCATTGTTGCCCAATCACCCATGGTTCTTCAAGCATTCAATGATATTGTTGCCCCGCTTTGGGCATAGTTATCCTTCCTATCCATGTTGGTGAAAAAATCCTCCATGAAGTCTTCTATATCATAGAAGGGGAGTTCTAATACAATATCCTCCTTGGATGACCATGGATTTGAATGCCATGCGTTGTGTTCCTTCCACCCTTCATCAATGCATCAAATATGAACATGAGGGGAAAATCCTAACCCTCCCCGCAGACACTCCTCCATTCAAAGCATGTCACATGACTTATCATCCTAATGACATGCTCATTCCCAAAAAACATTCTTCTGAAGTATCCACTAGCTCATCTGTCTCCTCATCCTAGCTTCCCAATGATGACTCTTAGACAAAGTGATGGATCATCTCAAGCTGGGGGAGTACCACCTTCTCACATTTAATGCTCTTCCCACACCTCATAGACTCGGTAGACCTGATAAAGCCTCAATGTATCAACCTGACGTAGGATATTGTTCCTTTTGGTCCACCTCATCTTCATACAATTTCATCTCATATGTGGTGGTATGATCACCCATCCTCCCACATTGACACTCAACCACATACCAAACCATATACCAATGGCTTTGACTTTCTTTACAAGAAATCATTTACTTACACTTATCTTCATTGTTGCACCCTGGAAAGGATTTGGAATGGGGCGCTATTATAAACGAGGAATGCATTACCTCGTCATTGATCAACCTCACAAACCCCATGAAAAATTTGGGTTGGGCTATAAGGAAAAATCTATCAACCCCCTCTCCCTCCATCTTTGGCTCTTATGGAAATTGATCCTCCATCTTCTCCATCCCATAAGGTTATAGATGCGTATGATACTGTGTTTCCTATCATATAGCTTTTTTTTAAATCTCCACCATCACTTTGGGACCTATTAACACAAAATCACAACATCCCCAAAGGAGTTATAAGGCCCGCTTTTCTAAGGAAGGGTCATTTGGTGTGATTTTCATAACATGGGACCATCTCAAGCTGTGGGGCTTGCGGAATTGATATGGCCCTCCGGAGAAAGTCAACTTCTTCTTCCTGATCCTAATGCTAAACTAATCCTAATGTAGAAATGACGTCTAACTAAACCTATCCTAATAATTCCAAGGAGACAGGGAGAGAGAAAGTGCATAAAGAGGGAAATACTACACTAGTGAGGTGATAGCACCAAAAAAAGGGAAGTGCTAGTCACAATCTCAGCTGCCTAAAGTGGAGAGAAGTGAGCAGAGGAGAGGGTGGACAAGATGCACCACATACCAGAGATAGATTTCACACAAAACACCACTTCAAAACCTATTAAACACAGCTCCCATGACCTGTAAAAAACCTCCGAATATGCATAGTATACCCTGTAACAACGAGAGGCGAGGAGAGATAATAAAATAAGAAAATAATGGACAAATGCATCACAAAACAAAAATTATTGCTCCAAAAGTTCACACAGTACATTGTTAGTGGGCAAGAGGCAAGAGAATTCCATTATAGAGCCATGAAAGGAGGTTCAAACTCCATTTTTGACCCTGGGGAAGAAAAGAAGAGGGGAGGAAGAGAAGAAGAACGAACAACAACTTTACAATGAATTATGCCCCCATATTTATAGATTTGATCAGAGAGAAGAAAGAGAGAGAGAAGTGGGAAAAGTGGGTTGAAGCTCAACCATCGCTATTAATGCTTCTGATAAAATATGCCCCTCAAATCCATCTTTATTGCATCAATCCTTGGTTCGGTGCCTTGAAAGAAGTGGAAATGGTGGAAACAGATTGAATCCAATTTGGTTGTTGAGATAGATGGATCCTGCATTGAAGGCCAGAAGACGTTCCCTCCATTTTTCTTTAGTGAGGCTGAGATCTTTCTAATGGCATCAAATTTGCAATATTTTGAGCCCTGATCTGAAAGATATGCCCCTTCGAAGTTTGTATTGGGTCCATACTAATGGATGGGAAAACCAGTTTGAAAAAAAGGACCTTTCTTTAATGTGAGATATGTGGCAACCAGATTGGAACAAAAATCGGGCCTACAATTTATCTTTTTCCCCTTTTTCCATGAGAATCACAAAATCTAGAAAAATCCCATTGCCTCGCTGCTCCACCTAGACACATGGCATCCTTTTGTTGGCTGGGGAGGTGCGCTCCAATCTTTTCCTTTGTGCCATTTTGTCAAAAGGAAAATTTTCACCTTTCCTCCGCTTCCCCGCTTTGGCTTTGACTTGGGTTCAAACTTTGACTTTTTCCTTTGCCTCATTTTGGAATGTGAGCTCGTAGGTCTGAAACATTTTCCCTTCATATTTTCTCTATGTGCGGGGTTGTCTTGACCAAATTTTCTAGGGGATGAATTTGGGATAGCAAGACCACTGACCTATCAGTGTAAAAATGAAATCCAATCCCTCCCTCTTTAATTTCTTGATACGGTAGAGGAGGATTCCCCTACCATTAACATTCTTCAGTGTACCAATGATGCTTTCATCCTCTCTTACATGGGGGCAGAAGATTCTATCTTCATAATACCTTGTGCTAGACAAATCCACCCTTCTTAACAAATCCACCATCAACATCAACATAAGGACTCCACAAAATCTCCGCATTCTCAAAGTGGGTCAATCCCTTGATTCACATAAGCTTGAATCTTTCACCACCTTCATTTTTTGACATACCTAAGCCTTCACATGGTCGGTACACCACGACATGATGGGCCTCAATCCCTCTATTGTTGTTCATAACATCGTTAACTTCCGTAACGCTAAGTCAGTTAAGATTCAGAATATTCACCACATGCACCCTCGAGTTTCCCTCCTTGTCAAAGAGGAGCCACAACAATCCTTTCATCCAATTTCATCATCCATATCGACTATCCGTAATGGGTTTCCAATATCATACCCATCACCAAATATTCTTAAATATTTGCATCTATACTAAATTTCTAGATTTAAATCTCTCTTTCCCTAAATATGAATTTCCTCTTCCTAATATTGATCAACTCACAGACCTTACTGCTGGTCATAAGATGTTTTCTCTTATGGATGGATTTTCTTAGATACAATCAAATCCTCATCGCACCAGAAGACCAACATAAGACCTCTTTCATCACTCCTTGGGGGAATTTCTGCTATCAATTTATGCCCTTCAGTTTGAAAAAATTCCAAATCCACCTATCAGCGAGCCATGACTTACATATTTCATGATCTAATCCATAAGACTGTAGAGGACTACATTTATGACCTTTTGGGTAAATCCAAGCATTGACGTGACCACCTTTCCATCCTTGAAATTATTTTCAAGCACCTTATCTGATTCTTCCTCCATCTCAATCCAGCCAAGTGTGTGTTTGGAGTGCTAACTGGTAAAATCCTTGGCTTTATCATTTCTATCAAGGGTATTGAAGTTGACCCCACAAAAATCAAGGCCATCCTTGAGATGCCTCCTCCTTCTAATCTAAATTAGCTTCACAGTCTTCAAGGCTGACTTCAATCAGTTCACCATTTCATCTCACAACTTTCTGACCATTTCCAACCTTTTCACCATCTCCTTCACAAATACATTGACTTCAACTGGGATGATAACTTCCAAAAATCCTTTGATGATCTCAAGCAGTATCTCTATCCCCACCTATGCTTACCCCTCTATGTGATGGGAAGACTTTCTATCTCTATGTATTACCTTCTGATCATGCTCTAGGTGCCATGTTAGCACATCACAACAAGAAAGGCAGGGAGCAGGTTATGTATTACATCAATCGCACCCTTCATGATTATGAGACTTGCTACACTGAAGTACAAAAAAAATGTGTTGTTCTCTTTTCTTTATTACCTCAAGCTTCTCCATTATCTTCTCAATCATAAAACTTACATCGTCACTAGCTTTCCATCTTCTCAAGACCATGCATTCTAAGCCTTATCATAGTGATTGCATCACTTAGTGGCTCATTCTCATCACCGATTTTAACCTAGAGTTCATCTCTCAGAAATCAATCAAGGGCCAAGTTATCGCAGATCAATTAGTTGACACCCCTCTTCTTGATAATCACCTTCCTCATGAGTAATTTCCAAATGGATCTATCAATACCGTTGATCAAGAGTTTTCTCCCCTTAAGATGACACTCTTCTTGGATGGATCTAAGTGTCGAAAAAGGGGAGGTGTTGGCATCATTATCATTCCTCCTTGGGACACTCCCATTCCCATCGCTTATAAGCTTAATTTCAAATGCACAAACAATATGGTTGAGTATGAAGCTCTCATCTTAGGTCTTCAAACCACTATCTTACTCGGTGTCCAAATCCTTGATATCTAAGTGGATTCTCAACTCATCATTAATCAATTCAAAGGCATCTATCAATGTAAAAATGAGATCCTTCAAAAGTATAAGGACATTGTCGACTTCCTTCTTGAAGCATTCAATTTTTACACCCTTCAAACCATCCCTCGGTCATCTAATAATTTTACAGACACTATGGCTTCCCTCCACATCTCTTATCCCTTGGTCTATGTAAGATTCTAAACTCTCTATCATCATTCATCACATTGAGAAACCACCTCACCTTACTGAGCTCCCTGGCGTCAACCTTGTTGAATCTAATTCCTCTTGATCTTTGGTATTCTCAAATATTTGACTATCTTTCTCAATCCATCATCCCCTCCGACCTATCCAAAAATAGTAGGAGGTCATTTCTTCAACGTGCTAACCATTATGTCATCCTTGGACAGTATCCTCTATAAGCATGTATTCAATGGCAATCTTGCTTCATTTCCTTAAGTCTCATGAATCCACTCGAGCTATCTAAGAAGTCCATGATGGTATATGTGGTGGAAATTTTAGTGGGTTGGATGTCACCAAGAGCATTTCTTCGCATGGGTTATTATTGGCCTTATCTCAATCAATACTATTGTGAATACATTAAGAAATGTGTCAAATGCCAGCATCATTCTAATCTCATCATGTATTCCTAGCCAGGCCTTACAGCCGGCTCAGGACCTTTGGCCCTTTTCATGGGGGCACTTGACCTCATTGGCCTCATCAATCCACATTCTTCTCAACACCATCATTCTATTATCACCGTATCTGATTATTTCACCAAATGGGTGGAATTCATTCCACTCGCATCAACTAAAGCTAATAAGATCGTTAATTTTGTCTATCAACATATCATTTTCCACTTTGGCATTCCTCATAAGATCATCACAGACAACAGAAAGTCCTTCAAAAACAAATATCTCAAAAAAATTTGTGACTCTTTCAATATTAATCTTAGCTTCTCTTCTCCATATTATCCTCAAGCTAATGGCCAAGTCGAAGCTACTAACAAAACTCTTCACAATATTCTTGCTAAGACTATTGATAAATTAGGTCATAATTGGCATCTTCATATCCCCTTCGCTCTTTGGGCTTATCGGACTAGCATCTCACACCTCTATGGGTGCTACTCCTTTCTCTCTCATATATGGCATCTGAATCCATTCTTCCTCTTGAAGTCCAAATCCCATATCTTTGCACGTTTCTCTTCGTGACTTCATCTTCTGATGAAAATTATCACCAAGAGCATCTAGCACAACTTGAGTTGTTAGACAAGCACCACCTTCTTGCTCTTGAACATCATCGTGTCTATCAAGAGTGCATCAAACATGCTTAATAAAAAACACCTCAAGGAACATGACTTTAACATTAGTGACCTTGTCCTTAAATAAAATCAAAATTTCACTACTCTAGAAAGGAACCAATGTGGAAATTTTTCTCCCAACTAGATTGGACCTTATATTATCACACATAAGTATGGGTCTGGAGTCCTATTGTTTGGCTTCTCTTGATGGTAAACTAGAAATGGAACCTCTTAACGCATTGCACTTGCAGCCTTTCTATTGTTAACATACCTACCAATGAGAACTTAGTCATCCCAGTGGTCATACATCCATCATTAGCCTCTTCCATATTTTATCATAATGATTTGGAATTATGTGGTCTACCATCACTTTCCTATTTGTGACCTTGAATATATGCACCACAACTCTGACCATAGCATATTACTTATGGAAAAGTTCCTCCTTTTAGGTGGGAACCCCGAAATCATTACATCCATCTCCTTCTTATTTACCTATTAGAACCACCTTAAGGGTCCCAGGTGTCACTTGTACATCTTATCATCCCCTCTTAAGTGGTCTACCTAGCTATCCCAAGCTCTTCCATAAGAAGTCAAAATTTTGGATGTTCATCTTAAAAGCTATCTTATCTAAAAAGAAAATAACTGCTCCCTTGAAGGACAACTTATTCATAAATCCAAATGTCAAAAGAATAGACTAATCCCTCAAAGGATAACTATCATGCATATATCTTATCCTACCATTTATAAAATTAAAAAA
Source organism: Taxus chinensis (assembly GCA_019776745.2). Classification (NCBI taxonomy): domain Eukaryota; kingdom Viridiplantae; phylum Streptophyta; class Pinopsida; order Cupressales; family Taxaceae; genus Taxus; species Taxus chinensis. Next base: position 633,680,733 of record CM034150.1, on the reverse strand, counting down.
ATCCAAAATTGAAAATTGAAAAGCAAAATGTAGACCACTCCCTCAAAGGATGGCTACCATCTCATATCTATGGTAATGAAGGCTTCCCACATTGATCAACCTTCTATATATTCAAAATTAAAAGAATAAATTTCAAAAGAAAGCATCCCAAGAAAGCTTCCCACATCGATCAACTTTATCATCCACAGCAAACTTCAAAAATTGATCACTTTGTGCCATATTACTCAAAGAGCTGGGGCATAGACCTAGGAACAACCCACCTAAGGAGAACCTATTTTCCCACGTATGAGTTACATCTAAACCCCTTATGTCATGTAAAAATTAGGTCTATAAGTTCACCTTCCATACTTTTCCTCATGATCCCAAAGGGATTACTAACTACTAATGGTTATGTGTTAACACCTTCTATTGGTTGCAAGTGCATTGCCTTGATTGGCTCCTTTTCTTATTTACCTCTAATCCAGTTGAAATTATTTCTTCTTCATACGTTCCTTACTACGATGGAGTGTCATTTATCTCTTTTTGGTCACCTTCTATCGAAGTCAAATTATTTTCTCTCACATACAATTCATCTATTTCTCCTAATCTTAACCATCTCATCCACAATTACATATATACTTATGAATCCATTGTATATTTCCATATGTTAACCATCTACTATCTATATCTAACATATATTTCTAAACCATCACATCATTCATATCCATTATCAATCATGTCTACATTAATAATCCATATCTATTCAACATCCAATCACATCTATTTATCATCTATATATCAATCACATCATATCACATCCAAATCATATTATAAACCATCAACATCATAATAATCATCTAAATTGAATCCATAATCATCATACAATATCTAAAATACATCATAAGTCATCATCAAATCCATAAATGTTTAATGACAACATGACACATGATAAATCAATGCACAAAAATGATAAATACGACATATATATATATCATCATCATCCAAATACATCTATACATCCATGATAGGCCACTAAGGGTCATGTCTCAAAGTGATACATCATCAAAATATGTAAATTGTACATCAATAATCTCAAATATTTCCCCCCCAGGGTAGGTTCCTATGCCTCTCTTTGGGCCTCATCTCCTCCATCATGGCCTGGATCTCGTCATGGTTGTGTCCACGCTCACTGTACTCCTAGATGGAATTGGTTGTGTTATGCCCCCTTCTCCCTACTACTCTATGAGATATGATAGTGTATCTTTGCACTCATGGCAGCCTTGACATCACAATGCACTCATAATAGCACCTCTTAGTAGCTAATTCCATGTACTACTCTAAGGAACAGTACCTAGTGAGTTCCATCTTCCAGCTCCCTGTGATGTCGATGGCACTCCACTCTCTGACTCTATAACAAGTATAGGACCAAGGTCTCCAAATATAGCTCTGTAGGCCTCCCTCTGCCTCATATATCTATCTCGTGCTGATATCATGGCCAAGTCCCTCTTCTGGTGTAATGATATAACCTCCTAATGTCAATCTTTCTCTCCTGGTGTGCCACATCCCTCTCTTAGCAGGTTGTGTCATGTACTCTTTGTATAAGTGGGCCATCTCCATTACGTCCCCTCCATCCCACCCTCATCATCTCTAGGTACCACATCTTCCTTAGTTGTTGGCTCCTCCTCCTCATCTCCTTGCCTTAGTTCCTCTCTCCTCCGCCACCTCAGGCTTCCCATGTTATTTTCATCCAATCTAAAAATCCAAATCCAAATCCAACATCATCATCCTCATCCCATGGAGCTCCTGACCTTCTCTAGTTGGGTCCTCCATCATGGGACTAGGCAAGTATCTCTCTTTGCCTCATCTCACATATATCTAATAGGCTCTCTGGGTATAGTCTGTAGACTATCCCAAACTGTCCACATAACTCATGGAAACTGTACCACCTCCATCATTTCTTCTCTCCTCCCCTACACCCATCTCATCCTCCTCATCCCCACTAACTCTGCATCTGCCCTTAGGCCATGTAGAAAATTGTGGTATGGCCACCACCTCACCTGGTCCACATCTAACTCTCTGCTAATCTCTCAGTGTACCACTCCTCTCCTCTCTCCCTCCTATCACCATGAGCTTGATCAGATCTCGTCATCTTAGAAATCCAACAGATAACTCAATGTGGTCCCCTATAACCCATGGGAGCCCTGGTGGCCTGATCATTGTATATGCTCATACGCCCAACAATGTAATAAGAATATGGCATCTAATCCCAACCTCCTCTCAGTTGTCACATACATCCATAACTCATGATAGACATGCGCTAGCAAAGTAGGCCCAAATGAAAACATTGTCATGATGCTCTATAATATCTGAAACTAGCACTCCAGCTAGTGTCCATGGAAATATCACACACCCAGAATCTAGAAAGTGCATAGATAGGAGATGGCCATCATCACTACACATCGATCTACTCCATGCCACCCCTGGCTCATATTGTCATCTCATACTGAAATTCCGGAGATGTGAAAGTAATTAGTAGGGCATCGGCTCTAAACATCCATGTCAATACCCCCAATCTACTATCAATAGTGATAGGTTATATAGGCTCCCCCTGTATCAGCTAGCCTCAGAATGTAATATACATCCTCAAGTGTGACTGTCATCTCACTTAGCCTAAACCAAAATGTGCTAGTGTGCACATCCCATTTCTCTACCAAAGCGATCATCAATCCCACATCTCTTGGAATCCTCTGATAATGTAGAATCTACCCAACCCCACTGTGGATAATTGATCCCACTCTACGTCAATCACATCTCCTCTCATCTGATCATATAAAGCGGGAACTCTATCTCAGAGATATAGAGGTGTCCCTGGCTTGTAAAACCCATCAAACAAGAAATCATTAGCACTCCACATTAAACTCAACTCAATCATCATCAAAAATCAAAAAAATTACACATCCTATCCCTAGTCAACACTGACCAGGTTGGGTTGAAACCTCCTAGTTTGGGTTGATGCCTTACAGGCCCCGGTCGAATGGTGAAACTCGTACCTAGTCACCAAGACCTCCCCTTGCACTGACCCCAAAATCCATAAAAATGTAAAAACATAAATAAAAACATCAAAAATTTCTTAAAAACTAAGCTAGGGTTTAGGCACTTACCATCCTATGAGTCCTCTGGCACTTCCTCACTGCTCCACTGGCCTCCATCTCACTCAAATTCTCAACTCTCTTTTTCTTCTCAGAGCTCTCGATCATCAACTCGCATAATGTAAATGAGCTTAGTCGAGCTGAACCCATGGGGCTTATATAGCCCACCGACCATGGTCGTCATCAACCCCCTTGGGTCACCGCCACTTCAGCCCTGGTCACCGTTGACCCTTCTTGGTCACTGTCGACCTGACCTTACCTTTTTTCTCATTAATGTTACCCCTTGTCTCCTTCTAATCAATCCTTCCTTTCAAATTATTTTTTCTTCCACTGTTTCCTTGTGTGTTTCTTATACCACACCTTTATTTGTCCCACTAGGGCTTTGTTATCTATCTCATCTTTTATTTTGCATCATCATCTCACCTTTGTGGCCATCTTCATGTTCCTATTGGGGGCACCATTATTTTACTCTTTTTTGTCATACCCACAGGACGCATATTTTTTATTCCTCCTATATGAAGGATATCACATTCAACTTTTGTACCCCCCCTTCTCATTTTTTATCACGACCTTGTCTCGACCATTTTCACATTTGCTTTACGTGCATATTTGATGTCTACCTTTGACCCATTGGTCCCACGGATTACACATCCATTTGAGAAGATTCCCCTTGGATTCCCTCCATATTGCAATGGTTTTTTCCAACTCACAAGGTCCGTAGGACATTTCCATTCATCTCCATTGAGGTCATACTTTATTCCCTACCAAATTGATTCCAAAATCACCGCCATATTTTTGTTTAACATTTTTAGTTTTTGTTTATCCTCGTCTGGGATATCTTATCTCATCATCTTATTTTTCTCATCCTTTCCAACCTTTTTTCCATCATTTATCTCTTTCAAACTCATGATCGAATTCCCTTCATGTCATCAACCCCTAGTTTGAGGGGGAGCACCTCATCAATCATCTTTTCATCCTTTCTCATTTTTGTCTCATGGATTGCCCAATGTAAACCACTCAACAAAAAGGGGTAAAATGTAGACACCAATTTTTGGTATCACTACCCCTCACCCGCATTTTCTCTCTTTGCATATTTTTCTACATACATACCTCTCTTCCCATTCAAATCCTCTTCCCTCCTAAATTCAATTTATCCCACTTATCATTATTTCCCATCTTAATTTCCCTCAATTAATCATCTATTAATCATCCCCTTAATTAATAATTCCTAAACCCTTTTAATTCATTTATCTATCCTTAAATCCTCCATTTTATCCTTCCTAGGTACCACATTTAATAAATTCACCTCCCCATTTTCCTTTATTTAATATTTTCACCCTCCACCTACTCATTTACTCATCCTAAGCAACCCTAACTCATCCTAACCCTTCAAACCCTAATCCCACCTCTTATGGGCTCATTACCTCAAGCTCACCTTTCCACTACCCAAATGGATGGGATCCCTGTAATCGGTGGTGGTGACCCATCTGGGTCACCGTTGACCCTATAAATTTTCCCCTACCCCTCCTTTTCTCAGGATGTAATTTTGGAGACTTCAGGATTTCTTGTGATCTTTCCTTCATTTTGTGATATCTCTTGCAAGTTCCATCATCATCTTGGAGATCTTGTGCTTCAATTTGGAGATTTGGAGATATTTTTCTCTCTTGCATGTTTGGATCTATTATTGTAATTTTATCATCATATTCTTCATCATATATTTTGTAGGTTCAACTATCATCTAGGAGCTCATGTCTCTACCTTCTCAGGTATCTTCATTTTCCATCTACAGATATTCATTCTTGCCCATCCTTTTCCATCAAACCCTAGATCAGCCCCAGTCACCATCGACCTTGCCCGGTCATCGTCAACCCAAATCCCATTTTGTTAGCCTCTCTGTCATTCAAATCCCCATCATCCCCTCTTTGATTCCACAGTCCCTCAGATCCTTCAGATCTTTTCATTCTACCCTTTCTATCACCTCAGATCTATTTTGTCCATCCCTAGTTGTCGCCAACTCATTCAGCTAGGTCATCGTTGACCATAGAAATCAGTTTCATTACATTCACCTTTATATTTCATAATTTTCTTGCATCCTTTCAGTCAGATCCAGTTCCATATCTCTTGCAGGTTCCTATTTTTCATCTCAGTTCATCATCAACTCCATATCTACCTCCAAGGCCTTCAGATCTGTCACATTTTCTATCATGTTCAGTTGATCTATTCTAGTCTAGTCAGTCCATCGAATTGGCCCTGCAGTCTTCAGGTCGCCATCGACCTACACATAGGTTTGGTTTATTTTCTTAGATCATATATGCATTTTATCATTTTTATTACATTTCAATTTCTAGTTATAGTTCAAATTCTGTTACATCTAATTTATCAATCATTATTTTATCTTATCTTTATAAAAAAATGTGGGTTGACATCCATCCTAGGAAGTTTTCACTTCTCGGGACTGACATTGTCAGGAAACCCACCCATCTATCTACTTATCCATTTTTCAAGTTGATTTCTCTTGATTTGTAGGTCACCTAGCTCACTGTGAGGAGGGAATATTTCATTTTCACCTGTATCCATCATCATCCCATTCAGAGGTACCATAAACCCTCTCATACTTGGTGTTACTTGTTTCCTTTATTACTAGTTCACTAATCTGGAACATAAACAAGGAAATTCGTTCAACATCATGTTCTAATCCATAGTGGAAAAAGTATAAAACATCGTAGCAATAGTAAACATGTTATGAGAAATAGTGTAGTCAACAATGTGAAGTCAAGTAAGTCATAGAATATTGGAAACCAGCCATATGTAGTAAAATATCCACAAATCTAGGACACTAAAAACATCATAAGACAGCTGTAGTAGAAATCACAATCAACCATAGTCAAAGAAACAAGTGCATACACACAAGATATGCATGGAGCCACAAACATGGAACACCCGTAGTTTCACAAAATAATTAATAAAGTTTGGACATATAAAATGAGTGATCATTTCGTCGTAATCACATAATAAAATCAATTGAATAAACACTACAAGTAATCACGGAATAAATCCACGTAAACAAGTGGTGATAACAACATATGAATCAAGTGTAGAAAATAGTAACAACAAAAATAGAGATAGCCATATAAGTTAGCACTACATAAGTTACATGTGTTAGTTGTGTTATCTCAAAATATAACAATAAACACTAAGTATAAAATCAAATTCAATGAGGAAGATGTCAAGTAACATATATTGAAACAAAAAAAAATATAGTGTTGAGGGAGGCCCCCAAGAGAGTAGTGTAAGGAACTAAGCGGGCTCCCATCATCACATAATAATTGATTAATGTCTTGTAAAAATATAAAGATACCACATGAATGCATGTGTAAATAATAGATATGTTATATACCAAATAAATGTGACAAACATCATGCTCAAATTAGCAAGCTAACAAAGTAGACTTGAACATGTCTTTATTTTTTATTTTTTCTTATATTTGAATGTTTTGGAATTGTTTTACATGTAGCTATGTACCCGAAATAGGATACAAAATAAGGGCCTCATGAAGAGGAATATTGCATATAATAGGTTGAGGGTATGTAATACCCTTCTACTGGTATAAGATACAAAGGATGCTCATGTATGATCCATGTAGAAGTCATGACATGTTTCAAAGGGGAACTAGGGTAAGAAATCCCATGAGAAGTAATAGAAAGAAAATGATCGATTCAAATGTCTAGGATAATGTGTCCCACGAGAAGTACTACATTCTATAAATGTTTGAATAAAAGGTTTACGAGAATATGTCCTACAAGAAGTATTATTTAATTGAATATAAGAACTATGCATGGATGCGCCTAATGGAGGTGTACCACTAGGCATAGTATGAGAAATAAAAGATGGAGTTATAGATGCATTATCACGCTAAGTAATATCAGTATGTTTCAGGATGAGATGCGGTGAAGTAAGATCCATGAAAAGAATACACCTAATTATAACCATTTCATTATTGTGAGTAATCTTAACACACCGATGTAGTATGGAAGGTATGCCCATGAAGGTGTGAATTCAAGAACAACTCAAATCATGTCACATGATGTAAGAGAAGAGGCCACTAAGAAATTGAGATCAAAGGTAGAAACCAATTATGAGTTCGGGGGGGGGGGGGGGGGGGACATGTCTTATGGGTGATTGAGGATCAACAATGACATCCTTCTTAGTGTACCCGAGATATCATAATAACATAAAAGTGCACACATTATGGGGATAAGTGTTATTGACCAAAATGATGCGTATATGATGTTGATAAATCGAAGTGATGATGTAAAGTGTATTAGAAACACACGCCGTGTGCCATATAAGTCTTATCAAAATTAATAATTGGTGAGGGGGTTATGGTGAAAATAATTTTTATCACTGTCAAACATGTTAACATAAGATGGTGGAGGTGTGCAACATGGTAAGCATTGTGGAATTTTAGGGTAGATTTAACAACATCATGTTCTGGTGGCAGATCAATAAAGATTTTGAGTTTTACATTATCATTACTAGGCTTAGGTTGAGGTTTTGTCTCATATTTGATAATTACCAAATCAAGTAGATCTTGTATAACATGATGAATCTTAAAGCAACTATTGGTGGAGTGACCAAATCATCGGTAGTAATCATAATGAGCATTAGCACTAAATATCTCACAATGAGGTTCTCTTATATCAACCTCAAGTGATAGAGGGAGAGATATAAGGTTACACTAGAGTAATTATTGAATCACATTTTGTGGTGCAGAAGATAGATGAGTGAACTATTGTCGAAAAAGGTTACAATTGCAGCTTGGCATGTTGGGGAATTACATTGACTATGTGTTTATATTCATGTTTATCATCATTAGTATTACTCTTAAAAGTAGTCTTAGTTAGAAATTTGTGAGTAGAGGTGATAGGAAAATGAGTGACATATTTCAGCTTGTTCATGTTGAAGAGATTGTCTTCAAAGTATGAGAAATATGATCAAAAGAATGAAAATTCTAAAAAAAAATGATTCTCGTAAAGGAGCAATGAGACTTTGAGTAAAAATATCTTGAAATTCAATGTCAACCAACAAATTGTTCATCTTGGAAAGTGTAGTCTTATATTGCATAACATAATCACCAATGGGATCATTGGAACCTTTTCACATTTTATCCATTTGAGGATAAGATATTTTGTTGTGAATGTTGTTAGAAGATGTGCAATAAATTGATTTTATAGAGGAGTGAATGTCCTTATAGAATGCATGGGTAGATTATAAAATCATTGTAATGCAAAATCTTTTAGACTCCTAGGAAAAATATTAGCAAGTTATGTATCATGGAAGATTAGTCCAAACAAGCCATATGAAATGTAAAAGGGTTCTCTTTGGGATCACCCTTACCATCATAAATAGGTTAGTTTAGGAGTCATGAATCCAATAGGTAAAGGATATGAAGCTAATTTGGGTGTAATATGGTTATGAAGCACTTGAGTAGAATCCATACTAGGAGAGGAAGTAGATGCACCTTGTTGCAGTTGTAAAATTTGAGCTTGAAAAGTAGGAATAAGGGTTTTAAGAGCTTGTGTGTTGGAAGAAGAAGCATGTGAATTATTATGATTGTAGATGAAGATTATGTAGCCATAGTAGTAGGTCATAATAAATAGACATAATACAATGCTACCAAGTTGAAGTTTACTTTACCTTTAAAGAAAAAAATTATTGTTGGTATAAGAATGTTTTAGGAAGGGTTGATGTAGGCATAGCAGATGATGAAAAAGTAAGGTTGGGATCCAAAAATGGATTACATCATTAGTATGTCTTGAGTCGTGAGTAATGGGTAGAAACAAAGAATAATGTGTATGAGAGGCTCAACATGATGAGGGTTTTGAATTAATTTTTGCATTGAAATCATATACCATGTTACAATTTGTGATTGGTAATACATTATCATTGTTGTACTACTACCATCATCAAAAGAGTGTTCACCTAGTGATTTCTACTTCATTGAAGAGGGTCGTTATGGGTAGTAAATTAGAAAATATATCAGCATAAGGCTCACAATATCCAAAAACATTAGGGTGGATAGTGATTCCATGATGGCATTCCATTCAGTGGGGTAAGAAGAGGAAGGATCAATGTTTTCAGATAGGGTGTATCGCTAATGATAATGATCCTATGTTGATTTAGGGCATACAAAGAAATAGTAAACAAGCTAAAACTAGTGATTACCTAGGGCTTCTAGGGTTTGAGAAATAAATGTAACTCAAGATCTTGAGGTTCACCACATGTTTACACCCTCGTTATATTTTTTAGGTGTGGAAAATTATGTACAACACATAAAGGAGGGTCTAATATTATGATCTGATTAACTTTAGGTAAACTATTATGATCTAATGGTAAATTCCAACATGTATAATATTATGATCTAATTAACTTTCAATAACAATCATACATAATTAGAATATTGTATTAATAATTTTAAATGATCGAAAAAAATGATAAACGATGAGTACTTTCTCAAAATACACAAGAGGAGAGATAAAATTAATCTATTTAATGTTAGAATAATAGAGTGTATTAATGTGCATGGAAGGTGAAGCAAGATTATCTAGAACTATAGATTCTGTACATTGGAAATTTTGGAACTTAAAACCTTATAGGGGTGGGACCATGTACAAATTTTGTATAGTTCAAGACCTTATATGTCTGGTCATGACCAAGAGATGTATGGTTTCAGACTATTTTGAAAATATGGATATGACTACTTTATGTGCACTTTATTTATCTATGGAAATGATATTTTTTATGTTTTACTCTTATTCACACAACTTCGGGATGACTGTGTAATAACTTACGTAACAAAGTAGAAACCTCTAGAAAGACCTGCAAAACCCTTCATTAGGGATCATTAACAAACCGAAAAGATTATGAAACTTGTGTTTGTGGTTAGGTTGGAATATCCTTGGTGATCATATTGGCTCCTAACTATTTCACCAATCCAAGTGATATAGTACATTCCCTCATTGTGGGATCAAGCCTTATTTACTTCTCCTAGGTTGCTTGTGACAAGCATGTATAGCTAAATAACCCATAGGGGTTCCCTCATGTCTCTTGACATGAAGATAGTAGGATAAATATGATATTATATAATGTACCCAGCATGGGTAGTAATGATATGTGGTTTTCCTTAGCTATGTTTACCTAACCATTTTTTGATTAAAACCCTTGTTTCAACGTTTGGCAATGACTTTTCTCTTGCTAAAACATGTCTCTTATGATATTTGCATGCTTGTAAATAGAGGAAGTCTAGAGTATTTTAACCTAGCCGGGTGTTTCAAACTCTGTAATAAGGTACTATTCTAGCTTATGTGTAGACTGATTTGAGAAATATTTACAAACCCTTTAAGTGATTTTGGAGATGATATTTGCAATAGTATCTTGTAATAATGTCATAGTGAGTTATAAAGTGATAATGATTTTCTTATATAGCCTTCCGTAGGTGAAATATTCTAATAAGGTTGACCATTGTAAAATGAATGACCCAAAGAATAATTTGAAATTGATGAGTCAATAAGTGTGAAGGGGGGTACTATACAGGTTTGCCAAGCCCAGACCCTACATCATGACACTTTCATACATTTTAAAACTGAAAATATGAATACAAAAGCTACAAGTTGTGTCATGAATATCAGAGGTTTATACAGCTTTGATTAAATAATATTTATAATTAGCAATAAAAAATATTGTAAAGATAATCTAGTTGTAGAAGCACTACAGAGATGATGAGGTTGGATTCCAAATTTGAATTTTTTTCTTAGTAAGGGTACATGGTAAAACTTGGAATTTTACAAGGACAAATTACTAAATTTTAATGTCTACGATAATATATTTGATGTTAATGCCCATTGTGATTGTCATCTATGTGTTGGGTACTCCATTGATGGTCTTTTTAAGCTTCATCACATTATACAATACCTCTTTGATGTTGGTACAATGGAATATGAGGATATACCGTAACCTAAGCCTACTAATGATAATGCAAATATCAAAATATTTATTGAGCCACTTCCAAAACACAATAATACTAATTCCACCTCAGAAGTCCACAATTCTTACCATGTTGTACTACCTCCACCATCTTATGATAAAATGTTTAATGATATGATTGGTACTATTACTACTATTACTCCCTTTATCATTATCAATTTTGATAATATTGATATAGCACATGGGTTTATTTCCAATACACTCTATATTCCTCTCTCAATTGATCAACATTCTATACACAATGTTTGGGTTGATAAAAATATCCCCTATGAAACATGCACTTTTAACTTATTATGTTCTCCTAGATATACTAAGAAGCATGTCATAGTTGATCTTTAGACACACATAAGGCATGTTTTCCCCCCTCTCACAGTTGTCTCTGCTACCTTTGATCTCACATTCTTGGTGGCCTCTTCTTTTAGATCACGTGACATGATTCTTGGTTGTTCTTGGATTCATATCTTCATAGTTATACCTTATATATTGCATCATTGTTTTAATTTCATTCACCACAATAAGTTAGTTATAATTCAAGATATTTCATTCAACAATCATACATCACAACTTAAATTGAAACATATGGTTAATGCACCTATTATTGGTGTATCTACAACTTAGTCTTTCATTTTTTATACTATTACTTATAGGGCATATCCCTCAACTGCATCCATTAATAAATATTCTAGTTCATAAACCATTCATATTCAGTCACATACTACATCTCACATGACACCTTCTCTTCGACATCAAACTTGGTCACCTTCAACCCCTACGACTCATCATGAGTTTCCTTTCTCTATCCCTTTTATGGTACATGTTGCATCTTTTTTATAGATCATACATCCCACATCTTTCATCTCTTCTGACACTTGTGGGGTATGTGCCCCCTCCACCCACTGAGTGTAATATGCCTCTTCAAGAGGCCCTTATTGGGTTGCTCTTGTGTTACACCCTTCCTTGTACAAAGGTATTTTCAAAATACTTAAAAAGCATTCAAATCATCACATAATAAAAAGAAAAAAAATAAAATTGGGACCTATTTATCTTTTCTTAGCTAGTTTGTTGCTTTATACACGATGTTTGTCATGTTGGTTTGATAGATAACATATTTATTATTTACAAATAAGCATTCATGAGGTATATTGAGCTTGATTTAGGACATACACATGTTGATACACAATGACAGGAACCAAATTAGTTCCTTACACTACTCTTTTTAAGGCATACCCCCATGCTATACAAGTTCTTTTATTTCATAATATTTTACTTTACATATTCCTCATTATGTTTGATTATATACATAATGTTTATTATTATCATTTGAGATAACAAGACTAACACACGTGTCTTCCAAATTTTTAACCTATCATGTTATTTTTGTTGGCTATTATTGTTATCTATAGTTTCTTCACACACACACACACACACACACACACACACACACACACACACACACACACACACACACACACACACACACACACACACACACACACACACACACACACACACACACACACACACACACACACACACACACACACACACACACAGTTGTTAGTACTTTCTTATATGAATTACTTATTTTCTTGACTATTGTGTGGGTTGTTTCAATTGTCTTGTTTTTTAACAAAGCTATGATCATTTACTTCATATGGTCTGAATGCCTTGACTATCTTGTGACATTATTGGTGTCAAATGATTGTGGATCTATTTATATATTTCATGTATGTGTTTGTTTCTTTGGCTATGGTACATTGTGCCTTTTATTTCAATTGTCTTGTGATGTTTTTGGTGTCCCGTGTTTGTGGCTCCATGCCTACATATGACTATGTTCCTATATATTTTTGCTTCCTTAGTTAAACATTGATGTTTCTACTACTATATTATTCTTTCTTATGACACACTTGGTTTATACTATGATGATTACACTACTATGGCTTTTGACATTTTTATTGTTTATTATTTTGTTTCTACTGCTATCCTATTTTGTCTTACAACACACTTGATTTCAAATTTATTGATTATGCTACCATCTTTACATTGGCTTCTAACATATTTTCTATCTACTATGTTGCACTACTCTAGATTATGACATGATTGACACTTTTCTAGAAAAATTTACTACAATACACATGTAATCTTACTTGTTGCATGTTGCATGTTGATTTGTCTGAGCATCATGGTCTATATTGTGTGCAACCCCTTTTTCATGTATAGGTTCTCAATAGTGGCCACCATTTTAGCTTTTTGTATGATCCTACACAAATTCTTAGAATTTTTACACATGGGTCCATATATATTATTTTGAGCCAAGGGTTCACATGTTTTATCACACGTGACTAAAAAGAGGGGGCATTCATTGGTATATTTTTACATCTATAAACACATTATAAAATACAAGAATTTTTTTTACAGGGTTCAAATCCTCATAAAAGGTCACAAATACTTAAATGTGGAAAAAATCAAAAAAGGTCATAAGCATACAATATGCTTAGGATTTTAGTACGGTTTTTACCATGATGGATGTTCTTGGACAGGAAAAAATTCTCTGGATTTTTTAATTTATTCAAAATCTACTAGCTATTCATAGTATTTTAATATAGTTTCCAATACATAAGACATGATATACAACATGATATAGGGGAATGAGTAATTCATTATTTAATCACTACATTATTTAGTTTCAGATGTTGGAATAAGGTCTAGGGGCATGGTCCTCCTTTTCACTTATGGATTTTCACAATCTATATAACCAATAATAGTGGCATAATGCCTTATGGGGACATATAAATTTCCATTCATTCAAGGGTTTGAGTTTATTTAAGTTAGTAAAACATAGGACCTAGATCCATCTATAACAGTGTGGTATGTGGGTTTATTAGAAAGTGTCGAAGAAACTATACTCTTCATATACTAATCTTTTCTCTTCTCTCACCATATTCCCAAATGTGGAGGGTGTCAAAGAAGATAAGTTCTTCATATCATATACCTTACTCTCCATAAAGCTCCAAAAAGGGGTAATTTTGGCTCCTCTCCTTACTCTCTTGGGTCTTGGGGTGTACTTAACACTCTAGTCTCTCCTATTTCACAAAATTGGGGACTAATCACCCCCCAAAATATCCACATCAAATTCCAAGTCTCTAATGCACAACAAAAATGGGAGATCCTCCATCCATAAAACAAGCAAGTGTATTCCTTACATGTTTTAATTCTCTTTACTTCCTTTTTTTCAAAGTTAAAAGTTAAAAGTATTATATATATATTTTAGTAAAATTTATGTTTATATAATAGAAATTGAATACACTATGTGTTATGGGTTTCACATGGATCATGTCAGTAAAAACACATAAGAGAAGACTATTGAGTAAATAAAAATAGTGTGTGCACACTCATGTATGTTTTTTCATTTTAAGCATGCAATTGTCAATTACACACTTAAAGGGGGAAATGTAGATACTAAAATTTGGTAAATTTTCCTTGCATAATGCCCAGTTTGATCATGCTCCCTTGAAAATACAAATTATCACGTTTGGAATTCAATTTTTTCATCTCTCTAGCTCTTATATGACTTGTTTATCTCTACACTTTGTTTTGTTGTCAATTCTAGGAATATTATCTAATAAAAAGTATTAAAAACATTTTTGATTCATGTCTAAACTTTCTATTTTAGTTTTATCCTCCTCTATCCAAAAATATACAACTAAGTCTAGATGTGGGGTCTATACATTCCAAAAAATGTAGGTTCCTTCTGTGTGCACTCAAATCCTCGTGAGTACGGGAAAAGGTAATTGGCGTACAAGACAATAAGGTGATTGTGGACTAAGGCTATGGATGATATAGAGATAATGAAGAAATGGGGGATGACAATGTGAAAAAACTGAAAGAGAGATTCTATTGGCATTCTTAGATTAAAAAACTTGTTCTTTGAGGATGACGATACTCCTACAGACATGTTCATGGTGCATGGTGCAGTCGAGGATGATAATGACATGGAGCCCTAGATCTATGTCTTGGTCAGTGAATGGGGGATATTCAGTTGCGGTACTCGGTTATAACAATCACTAGAGGTGATTAATCACTGGTCGGGTAAGATCATGTAGAAGAAAAGTAATGGATGATGTATGGATTTGGGAGAACTTAATTATGTAATAGTAATAAACATCTAATGACGTGTCGAATGTGATTGTTTTCTTGTGGGGCTTCACCATAAAGGATAATTAGTTGTGGGATTATTTTTGTGGGAGATGGTGAGGAGTAAAATACTTCTCATCTAAGCTTAGATAAAATGTTGTCTTGGAATTTTTGGAGTTCAAGTGGTGTTAGGATGTGGGGAAAGTGTCCAAGTCTTCCTATGAATATTTGGCTATCCAAAGTCATCCATGGTTAAGGGGAGAAAATTATCATGTGATGTTTTCTTGTTTGGGAGAAAATTGCTAATTGATCCTGTGATGTTAGGCTATCTCAAAGTGATTCTAGGATAGGACTGGAGCCTTGGGAATGCCTTGTAAGTTTTTTTCTACTGAGGTATCACTCATTTTTGTAGATCAACGAGATTCCTTATTTAATATTTGATGGTTCTTACTCTTGGGAAGATGCATTTGTGTACTTTGTTTACTTGTAAGGACAAGTGAGAATATTTTCAAGCTTTTTTGTGTTCACAATCGACATGTAAGTGTGCTAAAGATCAATTTCAGACAATTGTTCATGTTTGTTTATTTTAAAGTTTGTGAAGTCCATTTGAGATACATTTGTATGCAAAATTAAGAAACCAAACACTCGATAGAAATGTGTTTTTGGAGGTTAAAATCATATTGTTGTGCATGTGTTTTGTTGACTAACTTGTTGGTTTATATCACTTATTTCAATGTTTGTTTGGGTGAACAAATATTTTTATTAATTTTGAATATTTTGAAATGTAATGAACACACTTAAGGAAATAAAAAACAACAACAAACTAGAATTTTTCTACCAATGCCAATGTTAAAATATCTACAATGTAAGGAAATAAAAATATTGATGATTTCATGGATACCAAATGTAGATCTAAAAAATGTTATGTTCTGTAGTGGCAAAATCATGCACTTTAGTCATTATTTAGTCCCAGTCTGATACTACTATTTACAAAGGTTCTTGAGTGAATAAAGTACTAACTAACCCCCGTCTTTTGGCCATCTTATTTTAATTTTATTTCATCATTCTCGACCTCTTACACCTACATGTCCAGTCTGTTTTGGTCATTTTCCATTATTTTAGCCTCGACTGGGGCACCATGGATAGTACTAGGTGCCCCAGTCCTTTTCACACTTTCCCCCCACTTTTTGGGCTCTTTCTAGTTGTTTGAGGTCTTTATATTTTTGGAAGTTGAACATTTCGGGGTTAATTACGAAATTAGATCAAGAGAACCCTATAAATATAAAGTTATGAGACCATAATGAGGGACCAATCACTAGTCAGTACTATCATCCACCTAGAGTTGCATCCATCTATTACATTGGAGATCACTTGCATCCACATAGCTCCATCACAAGGCACAAGGCTAAGTCATCTGCATCACACAAAGCATGGGAGGGGATTTTATTCTATTCCATGCACACATTCTATTACATTTTCTACGTCTAATTATTGCTCACTACTTCACAAAGTATAACTGGAAAAAGAGCACCTAGGGAAAATTATGCACACACTCACCAAAAATAGATTTGGGTCTAAAATGTAGTGTAGCACTCAGTTAGTAAGCCCACTGTTGTGGTGGCTGAGGTCAGACTGACCCATTCATTTTCATTCTTCTTTTTTAGGATTTTGATACACATTGGTATATTGCATGTCTTTCCATCATCTTGGAATATCAACGACATCTGGAGTAGTCCAGAAAAGTTAATGTGACAGATAATTAAAGTTTCAGGCCATCTTTCAAACCTATGAAGATCAATATCATAGCTTTTACTGAGACTAGGGTGCTTAATTTGCATACCAAAGCACTCGTGGGTGCCCCAATCCCTCTCCAGGTGCTCTAGTCTAGCCAGATACTCTAGATCCATCATTTTTCGGAGCTCTTACACATTCATTACTACTTCCAAATTTTCTAATCACCTATGTGACATAATCCCATGAGCATCTTCTATTCAGCTGAGTTCTTTCCTCTTCTCCCTTGCACATTAGGGTTTTTATTTCCATTACTTTAAGTGCTTGAGTCCTCTTTACATTTATTTATAGTATATATTTACATTATTTATAGTTGTTCATACCTTAGATTAACTATCCCAATATCCACATTTTAGTTAATCATTTTGGTGAACCCGACTCGATCATACATGCTTCTAAATTCTTCATTCATACTTTACCATTATAGATTTTATTTTCCTTTCATCATGCCTCACTCTCATAATGATTTTACTAAAGAAAATATTAAGGCCATTAATGATCATATTGTTACACATCCACAAGATTTAGACTTATTTTTACATGTAGCTCATGAGGAGGCTACTAATTTGGCGGAACTCAATGCTTCCGCGGCCATGCCCACTTTTGTTGCTACTTAACCGCTTTCTTATAATCTTCCACCTATTTCCACTATTCCCATTTCTATTACTACTCCTACCAATCATTTTATGCCACTCTTAGTTTCTCATATATGGAAAGTTTCATATGTTGGTAATCAGTACTTAACTTCTCTTTATCATGATCTTTAAGCTCAAATTCGTAAGTTGTAGTAGGATACTTTGCATGCATCACCATATTTATATTCTACCTTACTATTGCATACTTTTTTTGTTCCTACCATATCTACTTATTCACTTCCTCCTATATTTTCACCCCTAAACTTCCCATTTTCAATGGACATGGTGACCCACAAGAGCATCTTAGAGCGTCTCATATCGCTAGTCTAGATTTTGTCGATGATCATATTCTGTTAGCTAAAATCTTTCCTCATAGTCTCCATGATTATGTGATGCGTTGGTTTTATGACCTACATGTTCACTCGGTAACTTCATTTAAATATCTATTTGATGCCTTCGTTACTCATTTCTCTATCAATATAGGCTCTAAGATCTCTTATACTCAGCTACGCAACTTAAACATGGATCAAATGAACACCTTGCTAACTATGTTTTGAGATATAAGAACAATATAGCTAAGATGAAAAATGTACTTGTGGACTCTAATCTTCAGTACTTGTTCATTTAGAGTCTTTTACCACCTCTCCAAGAGAATGTTATTTTTTAAACCTCTCCTTCGTTTGATCAGCTTTTTCATAATCTTAAGCTTCGTGATACCAAACTCCTATCCATATGCAAGCTTAATTATTAGGAACATGATTCGTCCTCCACTCGTTTTCCCAACAAGAAACCATTCAAACCATCTACAACTAATCCTACCGACACTAAGATCATTGTCAACAACATTACTCCTTCTAAAGATACTCATTCATGACTACCTAGGCATACGATTAACAACCATACAATGGCTCCACTTCTTATATTGAAACAACTTCTAGACATCAACCTTATTACTCTTCCCCCACCACTTGAGTTAGATCCATCACAACCAAAAGGTAGAAAATACAATGAAATTTTTTGTTATGATTACCATCGATGTGTGGGACATTCAACAAATAGATGTTTCAAACTATGTATAATCATCCAATATCTAATTGATGATAAAAACTAGAGTCTGTTAACTCTACACCAAACAATGATAAGGGTAAACTCAAGCTATTTAAAAACTAATTTCAACAACATGACAAGAAGACACCCACTTCTTCTGTTAATCATACATATCACGCGGTTTCCCCCTCCTAAATTAGGAGCTCTTGATTTCTTAGTTGTAAACACTGACGTTTCGCCACCGATAATTTTCTTCTCTAATCACGATTATCATGAAAATTTCACCTCTAATCAATTACATATCAAGGCTTCTGTTGGCTCAATCTCCATCAACAATACTAAGGTTGACCCATCATGGCCCATTAGTGCATGCTTTATTTTATTTCTTAAGGCTATTGGTTATCCTCCCTCATAAATTAAATACCCTTTCAAAAAACCCTTTGGTGTTGTTAATTTACACATTACAGTTCATCCTCTTACTATGCTTGTGTATTTCCTTGTTGGGAACACAATTGATAGTTGTGACATGCTTCTTTGTCTCAATTTTACCCGTCTCTCTCAATATATCATTTTTATGAATCATTTGTGACTCAAATTTATTCACAATAATCAATTTATTTCTATTGACGTTGTCCCTACATCTACACCATGGTCGTCATCTCCTCACGCAGTAGCTAGCACACCACCTACTTCATCTAGCACATCAAACTCCATGTTACTCAAAGCGTAATCTACACCTAATTCACCTACTCAAGCATATTCTACATGACCACATCATTCTGCTAGTCCTACACATCGGCATAGGCCCATTCCTAGGACAGTCACTACATCGAGACACAGGTCCCCACCTTATTTTATTCTGTGGTTTCTCATCACCTTCGTATTCAGCATCATGTAGATATCCATCACCAACACATTTTACTACACCACGACCTTTATCATATATTCATCCATCAAATATGCATAGAATTCATTCACTAGCACAACATTTGTCTACCATACCACTAATGTTAGAGCACAGTCCTACAATTTTGCGACCACAGCCATCAAATCAAGGACCCTCATCCTTCACTATCATTGGTTAGTTTACTCACTCATATATACTTGGGAGGTATTACATTTATTACACCCCCCGCTCACCCTATCATCTATCATCTTTGCATTTTCATATAGGCATTCTCATCACACATTCTAGTATTGACCACTACCCGATGATGCACTCTTGTGCTTCGATTCACACTTGACTATTGAGGGATTACTATAAATGAACCCCACACACTACACTATAGGATTTACACACTGCATGTACTCACATATTATGCATCATACACCATACATTTTATCTTTCATTTTGAAATTTGTGCATTTATACATCATGGTCGTCATCATTATGCATAAACCCTTGTCTACGCATCTTGCATACTACACTACTTATCCTACATAATGCATTATTTTTTTATCTACATACCATTCATATTACACTGCAAATTTCCACACATAATCTATATTCTATACTAGTCTTCGTCATACATGAGCCTAACATTACATCATCTTACATACTACTCTATTAGTCCATCTACATATTTTCCACATCTTGCATTTGCATTTCTACACATCACGTCTTTACACATTCTACCCATTATATGGTTTTTTATCATCACACATACTACATTTTCTTCCACGCGTAGCACTCCCTACCCTATGAAGCACTTTAGTTCCTCAGTCAACTACTGAGGGTTTACAAATAAAATGTACCTTACACTCATCACACATTTACTATTAGGAATAAGTTATATGCTTGGAGGTTACATTGGGTGTGCCTCCCTACACTACTTCGGCTAGTGGCGTCAGATCACCCAAAAAACCAGGATAGTACAAAGATCTCTTCACACACAGTTCAAGGAATCAGTTAAATGTTGGAGGACATAGAGCATTTCCTCCCTATATTTCTTTGGCCTATGGCATTGAATCACCCAAAAAAACCCGACAGTATAGGATATTCTTCTACACTCTTTCTCTCAACATGGATCAGGTACACATGTTCCATTTGCACTTTTTCATTTGTGTATTTTACATTTACATACTTTTACATGCATCTTTCACATTTCTTTTTGATAGATACATACATGCATATTTGACTACTTGATCATTTTCTCCTTGCAAATCCGGTCGTATGAGAAATAAGCAGTCAAATGGGGGCAACAACAACATCAACATCAACAATGATATTGCATGATAGCACACAGTATACTAACCATGCAAGTACAATACACACATTAGCATCAGCACATGTGTTCCACCCTAGGTTCACTCTCATCACTTTTTTGCACATTTTTATCGTTACTTTCCATACTCCATCATCTTTTTGTCATTCCATGCTTTATCAAGTCCTTCGGTGCGTCTTCTTTGTTACCTTACCTTGGCATCAGGTACACATCTCTATCTACTTTATGTTATCAAGATTTCCACTCACCAACATAAAGTGGGGGAAAATGTAGTCACAACATCATGCACTTTAGTCATTATTTAGTCTTGGTCTCATACTATTATTTAGAAGGTTCTTGAGTGAACAAAGTACTAATTAACCCCCATCTTTTGGCCATCTTATTTTAATTGTATTTCGTCATTCCCAAACTCTTACACCTACATGCCTAGTCTATTTCGGTCATTTTCCATTATTTTAGCCTTGACTAGAGTGCCAGGGCTAGTACTAGGGTGCCCGTGGGCATCCTAGTCTGACCAGGGGCACCCTGGTCCTTTTCACACTTTCACGCCACTTTTTGGGCTCTTTCTAGCTGTTTGAGGTCTTTATCTTTTTTTTAGTCAACCATTTCAGGGTTAATTACAAAATTAGATCAAGAGAACCCTATAAATATAAATTTATGAGACCATAATGAGGGACCAAGCACTAGTCACTACTATCATCCACCTAGAGTTGCCTCCATCTATTGTTTTGGAGATCACTTACATCCACATAGCTCCATGATAAGGAACAAGGCTAGGTCACCTACATCACACACAACATAGGGGGAGGATTCTCTTCTATTCCATGCACACATTATATTACATTTTCTACATCTATTTATTACTCACTACTTCACAAAGTACAACTAGCACAATACCACCTAGGGCATATTATGCACACACTCACCAAAACTACATTTGGGTCCGAAATGTAGTGCAACGCTCAGTTAGTAAGCTCATTGTTGTGGCAGCTGAGGTCATTCTGACCCATTCATTTGCATTCTTATTTTTTTAGGGTTTCAATACTCCTTCTTGGTCTTTCGTAGGTCTTTTCATCATCTTGGAATATCAACAACATCCAAATAAGTCCAACAAAGTTAATGTGATAGACAGCGATGGTTTCAGACCATCTTCTGAACCTATGAAGCTCAGTTTCAAATCTTTTACACAAACTAGGGCGCCCAGTTTGTAAACCAGAGCACCTATGGGCACCCGAGTCCCTCTATAGGTGCTTCAATCTAGCCAGATACTCTAGATCCATCCTTTTTCGAAGCTCCCGCATAGTCATTCCTGATTCCATATTTTCTAGTCACCTCTGTAACATAATCATGTGAGTATAATCTATTCAGCTGAGTTTTTTCCTCTTCTCCCTTGCACATTAGGGTTTTTATTTTCATTAGTTAAAGGTTTTGAGTCATCATTACATTTATTTACAACATATATTTACTTTATTTACAGTTGTTCGTAGCTTATATTAAATATCCCCATATCAACATTTTAGTTAATAATTTTGGTGAACCCAACTCGATCATACACGCTTCTAGATTCTTCATTCATACTTTACCATTCTAGGTTTATTTTTCTTCTGCCATGGATCACTCTCATACTGATTTTATTGAATAACATCTTAAGGACATTAATGATCATATTTTTGCACATTCACAAGATCTAGACTTACTTTTACATGTGGCTCATGAGGAGGCTACTAATTTGGTAGAACTCAATGCTTTCGCAGCCATACCACCTTCTGTTGCTACTCAATTACTTGCTTCTAATCTTCTACCTATTTCTACTATTCCCATTTATGTTACTACTACTACCAATCATTTTACATTGCCCTTAGTTTCTCATATACGGAAAGTTTCATTTGTTGACAATCAAGACTTAACTTCTCTTTATCATGATCTTCAAGCTCAAATTCGTAAGCTACATCAGGCTACTTCACATGTATCGTTGTCTTTAGATTATACCCTATTTTTGCATACTTCGTTCATACCTTCCATCTCTACTTATCCACTTCCTCCTAGCTTTGTCACCCCTAAACTTCCCATTTTCAATGGACATGGTGACCCACAGGAGCATCTTAGAGCATTTCATATCACTTGTCTAGATTTTACCAACGATCATATTCTGTTAGCTAAAATCTTTCCTCGTAGTCTCCATCATTATGTGATGCATTGGTTTTATGACCTACCTGTTCACTAGGTAAATTCATTTATATTATCTAGCTGATGTATTCCTTACTCATTTCTCTATCAATATAAGCTCTAATATCTCTTACGCTCAACTAGTTCAGCTTAAATAGGGATCAAATGAACACCTCACTAACTATGTTTTGAGATATCAGAAAGATGAAAAATGTACTTGTGAAATCTGAGCTTCAAGATTTGTTCATTTAGAGTATTTTACCACCTCTCCAAGGGAGTGTTCTTTTTGAAACATCTCCTTCATTTGATTAGCTTTTTCATACTCTTAAGATTCATGAGACCAAACTCCTATCCATAGGCAAGCTTAAGTATCAGGAACATGCTTCATCCTCCACTTTTTTTCCCAACAAGACACCATTCAAACCATCTACAACCAAGCCTACTGACACTAAGATCACTATCAATGCCATTAATCCTTCTAAAGAGACTCACTCACAATAGCCTAGGTGCATTCTTAGAAACCTTCCAATGGTTCCACATCTTATATTGAAACAACTTCTAGACATCAACCTTATTACTCTTCCCCCACCACTTGAGTTAGAGCAATCATGACCAAAAGGTAGGAACTACGATGAAATTTGTTTCTCTGACTACCATCAATGTGTGGGACATTCAACAAATAGATGTTTTAAACTTTGTATAATCATCCAAGATCTAATTGATGATAACAAGCTAGAGTTTCCAGAGTTTGTTAACTTTGCACCAAGCAATGATAAGGGTAAACTCAAGCTCTTTAACAACGAATTTTAACGACATGATAAGAAGATACCTAATTCTTCTACCAATCATATGTATCATGAGGTCCCCCCTCCTGAATCAGGAGCTCTTGATTTCTTAGTTGCAAACACTAACACTTTTCCATCGATAACTTTCTTATATGATCATGATTATCATGTAAATTTCACATCTAATCATTTACATATCAAGGCTTTTTTTAGCTCGATTTCCATAAAAAATACTAGGGTTGACCCATCATGGCCCATTAGTGCATGCTCTATTTCACTTCTTAAGGCTATTGGTTATCCTCCCTCACAAAATGAGTACCCTTTCAACAAACCCTTTGTTGTTGTTAAACTGCATGTTATGGTTGGTCCTCTTACTATGTTTATGTCTTTCCTCATTGGGAACACAGTTGATGGCTATGACATGTTTCTTGGTCTCAATTGGATACGTCACTCTAAATCTATCATATCTATGAATCATTTGAAAATCAAATTTATTCACAGTAATAAATTCATTTCTATTGATAGTATCCCTCCATCTACACCATGGTCCTCATCTCCTTATGTTGTAGCTAGCACACCACGTACTTCATCTAGCACATCACACTCCATATTACTCAAAGTGCATTCTATGTCTAGTTCACCTACTCGAGCATTGTCTACATGAATTCATCATTCCACTAGTCCTACACATCGGAATAGGCCCATTCCTAGGACAGGTACTACATCGATACGCAGGTCCCCACCTTGTTTTATTCCACGTGGTTTTTCATCACCTTCATATTCAACATCACTTAGATCTCCATCACTGATGCATTTTACTACTCCGTGACCTTCATCATATATTCATCGATCACATACACATATAATTCAATCACCAACATGGCGTTTTTCTACCATACCACTACTATTAGAGCATATTCCTCTTTTTTTGTCACCATAGGAATTAGATGGAAGAACCTCGTCCTTCACTATCATTGGTTAGTTTACTCACTCATATATATTTGGGGGGCATTGTATCTAATTTATTCTATTTCTCTTCTTATTTTTTTGTTTTTTGTAATTAGTAACAAACAAATATAAATCAAAACTAATTTATGAAATTAAATAAATCAAATAGATAAAACCTCTCTCTTACAATTGAGATGAAGTTTTCTTGCATTTATGCCCTCACTAGACTACTCCAATTGATATTTTAGAATTGGTTTGTGGTTCATGTAATTTAGTGGGTAAAAGATAGAGCTTGATGCACTAAGGAGGAACAACAATAGTTGAATGATGGTTGACTCAAGGGGAGGTAGATATATGGTCTGGTGGCCTTCATGTTCTCTCTTCTGTGACAATGATAGCTCACAATCCTAGGGTGATTTATATTGTAAGCAAGACCTTTGGATGATTGATTTTTATTTATTTCTATATTTTGGATGATATAACAACAATGCTCTCTCAAAAAATCTCAAAAATTTTAGGGGAAGCAAATGAGCATACACTTTCCCTATTAGTCATGCTCTAATTGTTTTCCAATCATAATTCAAGATGAACAATCAATCTAAGACTTAGAATCAATAAATTAAAAAGTAAACTCAAGTGTTAGAGGATAGGTAAGGTCAAATGGGCATTCAAAACAATGAAAACATGGATATGGTCTTAAGAAGAGATAAAAATTTATGAAATAGAACTAAAATTTGAATTTTAATGGAACTATCGGTTCCTGCAGGTAGAAGTTTCAAAATTGTCACGGTGGTTTACGTAACCACTAATAAAATTAATAAAACTTCCACATTAGTTACATAACCATCACGATGGGGACTAATTTTCCATGGTGGTTACATCCTAGAAGGGATAAAATGCTAAGGAAGGGGGGAAAAGAGGAGATAAAGGCCTGAAAGGATGTGGGAGGGCCAAAAAGGGGCTAAAAAAGGGTTAAACATATAGGAGGGGTTTAAGAATGGGTTCTGACCTCATTAAAACATCTCATCATATTTTTTGAGATCCTCTTCATCATCATGAGGCATTTTAAATATGACTCCATACAAAATATGGTGCGTATAAGGTTCGGTCTTAGCTGACATGTACATTCCTAGCTCCTCAAGTTCACCCAATTCTATTTTCAATTTGAATATCTTATTTGGGTCATTTCATTTTCCTAGGGTTAGCTTTATTAGAATATTTTACATATAGAAGGATATTATAGACACTCAAATTTGAAATTCCATCCTTTTGACACTGCTTATTGCAATTTTTCTTCTTGGCAAAGGAAAACACCTATATCCTATCTCCACTCAGTTCATATTGTCTTCTCTTTCCTGACTTGCTCATTTTCATATACCCACGTGTCAACAAAATTTGAATATTAATATATAGGCTTGATGTTAAAGCTCTATGTTCTAGGATGTAAATATCATATTTTGTTTTTGACATCCATGTTTGAAACCATATAGTTAGGTCAGGCTATATAGTATAATCATGACTGACCTATATGTAATCTTGACCTAGTTTAGTTTCCAATTCTACTTCTGATGCATTCTCACTTGTTGGGTCATTTTATCCTCTTAGGTATACCTTTTCATAACATTTTACCTTTATATCCCTATATAATAAATTTAAACTTACCTCATTTACTTAACTAGAAATCATATGGCATTCCATTAACATACTCACTGCCAACACTTGCAAAAGGCACTCAAGGCTCCTTCAATATTCTCAAAATTGATGCCCAACCATAAGGGCAACCACTACTACAGTTTTGAACCACTTAAATAGGTCAACAAGTCTACATTCACTTACATCCAAATAGACCAAGTTCATATATCCAAGTCTTAGCAAAATCACGATACAATCAAGTATGATCAAAGGAGTTCAAGTTACCAACTAGTTGCATCCATATATATATAACATGCTAGGTGGATAACTACATGTGGTTTGAAGCCTCTTCAAATTAGTGTCAATATAAGTGGTGCACAGGGTGCACCGAAACCCAAACACTAACCTTCTTGTAAGGTATTTTACCCATGGTTAGGGTTTTGGAGTGATTTGGCTAATTACAAATGATATAAAGATTTTGCAACTAGGGTTTAATGACGAAATGCATTTCTGAGCCACCAAAGGACCCAAAAAGTTAAAGAACCCAATTATGAAGGAATATAAGGAAGTATATAAGGTAAGGGCTAAATTATACAACCCGACAAAACTATACAATCCTACACCAGGATATTTTCATATCACAGTTCCAGTAGGGAAGCTTTTCTAAGCTCTATACTTCTAGTTTATCCATTCTCTCTTCCTAGATTCCTCCTATACCATTGTGTATAGCTAAGAATCTCTCTCTCTCTCTCTCTCTCTCTCTCTCTCTTGTGAATTTTGAGCTTATATTCATTTATCGAAAGAACCAATATGTTATTTTGATTTTGTACAATTAATGTTGGAAGTTAATTTATCATAATAACTCCTAGTCTCCAAACCTTACATTCTTTTTAATTTTTGTGTGTTCCATACAAAACCTAATTAATATTAAAAGGGTGTAAATAGCTATAAAATTGAATGCCACTTTATAACTCACATGACACTCTTACAATCTCTTATTGCAAATATTTTTTCAAAATCACTCAAACAGTTCCTAAATATGTGCAAATCAACTACACATCAATTAGAGCAATACCTACTGTAGGTTTTAAGCATTTAACCAAGTTCAAGAGTCTAGATTCCTCCATTTATGAGCATGAAAAAATCATATAGCCATGTCCTATCAAAACAAAATTCATTATAATCATTTTCCAAGGCAGTGTAAATTTTAAGACCCCCTACCAAAATCCAACCTGGATTTTTTCAAGGATTCTATAAAAATTGATAGGGTGTCGATAGAAAATATGAGAAAAAAGTATATAGTGATGCAGAAAAATAATTTATTTGGGAAAAGGCATCTCAGGAATAACAATTGATATGCATCTACCTAGATGCTTCCAATCGGGTGGATGTATGCACAAAAGCCCGACTGTATATGCAACCAGGCATCCATACATGCAACCACCTAGTTGTATATACAACTAGGCGACTACATGTGTAGATGCTTAGTTTCATATATAGTTGGGTGCTTGCATGTGGATATGTAATTTAAACTTGATCGATAAATACAAATCTCTAATTGAAACTTCACAAATATGAATGGGGGTAACATCCAGTCACCATATAAAATGTTATAATACTTCGCAGAGAAAATAAGCATGAATATGAACTATACAAAAAGATATATAATTAAATTAATTGTAGACTATAATGAAGACAACACAACTGAGATTCATTTGCTAACCAGTTTGATTCAACCCTCCATTTTATTTTCTTAAAGCCTTAAACATTAAAATTAAAGTGAAGAAAATGAATGGTTTGAAGAAAAATGGTTACCCTTGATCTGACATTCGATGCCTCCACACTTGCATGATCTGAGTCCCAACCATCAACACCTCCACACATGTACTTGCAATCAAACAGATGCATACACATACACTCTATTGTCAATGCACTTAGGCGTATATGCATGTAGCCACCTAGTTTTATATATGTGACTCCTACCTTACAAACATAATAAACTCTTTTACAACCATCAAATAAACCATAACCCCAGTTCCTAACCCTAGTGTCTAGTTTTGATGTACACCCTAACTGCAGTCACATAGTTGAGTTATAGAGTCAAGCGTATGAGTTACATAACTAGGCATCATTAACAATGTAATAATGGTCAAACACATCCATACTAATGCAGTCATGCATAAAATAATAATGCAATTGGGTTTCTGCATATATGTGAAATTTATATTTTTATTACTATATATTAGTGAATGTACTTAATTTGTGTTTCGAAGCATCGACGATATACATGCATATATATGAAATTTATCTTAAACATTAGGCGAGCCAACCCATGAAAGTAACTTGCACCTAGAAATTCTAGGTGAAATGTTGTTATGTACGACTCCTCAAAATCACCAAATATAAATTTCAAAAATGTAAATTTTCATGAATTAGTGAAGAATCACCACTAAAATTTTCCCTGGTTCAATGGTTTCAAGCAATAAAGGGTTAAGTCACATAACTAAGGCACACCACATCAAATTTTTATCACATTGGGTAAATTCTACACTATACGGTTATCCTGTTATCTTGGTGTTAAGATACACAAAGGCACCCCTAGGGGATGGTTATTTGTTTACACTTACATAGGGACCTAGGAGAGCTATATGAAGCCTAATCTTGCAATGAGTGTATGTAGTACAACACTTGGATTAGTTCAACAACTAAGGGTCTAACCTCCAAGGATAGTCCAACCTCAACCATCCACACATATTTTCTCCTTTTGGTTTTATAATTATCTAATGAAGGTTTCTACATGTTTATAGTGTTTACAATTTGTTGTAGGTGATTATAAGTCATTCTAAAAATTTGCGAGAAAGAGTGACAAATAATGAAGGCCATTTCGAGACAAAATAAATCACACATGAAGTTTTAGATCTAGAATTTCAAAGGTTCAAAAACCTTAGAGTTCCAGCTCAAGATCATACAAACTAAGTTTGGACTATATAGTAGTTATACACTCCTACCCCTATTTTTTTTAATTCAAGAAATTACACCAAAGCACTTCCAGTTTATGATATACCTATTTTACCATCATGCACATCCAGATACCCCTATTATTCCTTACACAACTAAGTTTCTCTCTCTCTCTCTCTCTCTCTCTCTCTCTCTCTCTCTAGTGTATTTAATCAAATACTTATTGTTTATTAATTCTTACAAGTTTGAAAGCATTATTCTAATCGTGAATGGTTAATGTTGGAAGTTAATTAGATCATAATAGTCTACTTGTTACAAACACTTACATCCTTCTTGTTGTCATGCATTCTCATAACACTAGAAAATTGACTAGGGTGTAAACACTTATATGCATTTACTTGATCATGATCCATGCTTACTTACATCTATCACTTAATGTGTGTGTTACTTCACTCTATACTGGTTATTAATTCATTACTATTGTTCTTGGGGTCCTATTTTTTCTACAACTTATTTTTGCTTACACCACTCACTCTCATGTTACTCTTACACTTCTCTATATTTCATGTCTTTAACTACTCTATGAAGTTGTATACTTTACTATATTGATTGATTTGACTTCTCCATGCATTTATTTCCTACATACCCTGATTTATTTACAATTTTTACCCATTTTAATACTTTGTGCAAGCATGTGTTATATATTTTGATTTCTTGGTGCTATTTTCTACTCTTGACTACTTTAGGTAGTTGTGTGATTGTATGCTTTGAATATTATTTGATATTGTTTGCTCTGACTTCTCTAGGAACTTGCTCTTTTGATGCTTCATTTTTTGTGTGATAATGTCTTATTTGAATACTCTATGTACTTGTATACTATATTTTGTTTTTACTTTATACACTTATAAACTCTTTGTTGTGTTTCTCTGTGCACTTACATACTTTTATGTTCTCTTTGATTTTTGCACTTACATGTTCTATTTTATGTTTTCTCATGTGATATTATTGTTTATAAATGATATTTCATTGTTTGTTTGCTTTATGCTCACTCACATTGGGTGCCTATCACCCCTACTTTTTTTCATATACACATTACTTGTTATATTATTATATCAAAACAAATATCATATGACATATTGTTTATATTTCTTGACTTGTTTTCATTATATATATATATATATATATATATATATATATATATATATATATATATGACATAATTTTCTTACGACATCCACCACTTATACACACATTGTTTATGACATACATTACTATTTATATAGATTGCATATAGTACACATTGTTTAAAACACATGAATTAGTGACATAATTTATTAACACACATTACTTGATTATATTTTTGGCTCTAGGCCCAATGTTTGATTTATACTATGCTTATTTCTTGTTCACACTACTTCTTACACTTTGGAGTCTAGAACATTGAATGATATATCACTAATTATTACACATTTCTCATGACACCTTGATTATTACATTCTTTAACTAGACCCATTGATTATTACAAATTTTGATTACATCATTACTTATTACACACTGCTCATGAAATTTTTATTATTACTTTGTCTCTATGCCCATTAAATTTTGCACTTATATGATTATTAAATTTTCTTCTTACACACTAGCTCTAGGACCACTACTCGTTACATTGTTATAATTATATCATTGATTCACACATAATTTATTTAACTTCTTACTACACACTTTCCCTAGGCACAATGTTTGATTACATACTTTCTTTTTCACACACGTGAGCTAACAACTAACATTAGTTAAGTTGTTCACATTTTATTGACTATGTCCCTTTTATGGTGGGTTTATCATGTCATGTTGTGTCATAAGTCACTATGTATTCATTATGTGTTGAGTCATGTGTTATTGTCATATTACTCTTCCTATCACAATTATTATATTTTGTTGAATTACTAGTAAGAGGATTCTCATAATATGTTTGATACTTTTAATTATATATATATATATATATATATATATATATATATATAGCTTGTGCTCAAATATTTATCTATTATGAACACTAATTTGTATTACCATATTTGTTGATATACTAGATGTGGTTTTTATCATTTATGTTGTTGATTAGAGATTTTCTTATGACTAACACTTTCTACTTTGAGATAAGTTATCCTTTGTAATATTCCTCATCTTAAAAGGGGGAAATGTTGTGGGATTTTTCTGACAAGTTCATGTTGATTATAGATAAAGTGATTCAATTAATACCATATGATGATAATCACATAGTTATTTTAGATATATTGTAAACCTTTGAACATGCAAAATTATGGCTCATACACAACATTACAGATGTTATCTTAAGATCATAATTTATTTTTCTCAGTGACATGCTCAAATGTGCATATAATGGTTTTGTTTTAGAATTAATTACATACAATTTAAATATATGGTAGGCTCAATTACACACAAGTTATCTCTTATATGGAATCTCTCATGATATGATAAATTTCTATAGTGGCTCGTGGAAAGTTCAAATACCAAAATTTTCTAACATACAACATTTACATCCCTTATATTTGACATTGGAAGTATACAAGTGTACATGTTTCATGCTTTAATTTTAGTTTAGGTTATTTTAATATTTTTTAAAGGAATATTTACTAGGAATTGTTAAACATTTTTTCATTTGGCATACACATTCACATGTATGGAAAATATGAGAAGGTAACACACATTATAGTTTTTGCATATCTTTTCCTTTTAGGAGATTTTCATTTACAATATGAAATCCATACTTTTTTAATTGTTATATTAAAATAGGGGGGAAAGTGGTACCCTAATTACAAGCACCTGAGAGAACTATATGAGGCTTGATCTCACAACAAGGGAATGTAGTGCAACACCTAAATTGATTCAGTAGCTAGGAGTTTGATCGCCAAGGGTAAACTAGCCTCACCGTGCACACATATGTTTTATATTTTTTGTTTTTGAATTCTCTCATGAATGATTCTATGGGTCTCTAGGGTTTCCCTTTATTGCAGGTGATTACAGGTCATCTTAATGGTGTGTGAGAAAGATAAACTCTAGGAAGATGAAACAACATAGAGAATATTTTGAAATTAAAATAAGAGTTATGAATGTGAAGGGAAAAAACTGTATATGTTGGAAAATATTGAACCTTACATCATGACCCTTCCCTACATTTTCAAACAAAAAAGATTGAAAATCATAAATAAATTTTTTTTTGTGAGGTTTAATAATATTTTTTTCAAATAATATTCTTAGAATTGATGACATAGCAAAGTGTAAAGATAAGTAATTTTGTAGAAGAGCTAGAGAGATGAGGTGATTAGATTTCAAATGTGATCATTTTTCTTACCAATGAAGCATGGTTAAACTTAGTATTGTAAAAGGACAAGTTACAAAAAAATTATGTCTACATCCCCCATTTAAGTGTGTAATAAAAAATTTCATGCTTAACAGAAAATATACTCAATTACACACACACATTTTGTCTTCACTTGACAGTGGTTATATGATGTGTTGGTGTTGATATGATCCATAAAGAAACCTATAACACAAAGTGTAGCTAGTTTCTATTATAAAAACTAAACTTTAACTCAAGATATAAATAATGTAAGTAACCTTGAGCTTTACAACAATGTAAATAAAGAGATACAAAAAATAGAAGGAATACACTTGTTCAATTTCTAGATGGAGAAGATCTCATTTCATGCAATGCCTTGGAGAATATTATTTATTGCTAAAATTCAAAAGGGTTAGGGGTGATTAATGCCCCATGTCACGCCAAAGGATATGTTTAAGTGTTGAGTATCAAAGATTATGTGAAGAGGAGTCAAAATGCCACCATTTTTGGAGTTTTGTAGATATGAAGGTATAAACTACAAAGAACTTAGTTACTTTAACACCTTCCCTATTTGTGTATATGGTGAGAGAAGTGGAAATATCAATTTATAGAGATCCTAGCTACTTCAACACTTTCCACTAAACCCCTAGAGACCACATCGCTGCAAACGGATCTAAGTGTAATTTTTACCAACTTAAAAAATCAAATTTATTTAATTGAAATTAAATCTTGATCAAAGGATTGGAAAAAATCATAAACATAAAAAGCATGAAATATATTAACATCTAATGACAATTCAATACAACTAAAAAAAGGATATGAATGAATTATCTTATATTTGACTATTTGTACTAGATTTGGACTTGATAGATAGTGGATCAAGCTCAATCTTGACTATATGTGCTTCATCTAGAAAATAGTGATTTGAAAGTTATCCCAGACATAAATTCCTAGAAGGGGACACGATTTCCAAGGCACTAGTGTCTCGATTGGGTGTTAGTGTCCTAGTAAGGTGTGTGAATTTGATTCTTTCATTGATTGATAATGTCACCTTTACATTACTCTATGTTACATCAACTTTACTTTAGGGCTCTGATATCACACTTTTACTTACAAAAAAGACCCTAACTACCTATACAAGACTCAAGCACATGTTATTATAAATAAAATATGTAAATTCTTGAGTCGTACTGACCTCAACAGTCATCCCAATGTGATTATCACTGAGTATTGTACTACATTTTAGACTCAATGTAGTTATAGTGTCTGTGTGTGTGTGTGTGTGTGTGTGTGTGTGTGTGTGTGTGTGAAATTGTGTCCCTAGAAGCTAGGTTGCTCTTGTGTAGTTTTCACCAAGATAACATATGTGTTAAGAAATTCAAAATTTTCCCTTCATATGTACTAAATAATGCAACCCAAATGCAATCCTTAAGTTGCTCCCTTTTCCCAATTAGTAGATAATTAATAATAATTGAGCTTCCCCTTAGAATAGTTAGTACTTTATGCATATATATGATTCCTTTGATTGAATTTTGACATTAACAACATAATAACCCAACCTATAATGATCAATATAAGTTTAGAAAAGATAAACAAGTGATGGGACATTTTTAAAATACAAGAATCAAGCGAAGGGATATGAGTGGCCACATGGGGATAGTAGCGTTAGTCATTATTGTCCCTTACTAGGCAACTGTCTCCAGAAAGTTCCAAAGATAAATAATGAAATGCTTAATTGAGTAACACACTATGTGATGTTCAAAAGTACAAGGATAATTATAAAAAAGTAGTGGGCGAAAGCACGGAAAGATAAAATAATGTCAATGCAAAGTGAAACAAGTGTTACCAATGTCTAGTTTTTTTTCTTTGGAATCATGCATATAATGACATACTACATGTGATATATAATAGTAATAAGTACATAACTTTATGTTTACACAAACCTTGAAATGAATGGGATTTACCATGCCCCATAAGGTACTACTACAACTTAAACTGATTATGTATAATTTTAAAAATTAAAGGGGATGAGGAGGCCCATGTCCCCAAACCCTATTTTTGTAATTGAATTTGAATAGTTCCAAGAATAAGGAATGAAGTAATCATACCCCTTGTAACTTACTTTGAACTATGTCATCTATATTTATAGCTATGTGAAAATCTTGTAAATAGATGATAAAATATGTTTAATTGAAAATTTGAGTGAATCTACCCTCTATCAAGGAATGTATGAAAATGATCAAGACTGTACCATGGGCTTGACTGTACTATATGGTTTTGACCTTGTTTGAATTTTTCCACGTTGCAGTATCTGTGACCTTTATAAGGATTTGAATCATGTAAAAAAAAATGTTCCCATATTTTGTAACCTATATGTAATTATATAGATAACTAGATGAATTTCCCCTCTTATGAGGTGCATGTGATAAAGCATTTGAATGTGTGGGTCAAAAGAATAGATGTGTACCCATGTACCATATGTCTGATAATATGCACAAGATCACATAGAAGACTAGAATGGTGACCACCTTTGAGAACCTATAATTGTAAAAGGGGTTGTGCATGGTGGCAACCATGGCGTGGAGAAAAAACATGCAAGAAGCAAAAAAAAAGGAATACACAGTGTAAAGAAAATAGTAACATCATAGAAAAGTGCCAATCATGTCATACTCCATAGTAGGAAAAGTTTAGAATCATCATAACAACAGAAAACATGTCAAAATAAGTAGTAGAAATAGTAGTGCAAATTCAAGAAATACATATAAGTGTAGAAACAAGTCATATATAAGACATAGAGCCAAAAACATATGACACCCACAATGTCATAAGACAATCATAGTATGAGACACAATGTGACACATGTATAAAAGCAATGTGCATACATGTAATATAGTGCATGGATCCATAAACATGGGACACCTACAGTGTTACAAGACAAGCAAGGCACTTAGGCCATATCAAGAAAACACACATTGTATTGTAATCATGCAAGACATATCAAGTCAAATAATGTAGTGAGTAAAGCAAGGAAGTAAACTCATATAAACAAGTAATGATCAATAGTATATGAAATACGTATAGAATGAAAATAATAGTGACAATGAAAACATAGATAGGGTAGGTTAATACTGCATAAGACACAAGTGTTAGTCCTATGTTAACCTAATAGGTATGGAATAAACACTATGTATGTAATCAAGCATTTATGAGGAAGGTGTAAAGTAACATATAATGACACATAAAAGCACATTGTATAACATGGAGAAATGTCCCCAAAATAGTATTGTAAGGAACCAAGATTGACTCCTATCATCATGTAACAATCTGTGAATGTCATGCATCAAGCTCAAGATGCTACATGAACATGTGTGTGTAAAAATTGAGATATGTTATCAATTAAATCAATGTGACAAACAACATGTATAAAGTAATAATCTAGCCAAGAAAACTAGAGCATGTCCTGATTTTGTAATTTTTCTCATATTTGAATGTTTTTTTATTTTATGTGATTATTTGAATGTTTCTATAGATGTTTAAAAAAAAAGCTATGTACATAGAAAGATGGGTGGGTAGCACCATAGCTACCCGATGAGATGCCTCATGACGAGGCATATTGGTCATAAAAGAGATCATCTATGTTAGGGTTAAATTCAATGATATCTAAGGGAGTAAGACCCCTGAGGTGGAGTAATATATGTTCTAGTTTCCATCACTTGTTACAACTTGTGTCTAAGATTGTCAATGAATAATAGGTATGCTAATGGATTCATGAATATGCATGGTCATTTGCTATATGATGCAATTATATCTAAGTGAATAGGATCGTTTCAAGAGTGGAGGATTCTTTCAGAAGAATTGTGATAACTCCATTAACCTTTAACATCATAATGTTAGCAATGATGACCTTATAATGATTAGTGGCATGTCTATATATGAAATGATAGTCACAAAATGGTATTACACTTGTAACCGAATATAACCTAGTAAGCCTATCGATGCCATGTAGATGGTAAAGTAAGTAACTTCAAGATCCAAGAAGGGCAGATAGTAATTGTATGTGGGGTATCAAAAGGTGTATAGAATAGTGATATAACTAATAACTGGTATATGATCAAGTGTACTAATAACATTAAGGGATCAATGCTACCTAGAATAAGACTGTATTGCACAAGAATCCAAGGTAATGGAGGAAAAAGATGTCATGTGTAACATATTTGAGTCAATAATTGTCCAGGACTAGAATGGATACAAATACAGGAATGAAACATAGACTCATCTTCATCAATGGAGATTAAAATTTAACTTGTGACAAGTTATCATCAATAAGTTTAATTGTCTCGTACATCACTATGTGTGGAGTAATCTTCAACATTGTCATGTTGCACATGGAATGAACTAAAAGATTAGGTTTAGGAGATGGAGACATTATTAGAAGAGCAAATAAGTAGCTATCTAAACTTTTAGGTTGTTTCAAAAATGGTGGTGGAGGAGTGGTACTATCAGGGTTAGTGACTAGATTCTCCCACAACATAGGTGAGTAAATTTATCCATAGAGGGATAGGTTGTTGAGGAGAAAAAATATTAGGTATTTGATAAGCTAAAAGTATCAAAATTGTCAATATTTCAAGGGATCAAGATTAAAAATCATTGTATATTCACATCCATCATGTATGAACTTGAGGCATTGGTGCAGTATGAGTGTGATGGATACCTATGGTATGTAACCATGTATGACCAAGGAATGATACTGTAATGTAAATTTGTGTCCATGATATGAAATGTATTGGGACACAATATTAGGACTAACAAGGAGGTATAAAGTAAATAGTGCCTAATGTAGAGTGGGTGATGTTATCAAAACTCCTCTAGTATTATTGATAGTCTTGTCAATTGTGCTTAAAGAAATACCCATTTTATGAAGCAAATAACTGAGGATAAATCTCAAGGCCAAACCCAGTGTTTATTAAAACATGCTTACTAATAAAAACTCATGGATTTGTGTTGTAATTAGAGGAAGTGCACACGGATCATTACCAAATGGTGATATAATGGGATAGCATTTAGACTAAAAGTGATGGCCTTATCTATAGATTTGAATGTGCTCCATAATAGATGTGAAATTGCAACATGTTGAGCAGTAACAAATAATGTAATAAATTCTAAAGAGTTCATATAATATGTCCTTATAGAGGGGTGTCTTTTGAAGCAGTAATCTCAAGAAGAGATATCTTATCAGGTGTATTATTTAATTGTTATAATATATCAAACCCTTTAAAATGAGATGTTAGGTTTAGTAGTAACCTGGGCCATATGTGGTGGAGGCAAGGGTGGGTTTCCCCCAACATTGTTGTTTAACATGACACATGAGTTTTCAACAATATTAACTTCATGAGCCATGAGGGGTGAGGCAAAGTGAGGTGGATGTTTATGATGAGTAATATATTTAGATTGTATATCAACATATGTAAGATTCAAATTAGTCATGAAACAAGTAGAACCATCATAGAAACACCCTTTTCCAAACAAGGCATGGGTATGGACCTTGTGAGAGGGATGGTAACCCATATTGGAATGAGGAAAGGGGACCATTAGGTTGGTAGTAAAAAACATAAATTTTTAAGGAAGAGGCGTGAAGAAGAAGAAGAGAGGATCCTGAGATCATATTTTGAAACCCTGGAGCCATTAGGGTTTTAGTGATAAATTCAATTCAAAAATCATGTTCAAAAAATTATTTCACCCTAATTGAATTTTTAATTTTTTTTAGTGTACAACACTAAAAATGATGAAATGGTTTGTAATAGCTAGACTATTTTGATTAATTAACTTCTAACATTAACCATTTACAATCAAAATAATGCATTCATATTTGAAACAATTGATAAACAATAAGTAATTGTTTAGATATGTAGGAGGAGATACAGACATGGATGTAGAGAAAAAAATATGGGTGATCTAGACGTGTACGATAATGGAACATGTTAATTAAGAATCGTAGATGTTTCTGCAAAAGTTATGGAGATGCACACCCAACAGGGGTAGGAAAATACAATTGTTATATGGCCCATAATTAATATGTATGGTCTTGACGTAGAATCATATGGTCTTGGACCCTTTAATATTTTACATATATGTAAAAATTTGTGTTTCTCTTGTTTGGTAATGATCTTCAATGTATATCACTCTTTCTCACACAACTTCAGGATGACCTATAATAACTTACAACAAAGTGGGAACCCTAGAAACTTGTATAACATTTCATTAAAGTATTATCAAACAAAAAAGGAAAAAACATGTGTGTGTGGTGAGGCTAGACTACACTTGGTGGTCAAACTCCCAAATTTTGAACCAATAAAAGTGCTACACTACATGCCCTCATTGTGAGATCAAGCCTCGTATAGTTCTCCTAGGTATTAATACAAGTGTGAATAGCTAACCAATCCCCTAGGGGTGTTCTTATGTCTCTTAAGACCAATATAGTAGGCTAACTACATAGTGTATAATGTACCCAATATGGTAGTAATGAGATCTAGTGTGACTCAACCATGTGACCTAACCCTTTATTGATTGAAACCCTTGTGCATTTCTTGGAGTGATTTTTCTCTTGCTAAAACATGGCTTTATGAAATTTTCATTCTTGGAAATGGAGGAATCTAAACTCTTTGACCTATTTGAGTGCTTCAAACTTGTAGTATGGACTACTATAGATCATGTGTAACTGATTTTGTCAGATTTAGAAATCCTTTTAGTGATTTTGGAAAGATATTTGCAATAGTATCTTATAAGAGTGCAAGGTGATTTATACAATGATATTAACTTGATTTTATAGCCTTCTATAGGTGAAATATTACATTAAGGTTTACCCTATGAAGATGAAACAACCTAAAGAATATTTTGAAATTAAAATCAAAATTAGTGAATGTAAAGGGGTTGGACTGTATACGTCAGCCAATACTAACCTTACATCCTGACCCTTCCCCGTGTTTTTGAACTAAAGAGATGAAAAATAAAACTAAATGTTGTGTGATGAATATAAGAGTTTTTATACTCCTTTGATCAAATAATATTCTCATAACTAATGACAAAGAAGAGTGTAAAGATAAGAAAGTTATAGAAGAGATAGAGAGATGAAGTTAATAGATTCTGAATGTGAGAATTTGTCTTGGCAAGAGAACATTGTCAAACTTGGCATTGTAAAAGGACGAGTTACAAAATTTTAGTGTCTATAGTAGCATAGAACAACATATCCATGTGTTATTTATTTACACATTACATTTTCCATTCACAAAAAAGTGATTCTCTTTAAATAGCCATGACACCTTATACAGATTAAAATGTACAATCCTATTCAAAACAATATTTTCACCCATCTCATTAGATACAAGATTATCAATTTTACCACGATCAATATTATCTTTGCAACAATTAATTCTAGACTTGAATTTTTTTTTTAATATGTTCTTCCTTTAAGAAGGTGTATTCTTTACCTTTGTTGGCTTTAATGGGACTCTCTTCATCATGAAATCTTATCCACAATCTACCTCTTATGTGTAATTTTTTAATAAGATACTCTTTATATTTGTATAACATGTAACAAGATTTATAACATCATTCATCATCGCACTACTATTATGTGCTATTTATGGACACTCATATGCATTGTGCCAAAATTATCCATAACAAAAACATGTTCAAATGAATCCTCTACCTCATCCACGTTCTTTTCCTTATAAATAATATCTACCTCTTCTATGTGCATGAATTTGAGCACATGACTGGCTCGCTTCACATTCATGTACATAATTTTGAGTATCATTACACAAACCTTCACCTCTACATGGGAAATTTCCCCTCCCTTGTTCACTTATTTTCTGTTGCATAATAAATTTTCAACCTTCAACACAACATGATAAGATTCCTATATATATATATATATATATATATTACTCTAATCATACTAAACTTATTTGGAATATAAATTTATAATACAATAACATATCTTAAGATATTTTTCATATTTTTCACTATGTGACTTGGCTTGATATTGATTCCATAGAATTATTTTATGTATTCTTTCAAAATCAGTTCTTTCTTCTTCTTCTTTTGTAAATTCTTGAAGAAATATGACTAGTAATCCTTTATCCTTTCATGTCATCACCATTTTATTCCTTTTATATTATCCTTCCACATAAGTCCTCTTTTAGTATAGGCATGTTCCCACCATAAAGGTGCACAACCTTTCAACTCAATACATGAAAATTTTAGCTTATTGACATCTTATATACCTTCATACTCAAAATATTTCTCTAGTTCACTGATCCAGTTGAAGAGAACTTTTGGATTTAAACTCCAAGAGTAACGAGGAACATCCATCCTTGCGATTATACATAAAAATTGATCTTCCTATGCGTCAACATGTTTTTCTTCAACATTTTTCTCCTCGTATGTTCTTTTTGTAATTGTTTTTTTCTTGTGTCACCATCCAATATCGCTCCTCTAGATTGAATGGTCTCCATAGATATTATTGAGGTGAGATCCCACCATAGCTCATAATAAATAAGAAAATATTCTTCAATTAATATGAGGAAAAGATCATAAACTCAAGCATGGTCACTTTAACTGCTTTTCCAATTTTTTTATGATAAGACTCAAAATAAATTATCTAAAAAATTATATTGTTAGGACCATACTCTCTAAGCTTGTATACTTTACTCTACTTATACAATATTAGACTCAAATACTTAAATAATATATTTCTACAATCTTATTTAAACACTTAATTTGAAAACTTGAGACTTTCTCTAAGCTCTAACTTTAATTTTGGCTCATTTGATCTCTATTCTCAAAAAGGATCTTCCTTCGTCTATTTTATTTGAAACTTTATTCTCATATAGTATCTCTCTCTACTCTACTAGTTCTTACTTGCATACTCATTTATTTTTTATATTTATACAAGCAAGTAGGAGATTCAAAGCTACATTTGCAAGTAAAGATACCCTTGTAAATATTCCCTCAATTTTATTAGATTATTACCAATCTAATTAACAAATTTGTAGGTAATATCTCATGGAATAAACACCATCAAATCAAGTATACCACTTTACTTGGATAATCTTAGGGAAAAATTGGATCAAATCCCATTTGTGCTTTCCTAATTATTTCATTATCAACATGCACACAAAAAAACATGTTTCATGAAGGCCATAAAAGACTAATGACCCAAAAGAGTAATGATTCTCTAGGTAGTGCACAAATATTTAAAAATTGTGTGGGTGTGTGGTTGCACATAGTTTTTGTGTAAGAGATTTAGGTAGTAAAAATCCTTGCTTCCTTCCTTGTCTTCCTTTTATTCCAACAACATAATGCATAAATTATGAGACAAGGCTGCAGAAAATTGCATAAGATCTATTTCCTAATACTATTTTTTTTATTGTTGTGGTGTTGGTGAAATAATTTGTTGTAATGCATACTATTGGTTTCACCAACAGTCACGGGGCTAATACCCTCCTTGTTGGGTATGGGAAGGCTCCCATTTATTGAATGTAAACTAATTAAAACTGCGGGGTGGCCATCAGGTTGGAGATCACACAAGAATACTCCACTAAACCTGTGGAAAAGTTCTTGTACAATGTACAAGGGAGGAATTTAATTTGAAGGGAGGTAAAGAGGAGATGGGGAAATGGAGAGGGGGTTAATGTTGTGACTAGACTTACATATTTCACATACATTAGCCAGAGTAGGTCGACATTCAATAGGAAGAAATCAACCATGTAAGCAATAACAAGACTAATAAATCAGAGACAAAAAGTTGTATGAATTCATCAATCAAAGACACAAAGTTATTTCTTGGTTGTATGAGATTACAATGCTTATAAAGTTGGAAAGTAGAGAGGATGGAGGAACATAGACAAGGAGATAGAAGAAATGTAGATTTATTGTTTCTAGTACTAGTGATACAAATCCCAACAACTATAAACAATCAAAAAATTCCAACCCCTTGGAATGAAGAAGCAATCCCAATTTATAGCTTACAAAAATGTCCTTTCATCTCCCCCCCACATGAATTTTCACCTTTCCCACCACTTGTGACATTTCATATTCCTAGAGAGAAAAAGTGATCATTTTCTTATTAATGAAAAAGATCTCTTACAATGTCAAATTAAAAGGTCACTTAAGTGAATAAGATAAAATAGTGAAAAGGTACATTCTTAATGAAGAGTTAAACTATGGAGAGAGAAGAAAGGAGGGAAAGAAGAAGAAGAGAGAGAGGTAACATTTAGATATGGGAAAGCTCCTTGTTGATGAAGAACTTGTTTCACATGGAGTTTTGAGGAAATTCTTCATAAATGAGATTATTTATCTTTTAACCTCTTATTGACTTAAAGTACTAAGATTGCAACTTCCTCCTTTTGTTGAAATGAAGGCACATTCCAAGGCATTGAATGAGTGTTTAGAAATAAATTTTGTGAGACTTACACTGATATGGAAACATGATGATCCTCTTTAAACACAAGGTTGGAGTTAGAATATGGAGATCATCACCTTGCCCTTATTAGCTTCAAAATTCACCTTTGTGACATAGATGTCACCTTTTTGAATGAAATCAATTTTAGGATGTCCATACACCTTATTTCTCATATTGTCCTCATTTAAAAATGTCTTCTACTCCAGATAGAAGGATTTCTCCTTGAATGAAATTATTTCCATCTGACCTCTTTTTGGATCGAAACATCATGGTTCCAATCTCCTTCTATGATATGTGGGCACACTCTAAAGCATTGAATAAATGTTCAAAAACATTACTATGAGACTTGCACTGAGTGGAACAGTGATGAATTTTTTTATCTTGTAAACATGATGGTCTTGTATGCCATGGTAGCCTTAAATTTAAGTGATAATCTTTCACATCTATAGATTCATCCTGACCTGTTATTTTCCATGACATGATTCACATGTTGTCCTTCCTCTTGGAAAGAGAATTGAACACAAGATCAAAGTTGTAATGTGGAGATCACTACTTTTCTCTTTGTGACTCCCATGAATTTTATAGTTCACATTAGTGACAACTTCCTGAACGATTCAACCATGATGATCCCTTTCAATGACTATTAGGATGAGTTAAATCATCCAGCTTCTTGTAATTAACATCGAGACTAAGTTTTTAAGAGTCTACAAGGGATTCTTTCTTGTTTGAACCACAAGAAAACATCCTATCATTGCAATTGTGGAAACATTAATGAGATATGCAAAATGTGAGTTGATACAAGTGATTTTAGCCAAATTGTAAGAATTTATATTTTTAGTAGGTCCTGACTAGGATGACCATTTTTAGTAAGTTTTTTACAAATT
Source organism: Taxus chinensis (assembly GCA_019776745.2). Taxonomy (NCBI): domain Eukaryota; kingdom Viridiplantae; phylum Streptophyta; class Pinopsida; order Cupressales; family Taxaceae; genus Taxus; species Taxus chinensis. The sequence continues at coordinate 633,636,537 of CM034150.1, read as the reverse complement.
TAAATTTTTGATGATTTTTATTTGAAGGCTAACACAAATGCCGAAAGTTTACCATTTTGGAAAATTACTATATTTATACATTAAGGACCTATCACAGCTTACTATTTTTAGATGGAGGTCTTCTGGGTAATAAAATGGAACGGTACTAGTCTCAAAAGATTAGGTTTTATTTTAGAACCTTCTACTCTAGTTTTCAATGAATTTTATTCTCTAGAACTCTGTAGATCTAAAAAGGAAACTGTATGGGTTAAAAATTTCTTTTGGCTACTATAAATTATACAAAGCATCAATGGTTTCAATTTTACATTCAATTTGAAGTAGTTTTTGGGATGAATGCACTGAAAAATTTTGGTATAAATCAAGTGCACCATTTTGGAGATATGAAAAAAAATTCCTTTTCCAAGTTTTATGGTTCTAAATAATTCCAGCAACATCATTATGTAGCTATCGAGTTTTAGAGCAAAAAAACATAACACTTTAAATTTTTAAAAATGATTAAGTGTTCATGAAGAAGGAGTTAGTCACATTTGCTTTGTAACTTTTAACCCAGATTAAACCCAGCAAGTTAAACCATGGTTGGAAGAGGGTTTGATTGTGGTTACACCCTAAAAAGTGGGGTGAAAAGGTACAATGGGGGAAGATGAGTGCACTTTACACTAGATGATTCCAAGTGTCAGCTTGTGATGTAGTGTGAGGGAGATGCAAGGGGCTGAAATTGGCTTATCGAGGCTGCAGGATGGTTTTCCTTGTGTCCTGGGGTTGAGTAGAAGGATGGGGAGGAAAATTGTGCCCCCCATGTCCATTTTTCTATTGGTGTAATCCAAGGGGACACCATAAACTTGAAATGTACCATAGGGGGTTTGATCATGAAGAGGGGCTAGAAGTTAAGTTAATATGCAATTTTGAGGTTCACTAGGTGAAAAAATTTGATCATGACAAGTTACAGAGATAAGGGGTTGTTGGGGGAGTACACTTTAGTGTTCCCCTTATCCCATTTGAACCTTGGGGACAATCCAAGGGGACATTGCATGCTCAAGAATGTACCATGAGGTATGTTCATCATGGGAAGGGGACTAGGTTGAGAGGGGTAAGATTACACATATCCTAGCACATAAATTATCACTTTAAGTGATGCAACAAGTCATCCACATGGGAAGTACACTTTTGTATCCCCCTTGTACCATTTTAAATTTAGAGACAATCTAATGGTACATTTCATTCTTCCAAGTGTGCCATGGGGTCAACTCATCATGAGAAGGGGACTTGGGTAGTTAAAGTCTTCACATGCTCCACCTAATACCTCAAATTGTGTTTTAAGTTACACAATCACTTGAACGGATGGGGGAACACACTTTGGAGTCCCATATGTCCCTTTTGCACAAAAGAGACAATCTAAGGGAAAACAACATGCTCAAAAGTCCACCAAGGTTGTCTTAAACTATAGTTGTCATCTGCCAATTTCATTGTAGAACATCAAGAGTGCTTTTTTAGCCTCGAGAACATGGAAGGGTATTTTAGGGTCAAAAATTATATGATTTTGACTCTAAACACCTATTGAGATCATTAAAATAAATTTTAGCAGACAATTATTCCTGAAAATTGATTTTCAAGGCATGTTTCACTTTTGACTCAAAGGGGCAATTACAGGGTTTTGGGTTATCACAAAATGTTTGTAAGTCTTGGAATAAAAGTGATGAGTTCATCATGTAGATGATTCCAAGAGATTTCCAATGACTATTTTTTACCTCCCAAATCCTCTCATAATTCATATAATCATCCGGACAAGTCAACTTTCACCATTGGAGTATAACATTCCCCACACATGAAACAACCCTGTTTAACTTGTTTGATTCTCGAAATCAATTTATTCTAAATATTTCACCTAAAATTCCTTGGATAATTTAATTTTTCTCCTGTATAACTCCCAGATGGCTTGATTCTTCCCTGTTAGCTTTTGGGGTGTATACACCAATTGCGAAATGGCCCAAAATGGCTCCTTTCTAGGCCTCTGAGGATAATTTTTCTTCCTTAAATCTCAGTTACTTATTTAATCACCTTAGGCATACATCCATACACTTGAAACACATTTAAAAATATTGTTAGCACATTCCTCTAATCCATAATGAGGATGAAATTGTGAATATACTGGCTAGAGGAAGGGTTTACAATTGATTTAACAAATATTAAAGTTTGTGAAATCCTAATATTACATAGTCACATATGATAAATAAATAATAAAGCACATATTTGACACAATTAATAAGCTAATAATAATTTAAAACCTAAGTGTAAGAGAGGGAATATAATACTTAGTTGATTTTGTAATAAATCCTGAAGTTTTCTGGACTGGAAAACTGATAAACAGGAGGAGGAAACTGCCGCAACTGCACTCAAAAAATTGTGGAACTACCAGAATAAGTTGGACCAGGGAACCTAGAATGGGATTAGGGCACCTAGGTGCTAGATACCTCTGGTAAGCACCTATGACTACATAAAATCTTGAAATTATTTTTTTCTAGTATCACCAAGTGGTCGCTACCCTTCATTGTTGGTCACTTGTATGTTGCACTATGTTCACAGAATTCACACGTAACCTGCAAAAGAATTTTATCTCATGTCAAATCCCAAAACACATCAAATCCAAAAAAATAAAAGATGTAAATGGGGAGTCAGACTAACCCCTACGGTCACCTGACAGAGTGAACTTATGACTGAGAATTACACTACATTTTAGACTCCATGTAGTTCTTGTGAAGTGTGTGATAGAATCGTGCCCTAGGAATCTCTTGTGCAAGATACATTTGATAACGAGAAATAAATAGATGTAGTAATGTACATAAATTCATGGATGAAAAAATGAACTTCCCTTCCTATGCGTGTATGTAGAAAATACAGTCCTTTGTCCCTTGAATGAAATCTAGATGGATGCCTTTGATGTTCTTAGATGCCTTTGGATGCAACCTTAGGTGATGATAATAGTTGTTTATAGCTTGTTCCTTTATTTTGGCCACATAGCTTTACATTTATATGATTCCCTTGGTTGAATTTCATAATTGACAGCTAAAAGAATGACCCATAAGAAATTACATGATTCCCAAAAGATAAAAGAGGCCTAAAGAGAGAAAGTAAGATACAAAGAGGTTGGGGGCACCCAGAAGGACGAGGGTACCTAGTTGCACTGGTGTTCTGGATGGGCGCTAGATGTCTAGATTTATGAAAGATAAATCAATGAAGGTTTAGACTAGGATGTGGATGGTGTAAAAGTTACTAGAAAGAAAGACTAGAGAAAAAGAAAAGAGGCAAAAGATAGTATGTCAATTATTAGTTTCTCCCACTTAGGAATCATATGAATATTAGTATGTGATTAAGACCTAGAAATGTGCCCAAGTGTGTTATTTTGTGTTTATATTTCCCCCCACTTTATGTTGTTAAGTGAATACTTGATAACATAAAGTAAATAAGAGATGTGTACCTTTTGCTAACCGTGTGGAGTGTTATGGTGATAAGCATGCCAAAGATACAAGTGAAAGCGTGGAGTGATAAAAATGAAGTGTGGAAGCTAATAAAGAGGAAGTTATCATAAGGGTGAAGCGTATGAGTGTTGTACCTATGTTTTTGTTGTCTCTTGATGAAGGGATGCTTCTTGTTGTGTATTAAGGATGGAACATGCAAAATAAGAGTGAAAGAGTAGTCAAAGTCATGTGTTATGAAAACTATGTAAAAGCATGCAAAAAATATGTGAAAAAGTAGTAAAAGGAAAGTGTGTACCTGATCCATGACGAGTGAATACAAAATAGAAAATGTCTTGAAAATACTATATAAGAGAAATTTTTTGGGCAATCTCATGCCAATAACGAGTTTTTCAGGTGATCTCATGCCAAGTGCATAGTTTTTTGGGTGATCTCACGTCCATGAAAAGAATAAGTGTTGGGGAGAAAGGTCTAATGTTATTCTCCATCCCTGACTGCTTCCCAAAATTTATACACCACTCTAGATTGGTGTGATCCTACTTTGCTTCTAGTTTGATAAAGTTTGATCCTATTCGATCTAAGTAGAAAGAGAATAAAATAGAGATAGAATGCATTCTGATTACTGGAGGACTATGCCTATATTGAGAAAACTGCTATGTAGACTACTAGTGAAAACGATGCTGATCACAAGCACCCAATTAAGGGTTAGGACTTCACCTTTGGTCACTCATGTACCCAGGAAAGGTTAGGTGTGCCTAGCATGCTGGTGATGTGTCCTTTACTAAGGACCCAAGTAATAATTTGAGCCATTTATGTAATTGAAGACTATGCTATGTTCATGTACTCTGTGTAAGTATGAACTAGTAGACTGTGTACTGCTGAATGGGGTGACAGATTTGCCCAATGTATTCCCCCCCTCGTTTGGGGTACATGTAATGTAACTAGGAAGGATGCAACCCAAAGGAGAGGACCAAAAACTGATATGAAACTAATAGCTTGCAGGGGGAGGGAATGTGCTTAGTAAAAACCAAGGAAAACATGTAAACAAATTGGCTAGGAAACATGTGTTAGTATGAAATCAAGACAAATATGTATATAGAAGACAATGTGTAATATAACAAGAAATAATGTAGACAAATGTAGATTGTGAAAAATCAGGTTTCAAACATTAGACATTGCTCACAATGTTGCAAGACAATCAGGGCCAAAGCGGCAAAAATCATACAAACAATGAACAAGCAAGACATAGGGAATACTCCCACAAACAATAGCATATAATGGAAAATAATGGTAAATAGTGAACAAGCAAAGTATCAAAAAACCATGGTAGAAAATATTTCATGGAAATAAAATGCTATACATGAAGCACCCATTAGCATATTAGAAAGATGAAAATTATGTCAAGAGTGTGTATCGTCTGATATAGAGTAGTGTGCTAGTAAGAATAGGAAGTAGTATAAAATGAAACCATTAACTCCTGTCAGTGTGTAAGAAATTAGATTCCAACAGGAGCCTTGGTGGGTCTAGTAAGAGTTACGGTGTCAATCATCCATGATGCATGTAAAAATCTATGTGCAAAATCTGTATTCACAACTAGAGAACAAGTGAACACACATGTGTATATAGAAATGATAATGACATACTAGAGTATCTGGCTAGCATAGTGAAGACAAAGTGTAACATGTGAGCATATAAGTAAGCAAGATTAAGATGCAACCAAGATATGCAGTATGCTGTGAATGAGTGAGATGGAATTGTATACAAAGTGAATGTGATAGGATCAACATGGCCCCTGATTGGATGTGCAGATAAATATGTAAGAGATGATGATTAATTTATAAAATGCCCCATCAACAGTCAAGAATGAACTGTAAGAACACGAATGGGTCATCATGAAATGGTTTGAAATAGTGTGCACTAGAAAAATAGATTAATGAAGCATGAGAGCACAAAGAGTGTGAAATGTGGTGAGTGATGTGAGGTTTATTTCAAATTTAGAACATTAACAGTCAAGTATGAATTGTGGAACTAGAGTGTGTCATAGGGTAAAGAGTGTGATGTGTGAGAATGTGATGCCACATAAATGTGTCTGAAAGGCATAGAGTGTGAAATGTGTTGTGTGTATGATGTGAGGTTCATGGATGTAGTATGCCCTCAATAATCAAGTGTGGACCTGTAGCACAAGAGTGTGTCATAGGGAGGTGATGATACAAGTTGTGTGTATGAATTTTTGTAATGATGAATGAGAAAGAAAAAATGTGAAGGAGCATAGAGTGTAAGAGTAGAAATGTTTGACACCTGATAATGTTAGGAGGGGGGAGAAAAGTAAGCATGTAATGACCCCAAGTGTATGAATAGATGGAGATATATGTCAGATGTTTCCTAAGGTGATCCCAACCATTAAGGTAAGGAATAATTTCCTTGACAAAAATGACTGGTTACGCTGAAGTGGAGGGTGTGAAGGTATCTTAAACTAGCAGAATTTGAAAGAGGACTTGCTAGAGTTTGTCTAGTCTTGCTTAGTAAGTGGTATACGTTATTTAGGATTGATGATTCTGTAGAAGACTTGAGAGGATAAGAGGATGTTGTATTGATTTTTAGAGGTTGTTTACTTCGGATTTGGTGACTGCGGAAGAAGGCTTAGTAGGAGGAGGTGAGTGGAAGATAGACCTTGAAAGGTGGTTACTTAGTTGAGAGGTGGTTGTTAAATAGGTGGCTGTTGTTATCGAACAAAGAAGGTGCAAAGTGATGACATGATGCTCATTAGACATAGATGAATTAAATTTAGGAACCCATTTGGATGCAACATTTGGAGATTGACATGTAACAAAATTTTGTGTATCAGAATGAGATAAAACCTTGATGCTCAAGGTGATTGATTCGTCATTTTAAAGCATAGCAATCATTTTAATTATGTACATTGATTTAGTGATAATAGAAAAAATGGGAGACCTTGATAATTGGTACAAGCTGATAAGGAGGATAACAAAGAGTAGGTGACAAACTGATCAATTGGTGATAGAGTGATGCACGTTGAGGAATGTAATTTATTCTTAGCATACTATTGAGATCAAACTTAAGAGGTTTCAATGGGGAGTATGATAAATTTCAAGGTGTCACTTGATATGAGAACATGTAGAATACATAGAATGAAGATGATGAGTAGAAGAAGAACTGAGCATTAGATTGATAGCAGTGGCCTTAAGATGTTGGATTTCATAGTTGTGATAAATGTTATCGTGGATTCCATAGCCTTAATTTTATCTTGAAATAAAGACTGTAAATCTTGAATTGACTTGCACATAAATTGATTAGAATTAGAACCAAGAGAGTCATTGGAAAGATGATTGAAGAGATGGTACTTGACTTGTGAATGTGTGACATATTGCTAGGGAGATACATAGTGTCTAGGGTTTTTTTGAAGAACAATATTGCAAGGTGGATGCATTTGAATTAAGTCATGTAAAGAGATTTGAGAAACTTTAGTGGCCATGAAAGAAGATTGGAGAGAATGAAGCAAAAAATGAGGATCTGAAGGAGTGTTCACAAGTGTGGGTTCACTAAATGATTTAACAAATATTGAAAATTTGTAAAACCCTAATATTCCAGAGTCACATACGATAATGATAAAAAATAAAGTACAAATATGACGCTAATGCAATAAGCTAGATAAAAATGAAAACCCTAACTGTAAGAGTGGAAATAAGAGACTTAGCTGATTTTGTAATAAATCATGAAAGTTTGCTATGGATGGAAAAACTGATGAACAGGAAGAGGAATATTATCGAAACTGCACTCAGAAAATTACAAAACTTCCAGATTAAGTCTGGAATGGGGTGCCTATGGACTAGGACTAGGGGTACCTATGTGCCACTAGAGTCTACTTTTGGGCACCTATGACTACGCATAAATGGTCAAAAATATGAATTTTCTGGTGTCATCAATTGTATTTGCTAACCTTTTCTATTATTGGTCACCTGTATGTCACCCTATGTCCCATAGAATTCATCCTGTAACCTATGCAAAGAGAAATGATAACCTGCAAAACCCCATAACACATCAAATACTAAAAAAAGAAAATATGCAAATGGGGAGTTGTACTAACCCCAAAAGTCACTCGATAGAGTGAATTTACAACTAAAAGCTGTAATACATGTCAAAATCCATGTAGTTCTTATGGGTGTGTGTAGAAATCATACCTTAGGAAGCCCTTGTACAAGTGCACATGATAGCGGGTGATAGCTAGATGTACCAATGCAAATAGATTTGTGAATGGAAAAATGAACTTCCCTTCCTATGCATGTATGAGGAAAACGTAGTCCCTTGTATGTGTGCTAGATGGATGCATTTGATGCTCTGAGATGCCTTTGGATGGAACCTTAGGTGATGGAAATAGATTCTTAGAGCTTGGTCCTTTATTTTGGTCACATATATTTGTATTTAAATGATCTCATTGTTTGAATTTTGTAATTGAAAAATAAAAGACTGACCCATAAGAAATTAAGATGCCCAAAAGATAAAAGAGGCCTTAAAGAGGTGAGTAAGATACAAAGAGGTCGGGAGCGCCCAGAAGGAAGAGGGCACCTAGGTGTTGGCATCTTGGTGTAGGCACAAAATCATGCACTTTGGGTAATTATCTAGTCTTGATTAAGGTACTACTATTCATATGATTCCTAAATAAGAAAATTACTAATCAACCCGTGTCTTTGGCCACCTTTCTTTGCTTTCTATTACCACTTTTGGTCTTACACCCTTTCTTGCTTAGTTTGCCTTTTTTCTCTTCAGCACCTGTCATCCTGGACACCAATGCCCAGATAGGACGCCTGCACTAGGCACCCTCATCCCCTCTAGGTGCCCCTATCCTCTTTGTACTTTACTCACAATTTTTGGGTCCTTTCTAGCCATTTGAGCATCTTATCTTTTTCGTAGTTGGCCTTTTTGGGGTTAATTATGAAATTCAAGCAAGGGAATCATATAGATATAAAGTTATGTGATCATAACAAAGGACCAAGCACTAAGTACTATTTATCACCACCTAAGGTTGTATCCATCAAGGCATCTAAGAAATCAATTGCATCCATCTAGCTCCATAAAAAGGGACACAAGGTCTGGTTTTCTACATCACACTTCATAGGAAATAATTTCATTTTATTCCATGCACACATTTATTACATTCTACATCTAGCTACTTACTCATTATCCAAGTGCAATTAGCACAAGAGCAACCTAGGGCACAATTCCGTACACACAGACACACATAGAACTACATTGGTTTTGAGATGTAGTGCAGCACTCAATGGTAAGTTCACCATTGTGACAATTGAAGACAGTTTGACCCCTCATTATGCATCTTTCTTTTTTGGATTTGATGTATATTTTAGGGTTTTGTAGGTTTATACTTTATTACAAATTTACAGCGACCTTAGAGTGACCAAAGGTGAATAAAGGTGAATACCTTGTGATGCCTTGGAGGAGGTTTTTTAATCATTTTCGTAGACCCAGGCACCCAAAAATAGGTCCAGGGCACTTGCATGCACCCTTTTCCCTCTCCAAGCACCTCAGTCTAACCTTTTCCTCTAGTTTAGCATCTTTTTGAGCTCCAATACGATAGTCAGTGCTTCGCATTTTCCTGTTCTCCAACTCTATACATTCTCCAGAACTCTAAGAATCAACTAACCCTTTCTACCCTCTCTTTGTAATTAGGGTTTCATTATTTATTTCTTAGTTTGTTTAAGTGTATTGGTGTACTTAATTTATTATTCATTTACTATAATCTTGCATATAAATTAGGCATATAAAATTACATTTTATCCTAATCATTTTGGTGAACCCAACCTTCGAATCTACCTTCTCTTTAGGGCTTTCTTCTTCTTATTCCCATCACTCGTAGTGGTCATTTTGGGTCTTTTAAATATTGTGAGATTTCTTCATATATCCGTAGTCTTTCTAAATCAATGGCCGATATCTCCACCTCAATGGCCATGACTAAAAATCCATTGGATACCTCTTGCAATGTTCCTCTTAGCGAAATAGAAGCATCTAATAGCAAAAAATCATACGAAAAAGATACCAATTTTTACCAAGAGTAATTGAACACGCTCACTAATTTTTGAAAAGTTTTGCGAAGTAATCACACTCATCTTCCACATATTCTACATGTTTTGATTACTGCTAAGAACACCTGCAATGCTTTGGCACCTCTTATCGCTCGCTCTTTGGCTCTCATGGCCTCCACTCAATCACTTTATATTTCCACTCCTATTCCCACCATTACCACTCCCATCGTTTACCCTAGCACTCCCAATACACATCCTGAATCTTCTTCAAATACTCCTGATTTTAACTTCTATATATAAGGATTTGCAGACACAAGTTCGTCAACTACCAACTTGCTACTTCTCATGAATCTCCATCTCTTGGACTCCACTTCGACTTCTGCATACCCCTTTTGCACACCTACAATTTCCATGTATACACTCCCACAAAAATTCAATCTCCCTTCAGAGTTATCAATATTTAAAGGCCAGGATGACTCAAAAGAGCATATCCGAGCCTTTCGTGTGGCCATGCATCTTGACTATGCAGATGATCATACTATTCTAGCAAAGCTCTTTCCTCGTAGTCTCCTTTGATTATGCGATGCGATTAGTTCTATGAACTACCTATTCACTTAGTAACATCTTTCATGCATATAACCAATGCTTTTTTTACTCATTTTTCTATTAATATCGGCTCTAATATTTCCTATGCACAACTTATCACAGCTTTAAAAAGGAGGCTAAAAAACACTCTAACAGACTATGTCTTACGTAGTACACAAAGAACTTGGTTAAAATGTCTAATGTGCTTGCAGACTTTGAGCTTCGAGATTTATTTATTTCGATTTTATTACCACTTCTTCAAGGAGGGTATCCTATTTGAAACACCTCGTTCATTTTCATCACCTTTTGTCACACTCTCAAGCTACCCGAAGACCTAAGCTATTATCCATAGTGAAATCTTGAGTATCAAGAGAAAGTATAATCCTTATATGCACGTTTTTAAAGTAAGTCAACCATTAAAACCATCAACAACGTGAAACCAACTGTTGAAGATAGAGTAACTATTAATGTGGTATCCACCACTAAAGAGATTCAATCACAACCACCTTGATGTATATACACTGAAGTTAACTGTCCTTCTACATATTTTTCTTCCAAAACTTATTGAAAGTAATCTCATTACATTTCCTCCTCCGCTTCAATTATATCCATCTCTTCCAAAAGGTCCTAATTATGATGAAAATTTCCATTGTGATTATCATCAATGCATAGGGAATTCTAGAGATTATTATTTCAAACTTTGGAAATATCATTTAAGGATTTGATTGACAATACTAAAATTGAGCTTCCAAAGTCTATGAATTCGGCACCTGTCAATGAAAATCATAAGCTCAATATATTTAACAATCCACTTCCAAAACATGACAAGAAAGTGACTGAATCTTCAGCTAATCATACATATCACACAGTTCCTCCTCCTGCATCAGGGGACTCTTGACTTCCTAGTGGTTGCTAATACAGAGATGTCTCCTATAATACATTTATTTCTCTGACCATGATTATCATGCGACATTCTCTTCTAATCACTTACACATTAGTGCTTCTATCAGGATCTATCCCTATCAATAACACCAAGGTTGATCCGTCATGGCCCATAAGTGTCTGTTCTATTCCACTTCTTACTGCTATTGGCTATCCACTTTCACAAATTTCATATCCAATGAACAATTCATATGGTGTTGTCAAGCTTCATGTTACAATTGAGGTCCTCTTACTATGCTGGTGCCCTTTCCTTGTGGGACAAGCAGTCAACAGGTGTGACATGCTCTTAGGCCTCAATTGGATTCACAGGTATAAGTCTATCATCTCCATGAATCATTTGTGTCTAAAATTCATTCACAATAATCAATTCATTTCTATCAATGGTATGCCTCCATCTACTCCATGGTCACAATCTCCTCTCACAGTTTCCAATACATCACCTAGTCCATCTAATGCGCCACAACCTCTAGCATGTAAAGCACAATTATGCTCCTAGCTCACCTGCTCGCACACAACCTATGGTCTCATCACTCTATTACTATTCTAGTACAGGTCCATCTAGGTCCCTTCATCTAGGACATATCACTACATCTAGGTGTCATGTCACCACCTCACGTTTATTCCACATAGGTGTTCATCACCGCCGCATTCTACTTCACATAGATCTCCATCACCTACACATTTTGTTACATGAAGATGCCACACCATATACTCATCAGTCGCATGCATATAGACTTCACTCACCTGCACAAACATATATCTCATATACCACCACTCTTAGAGCATAATCACACCTTTCATCTCCACCAACATCAGGTAGAGGACCTTCATCTTTTACTTTTATCAGATAATGCACTCATCTATCACACACTTGGGGGCATTATGCTTATTCTCTCCCACCTAGCATCAACACATGTGTATTATACTCTCATCATCATTTCACACCTAGATATTTACACATAACATCTTCACACATGCTATATCATCAATTACCTGATGACACACTCTTGTGTTATGGTTCACACTTGACTGTTGAGGGCATCCTATAAGACATGAACCTACCCACACATCTGCACACTATAGACATCATACACATTACACATCTTCACATATCATCTATTTAGTCACATCATTCTATCATTCACACATCCTACATCTTCGCATTTACGATATACATCTACATATGTATCATCACTCCATTGTGCCTTGTACTATCCATTCACACTTGCATTGTTGAGGGAATCCTATACACATGAACTATTCATTACTACATTATACAATCTACACATTTACACACTTTACCATACACACATTTGTACTCTATAATTACATGCTTTACACTTATACATCTATGACATCTTGCATTGTATACTACACATTTACACATTACACATCTCTTTACATACTCACTTACCCGATGACATGCATTTCATAGCATCTTGCACACACATCTAATTAAACCTTACACACATTACACATTTTACTCATCTACATTACTCCCCATTTGCTTACAGTCATTACCTGTATGACGGTACTCTAGTCTCATGCATTCTAGTCCATACTCAACTATTGAGGGTGTACATATAAAATGGACCTCATCTACACTCACACATTCAATCATTCAAAGTTTGTGCCTCTTTTACCATGTAGATTCAATCATATTGTGATATACGCTTTGTAGGCTACATCATCACGCTTCATACATATTCCATATCTGATATACACTTTGTGCTAAATCATCACCCACTCAATCCTTCTAGTGATATATGCTTATTCATTCATCTCATTTGGAATATACGCTTTATGCTACATCATCACACTTTCTTGACATCCTACTCACTCACCTTGTTTAGTGATGTACGCTTTAGGATAAATCATCACATTTTATTCTACTCACCTCACAATGTCACATTGTCGGATCATCATACATTCTACACATTACATGACATCCATGCTTTAATCAATCAACTCTTTTACAAACACATTTCAAAACATTTCTTGATGACGCACTCTCATTTATGGTTCATTCTTGACTGTTGAGGGGGCATAAATAAATGAACCTCATTACATACATTTCACATCCACTCGGGGGGAATGTTACTCCTATCATTCACACTACATTCCATTTCACCTCATCCACAACATACTGCATATCTTGGTTACATTTACTCTTGCTTACATTTACTTGTTATATGTTCATCTTATTACACATGCTATATAGATATCTTGTATGTCATTATATTTATCATACACACATGTACATTCACTTTCCTTTCTAGTTGTGATCATAGATTCTACAGATCTATTACACCCAACATGGATGTTTGGCATAGTACCTATTACCAGTCCCACAACAGCTCCTGGGGGCATCCACATTTGTACACTACAGGTGTTATTGTTTCATTTTTTCTCATAACACACTACATTTATCGGATTATACATTTTTTGACATAATTTTTATCTTTCTAACATGCTAATGGGTGCTTCATGTGCAACATTTTTTATGCACAGGCTATTTGCTTCCATATTATTCTATTACATTAATTTCCATTGCTTATGTCTTTGTATGCCATTGTTTGCAGGTATTTTCCTTTATGTAACATTATATGCACTACTTTTCTGTTTGTGGCCATTATGGCCTTAATTGTCTTGTGACATCATGAGTGGTGTCCCATGTTTATAACCCAACTTTCATTGTCTACATTTTCTTCTTATGTTTACATTGTCATCTTTATAGCTTACACATTGCCTTCATGTTGCTAGGTTACATTTTATACATGCATGTTTGATTTACTACTAACACTTGTCTTCCTAGCCATTTGTTTGTGTGTGCCTTAGTTTCTACCAAGCACATTCCCTTCCCCCTATAAGGCAATATTTTCAGCATAACGATCAGTCCTCTTTTGGGCTGCATATTCCTTTAGTGATGTCCCATGCACCCTAAACAAGGGGGCATCATTTGGGTGAATCAAATCACCCCCTATAGTGTTACATTATAGCACAACATGGTACCGATACAACATAGCTTTCATTTTCAGACATGGACTCAGAATCAGACTTGGGTCCTTAGCACAACTGCCTTCCCTGAATGCCAGTAACTAGGGGGAAATTACACAGTTTTTGGCATGTCACAAAGGCTTTTGACAAGGCATAGAATTCCTTTAGCATTGGGAATTTACATTAGCGGAATTTTACAGGGAAGACAATCCTTAGCACATACATTTTATACACACCATCTACAGTGGTGTTCTACATTATAGGAAGTAGTTAAAGGATTGGAGGATGACATAAGAATATTCTTCATACACTTCCTCCATTTTATTTGCGTGAGATCACCCAAAAAAATTGTGCATCGACATCATCTATAGGATCCTTTCTACACATTTTCCTCATCACATATCAGGTGCACATGTTCCTTTTTCACATTTTTCATTTTAGATACTCCTTTACATGCTTTTTACACATATACCTATGTATTTGACTATTTGTTTAGCTTCTCTTTTGTAGAGGTTGTCTGTATGGGAAGTGATAGTCAATATCAGCAAAGACATCATCCACATCATCACAACAACAACATCGACATCAACTATAGGTACATCATGACATATACATGTGAGTTTTTGTCCTAGGTTCATCTTCATCACTTTTTTACACTTTCTCCTCCTTAGCATCCACGCTTCACATTTTTATCACTTTACGCTTTGTCTAGTCCCTCAACACATGCTTACATCATCGATCTACATGGTTATCAAACATATGCATATCTATCCACTTTATGTTACCAAGATTTCCACTCACCAACATAAAGTGGGGGGAAATGTAGACACAAAATCACACACTTAGGGTAATTATCTAGTCCTTATCACATACTACTATTCATATGATTCCTAAGTAACAAAGTACTAATTAACCCTAGAATGTAAAATGGATACAATTGGCCACCTTTCTTTACTTTCTGTTGATTATGCTAAAATGTAAATATACAAGCCTAATTATATGTTATAGTAGTAGTAAATGGATACAATAATGAAATACATAAACATACCAAAGCAAGATGAGCAATAAATAATAAAACCCTAATGTGTAAAGAAGGGTAAGATGCCTTATATGATTCAAAATATTTTTGAAGGTGTATAGGACTAGAAACTGAAGAAAAATGAATCACTCACTATCACATTGGAGCACAGAAAAATGCATATCTGGAGAGATAAGCTGAACTGGGGTGCCTGGAGAGGGACAGGGGCACCCACGGGTGCTTGGGTACTGATTCTAGGTGCCTTGGTCTACAAAAATGCTCAGAAACCCAAATTTGTATGGTCGCAAGATGTTTTTTGATGTTCACCTTTTATCTCTATGGATTCAACACAAAGATCTTTGAGGTCACAATAAAACTGCAATGAAGAATGAACCTGTAAAACCCTTAAATAGACATCAAATCCTAAAAAAGAAAGATGCAGAATGAGGGGTTGGAGTGTCCTCAACCACTACAATGGTGGACTTACAATTGAGTATTTGCACTACATCTCAAACCTAATTTAGTTCTGTGTGTGTATGGAAATGTTCTCTAGGTTGCTCTTGTGTCAGTCATACTTGGATAACAAACAAGTAGCTAGTTGTAGAATGTAATAAATGTATGCATGGAATAAAATGAAATTCCCTCCTATGAATTGTATGTAGATGAACCAACCCTTGTGTCCCTTATGATGGAGCTATATGGATGTAATAGATCTCTTAGATGCCTTGATGGATGCAACCTTAGGTGGAGATAGTAGATGTTTGGTTTTTGGTCACTTATTATGATCACATAACTTTATATTTATATGATTCCCTTGCTTGAATTTCATAATTAACCTAAGATAATTAGGAGTCTATGATATTGATTGGAATGAAAATAGAATGTACATGGATCAAGTTTTGGTACCCAAAGGTGAACCGGTGGAGAAGTTTTTGGATGAAAATGAAATCTTGGATTCAAAATTAACCTGAAAAGGCCAACTGTAAAAGCACAGATAATATGCTCAACGGATTGAAAGGACCCAAAAAGTGTGAGTAAAGTGCAAAGAGGATGTTAGGGGTATCTAGATTAGATTTGAATTTTGAGGTGCTATCAAATTTTCATATTTTTTGGTCTTATATATATATTTTTTAATTAATTATTAAGTAAAAATATTTTCAAATAAATGGTGTACAAATGTTTATGCCATTAACTTTTAATATTTATAATGAAAGTGAATTTTTTTTTCAAAGTAAGAGGGACTTCAACAAATAGTAATTTTATTTTTTTCAAAATTTTTTATATATTTTGTTATTTTTCTTGGGTTGATTGGCACAATGATTGTCCTAAAATACGTCTGGAAAAATATAAAAAAAAATAGTACTAAAAAATGAAAAGAATATTTTTAGAAAGCTAGGATTTTTTGTTAAAATTTTGTAATTTTATTCATTCGAACCCTAATTATGTGGAAAAGTACATTTTGGCATAAAATTATCCTCCAAATGGATTTGGCACCAAAATGTGCCAAGACTAAAAGGGGGTTCACATGAAGGGGGATTCGTCGTGAATGGGGTTTCACCTGAAGGGGGTTCGCATGAACCCCCCCTTGGCTGAGCCCCCCTAAACCCTAAATCTTCCACCCAAAACTATATAAATATCTATATATAACTCTTTGAAAAATATTTGAATTCGGGGTAAGGGTGTTACAAAGACATGGGTTACTTAGTGTTGCATTCATAACTTAGTAAAGAAAAGTTTACAAAGACATGGGTTACTTAGTGTTGTTCTTACTTAGGAATCATATGAATAGTAGTATGTAATCGGGACTAAATACTTACCCTAAGTGTGTGCTTTTGTGACTACATTTGTCCCCTCTTTATGTTGGTAAGAAGAAAGCTCGGTAACATAAAGTAGATGGATATGAGTACATGATATCCATGAAGATTGATGTAGGGAACGTGCCGAGGGACTAGACAAAGCATGGAGTGATAAAAATGTGAAGTGTAGATGCTAAGGAGGAGAAAGTGAAAAAAGGTGATGAAAATGAACCTAGAGCTAAAAATGCATGTGTAGGTTTCATGATGTACCTGTTATCGACGTCGATGTGTGTGATGATGTTATTTTTTTTGTGGTGGTGATGTTGACTACCATTTCCCATATGGAAAAACCTGTAAAAGAGAAGATGACAAGTAGTCAAATACGCATGTATATCATCAACATATGTAAAAATTGTATAAGGAAAGTTTGTAAAGTGTGAAAATGTGTAAAAGGAACAATGAAGCTGGATCTGTGATGAGGAAAAGCGTGTAGAAAGGATCCTAGAGATGATGTTGACATGCAAGTTTTGTAGGTGATCTCACACCAACGTAATGGAAGAAGTGTAGGAAAAACTATTTGGTGTCATCTACCAACCTTTAACTACTTCCTATTGTGTAAAGCACTAGTGTAGATGGTGTGTATGTGCTAATTCTCTATGTCCTGTAAATGTTGTTGTGTAGATTCCCAGTGCTAAAGAAATCTCTTCCCTGTCAAAATCCTCTATGTCATGTCGAAGAACTGTGTAATTTCCCCCTATTACTGACACTTAGGGAAGGTCGTTGTGTACTAAGGACCCAAGTTAGATTATGAGACCCATCTGGATTTGAAATTTTGTTTTACCAGTACCATGTTATGTGTAACTATGTATGGGGTGACCGATTCACCCATATGATGCCCCCCCTCATTTGGGGGTACATACAATGTTGCAGAAGGAGTATGTGACCCCAAAGAGGACTGAACATTGTGCTGAAATTGTGCCTTGTAGGTGGAAGGGAATATTCTTGGTAGAAACCAAGGCACATGTAAAAAAAAATTCTAGGAAAAATAAGTGTTAATACAAACAAAGACAAAAACTCATGTATAATATGAAAATTAAGCTGCGCAGACAATGTATAAGCTAAGACGCAAGTAGAAGATAATGTAGACAGAAAAAGGTGGGTTGTAAACATGGGAGATCACTCATGATGTCGCAAGACAATCAAGGTCATAGTGGTCGCAAGCAATCAAAGAACAATAAAGCCATACGGAAAATCCTGGAAATAATGATAAGAAACGGAAAACAAGGAATGTAACAGACAACCATGGAAGAAAATAGTCCTGCAAATAAATTTTGCACATAAACACCCGTTAGAAAGATAAAAATTATGTCAAAGCATGTGTAAGCCACTAATATAAAGTATTAAGTACATAATGAAACAATATCACTTGTAGCGTACGCAAGCGGATGCCCCCAGGAGCAGCTATGGGACTGGTACTAGGTACTTTTCCAAACATCCATAATGTGTGTATAGATTTGTAAAATTTGCGATCACAACTAGAAAGCAAGTGAATGTGCATGTGTGTATGGAAAGATAATGACATACACGATATATATCTAGCATGTGTAATAAAGTGAACATGTAAAGGCATAATTAAGCAAGAGTAAATGTAACCAAGATATGCAATATGTTGTGGATGAGGTGGAATGGAATGCAACGGGAATGATAGGAGGAAAGTGCCCCCCGAGTGAATGTGTATGTATGCAATGAGGTTTATTTATTTATACCCCCACAACAGTCAAGAATGAACTGTAAGCGAGAGTGCATCATCAAGAAATGGTTTGAGATGTGTATAGAAGAAAGATGGTGATTATAAGTCATCGTGTGATGTATATGATTCAATACGATAAAGTAAAATTGATGAGATGGTAGAATATGCGATGCTTTAGCCTAAAGCGTATATCACTAAACGTGTGAGTAATATGTTACTACGTGTGATGATGTAGCCTAAATTATATATCACAAAAGGTGTGGATGTTGCATGGTATGATAAGAAGATTGGTTGATTAAACATGTGATAGTTATGAGGTCCATTTGATTGGTAAACCATCAATAGTGGAGTATGGACCGAGGGAATAAATTTTGTAATTGGGTAGTGAATGCAACATGTAAAAGTAGATGTAAGAAAGATGTAGTGTGAATGTGTATGTTGAGTAAGATGCAAAATGTGTGATAGATGATGTAATAAGAGAATTTCAAATGTGTAGAGCACGTATTATGTGAGATGTGCAATGTGTAGTGTGACTAAGAAATGCTAGAGATATGTTTGGAAAATTTGTCTAGTGTGAAATGTGTGAAATGGTCAAGTGTATGATATTGCATGGTGGGTATAATGTGCAGTGTGTCAGGTTCATGTGTGTAGTATGCCCTCAACCATAAACTATGATCTATAGCACAAGAGTGTGTCATAAGGAAATGGCAATATGTGTGTGTTATATGTGTAAGTCTATAGGTGATGCAAGGAGATAGTAAGACATTGGTTGGTGTTAGGGGGGAATGAGTGTGATGCCCCCTCTAAGTGTTTGAAGGAAGAGAGTGATCAAGTGTCATGGTCTAAAATATCGTCATTATTTGGATTGAATCCAATTAGGGATGCATTGGATACTTGATAGGAAATACTATGAGGTGGTTCATACAAATATTCATTACAATGTAAGGTGTACACAGTCATTACATATTCTTCATTAGTGAAAGGTGTTGGTGGACAATCGTGAGCATACCAATGGGTGAAATTTTGAGAATGACTAGGAGATGCATCACTAATAATAGTATTATTGTCGAAGGGCATGTGGAAAGTGATAAATGTGTGAGTGGAATCTAATTGTCCCACAATATAGTCAAGCCAAGATTGTTTGAGTGTTATGGGAGATGTGCGAGGGGTACGTGCAACAAAGACTTCTAAATGGAATACCCAAAAAACCATAGGTAGTCGTAAGGTGAAAATAGCCATGATAAAGGTGAGGTGAATGAAGTGGTGGTAAAATATCATCGAGTTTCAATCCAAGCTTAGATAAGCCGTCATATATGCAAATAGTATCAGAGTAAGTACGTTCCACCAGAATTGTTGAGTTATGGACCTTAATTGCTTCATTGGTATGCTTTTATATACTCACTAGAATACACAGTAACCGGTGTCAGTGGACGAACCAGCATTGGTCACCCATGGATTGGTATCAGTCATAGAAGAAGGAACTGACATCAGTTAAGGCTAACTGGCATCGATTTCCTATGTGTGACTTCTATAATTAAGTTACGGGAATTAAATCTATCTTTAGTTGTAAAGTGAATCTAATGGTTGTAATTACATAGCTAAAGTACCTTAAGATTGTAGATGCATATATAATCATAAATCTAGGGTTAGAAGAGAAGAGGTCATTTTGAGAATTGAGAGAATTTTCCTTTAAAGAGAAAAAGAAAAATTTGTAAAGAAGAAAGTACAAGACATCCAAGAAGGTGTGGAAGATTTCAAATCTTCATTGTATTTCCTCTGTGATAATAAATTGGTTGTTTCTTAGTGGACTTGGCCCACACTGGGTGAGCCACGTTAAATCTTGTGTATTATTTCTTCTTGTTTATTTATGTATTAATTTCTTATATTCTTAGATATGATTAATATATTTGTACAACTGGTGTGCTAACCCCAACAACTGGTATCATAACTTCTTTGTTTGAGGATTGTGTTTGTGTTGACAGATTTACTCACAAAGGTTTTTCTGATTGAGTGGGAACAAAGTAATGTGAGAAGAAAGAAAATTCAGAGTGGAGAAATTTGGACGACCATGATTATCTATTATGGAATATGCAGGTGGAGGATTATCTATATCAGAAAGATCTATACTTACCGTTAGATGAGAAGATAAGACCTACAAAGATGACTGATGAAGAATGGAAAATTATTGATAGAAAGGCTCTGGGATCTATATTATTGATCCTGGTAAATTTGATGTTTTTGAAACTTTTAAAAGACGGAATCATGGAAAATGAATCAAATTCAAATTTAAAATGCCTTAGATATGACTATGGTGGTGAGTACTGTAGCAAGGTTTTCAATGATTATTGTTTAATAAATGGAATACGCATAGAAAGGATGGTTCCTAAAACATCACAGGAGAATGGTGTTGCATAGAGAATGAACAAGACAATCATGAAACATGCTAGAAGCATGAGGATACATGTTGGATTGCCCTTACAATTTTGGGCGGAAGCAGTAGACATGACGGTTTATTTAATTAACCGTGGACCTTCAAGTGCACTAGATGGTGGAATACCATAAGAAGCTTGGACTGGAAAATAGGTAGATCTTTCTTTTCTTAGAGTATTTGGATTAGAAACTTTTGTGCATATTCATAAGGAAAATAGAAATAAATTGGATGCTAAATCCAAAATATGTACTTTCATTGGTTATGGCTTTGGTGATTTCAGATTCCGGTTTTGGGATTTAGAAGGTTCTAAGATAATTAGGAGTTGTGACATTGATTGGAATGAAAAGAGAATATACAGGGATCAAGATTTGGTACCTAAATGTGAACCGGTGGAGAAGTTTGTGGATGAAAATGAACACTCAGATTTAAAATTAACACCTACAAGTTTACACAGTAATTGGTATCGGTTTACCCCTAGCTAACATCAGTCCCCTGTACCGGCATCGGTTACAGAAGAGACAGACCTACATCGGTTAATCAAACTGGTGTTGTTCATTATTAGAAGTAGATACAAATCTACAGGATGAGCAGATTGAG
Source organism: Taxus chinensis (assembly GCA_019776745.2). Classification (NCBI taxonomy): domain Eukaryota; kingdom Viridiplantae; phylum Streptophyta; class Pinopsida; order Cupressales; family Taxaceae; genus Taxus; species Taxus chinensis. Next base: position 633,614,895 of record CM034150.1, on the reverse strand, counting down.
CCTCCGTCACCCCAAATCTCAATGAGAAGATCACAAAGGGTAAGTAGACCTCCAGAAATATTTTCACCTTCCTTGTCTTATTTTTTATTGACTGATAGTGGTGAACCATAAAGCTTTGAAGAAGCAATGCAATATAAATCCCACAAGCAATGGGAGTATGGCATGAATAAGGAGATAGACTCCTTAGAACAGAACCAAACATGAAATTTGGTTAAGTTGCTAGCAAGTAAAAGAGCATTGCATAACAAGTGGGTTTATAGGATCAAGGAAGAAGAGGGTGGATATAAGAGATACAAGTCAAGGCTTGTAGTAAAGGGATTTGCATAGAAAATAGGTGTTGACTTTGGTGAAATATTTTCTCTTGTTGTTAAGATGATTTATATGCATACTATATTGAGTTTAGTTGTAATAGAGGATTTTCATTTAGAACAACTTGATGTCAAGACAACATTTATTCATGGTGATTTAGAGGAATAGATTTACATGAATCATCCGATTGAGAATGAAGTCAAGGGTAAGGAGAAATTTGTGTGTAGATTAAAAAGAGCCTATATGGGCTCAAACAAACTCCAAGCAAATGGTATATGAGGTTTGATAGTTTCATGCATGAGCATGGTTATTTGAGATGTGAATCTGACCATTGTGTTTATTTTAAGATGATTTGAAATGGGAGCTATATTATTTTATTATTGTATGTGGATGATATGCTTATTATAGGATTTAGTATGTAGGACATTGGTGAGCTTACAGAAATGCTAGCTCACACATTTTCAATGAAGGATTTGGGAACTGCAAAGAGAATCCTTGGCATGAAAATTCACAGAGACAGGAAGAACAAGAAGTTATATTTGTCTCATGAGAATTATATCAATACGGTGTTGGAAAGGTTTAATTTACAAAATTCAAAACCTGTAAGTACACCTATGGTTGGACACTTCAAATTGAGAAAATATCAGTTTCCTACATCACACGAGGAGGTTGTGTACATGACACGAGTTCTCGTATGCTTCAGCAGTTAAGATTTTGATGTATGTTATGGTTTGTACCAGACCAGAAATTTCATAGGTAGTGGGAGTTGTGAGTATATTTATGGCTAATCTAGGTATAGAGCATTAGAAATCAATCCAATGAATTCTCAGGTATTTGAGAGGGACATCTAATGTGTATTTATGCTATGGAGGGTCAGATACTTCTCTACATGGATATGTGGATTCAGACATGGCTGGTGATTTGGATGGAATAAGAAGCACCACTTGATCTATTTTCAGAGTAGGTGGGAAGAAAGTTAGCCATATTTCAAGATTGTAGAAGGTTGTGGCCTTGTCTACTATAGAAGCGGAGTATCTTGCAGCTATTGAAGCTAGCAAGGAGATGATATGGATGAGCAGGTTCATGGAAGAATTGGGAAAGGAGCAAGAGGATTGTAGAATGTACAATGATAGGAAAAATGCAATTCATCTGGAAAAGAAGTCAATGTTTCATTCTAGAACAAAACACATTTAGTTGAGATATCACTTCATATGGTAGGTATTAGAGGATGGGCAGCTGAAGTTGGATAAAATTCATACAAAGGAGAACCCTACAGACATGCTAACGAATTCATTCATAAAGGAAAAGTTGGAGCTACACTCCACTTCTATTGTTCTTTGAGTTTGAGACTTGAAGAGAGAGAAATAGTCCAAGGAAAGGATCAGAGGAAGGATTTTTATGGTACATTGCAACATTTAGCTCTAAGTGGGAGATTGTTGAGTTGTGAAGCTTAATTGTTTCACTAGCATGCTTTTACAGACTTTCTAGAATACACATTAACTATCATCTGTTGATGAATTGACATCAGTCACTTATGGACCGGTATCGATCAGGAAAGAAGAAATCGGCATTGGTTAAGGCTAACTAGCATTGGTTTCCTGTGTGTGACTTCTATAATTAAGTTATGGGAATTAGATATATATTTCATTGTAAATTGAATCTAATGGTTGTAATTGCATAACTAAAGTACCCTAATATTGTAGATCTGTATATAAGCATAAAGCTAGGGTTATAAGAGAATAATTCATTTTGACAATTGAGAGAAGTTTCCTTTAGAGACAAAAAGAGAAATTTTTAATGAAGAAAGTACAGGACATACAAGAAGGTGTACAAAATTACAAATCTTTATTGTATTTCCTATATGATAATAAATTGGTTGTTTCCTGGTGAACGTATCCCACACTAGGTGAACCACGTTAAATCTTGTGTAATGTTTCTTCTTGTTTACTTCCGTATTGATTGCTCATATGCTTATATCTAATTAATATATTTGTACAGTTGGTGTGCTAACCCCAACAAGAATAAGATTCCAATATGACTTGTTTATTAAGATTGTGCATGTGAAAGGATTTGGTGTAGATGTAGAATTTTTAGGAGAGGGTGAAACAATGTCTTAAGTATGGACAGACCCTTGGTAAAGTACCATAGCATTAATAGAGGGAGGGGTAATAAATTTGTATTAACCAGGGTCATCGGCCACGAAATTTTCATTGAAATAAGATTCATCGACAGCAATAGGAGTGAAATTGAGTTTGACCAGGGCTTCATCAATAAGGCCAACATGATCAAATTCATCATCAGAGTCATTAGAATAATTGGTTTCTGCATTATCATGTTATATTGTTGTATCAAGTACGTTGGTAGGTAGTGCACTAGATGGAAGAGGAGCGTCAATGGGTGTATTAGTAGGTTGTATAGGAGTAGGGACCATCAGTGAAATGATAGTAGTAGTATGAGTAGAAATGATGGGAGTGTCTAGGGCGGTAGAAGAAGAGTGTGAAGCACTAGACTTACCAACATCATATGTATCGATACTACTATATGGAATAAGCTACATAGGATAAATAGGCATGGCAGTGACGGGGTCTATGCGACAAAATTTTAAGGGTTCATGATCTGCAACAATAATATGTTCATAGTTATCCAATAATTTGATGCATTGGTGTACAATAGATGGGACTACTTGCATTGTATGAATCCAAGGTCTACCTAGTAATAGGTTGAACTGAAATGAAGCATCTACAACGAAGAAGTCGGTAAGGATATTCTTAGGTCCAACTTGAATATGTAATGAAATAGTTCCTAGGCATGTGTGAGTAGTTGAATCATATCCTCAAATGAGAATGGATTTATTGGAAATTACATTATAGTTTATTCCCATTTATTTTAGAAAGGAATGAGCACATATATTTGTGGTCAATCCATCATTGATAAGAAGGTGTTTAATACATGTGGTGTTGATGAAAGTGGTGATAAGTAATGGCACACACATATTGTCATGAGAAAATGGTGATGTGTCCCCATTAGTGAATGATATAGCATATGGCATATTTTTGAGATACTGAATGAGGTGTGTGAAATCTACCACATAATTATCACTTTCTATATGAATAACATAAAGGGAAACCTCTAATGTTTGATGATAGTCTAGTGCATTGCGCAATAAGTCATAGAGAGATATTTTGGCTGGCATATTCTTAAGTTGTTCAATGATATCATAGCCTTTAGAAGCAACAGTATTTGGAGGAGACACAAAATTAATAGGTAGTGGAATAGAAATGGGTGTAGTTAATACATTGATAGAAGAAAAATGGTGTCCAGGATGAAAAATGTCAAAGACTAAAAAGGCATACTAATCAAGTAAGGGTGTAAGACTGAAAATAGCAACAGAAAGTAAAGAAAAGTGGCAAACGAAATGGGTTAATTAGTACCATTCTTACTTAGGAATCATATGAAGAGCGGTATGTAATCAAGACTAGATAATTACCCAAAGTACGTGATTTTGTGTCTACATTTGTTACCACTTTTTGTCTTACACCCTTACTTGCTCAGTTTTCCTTTTTACTCTTCAACATCTTTCATCCTGGATACCAGCACCCAGCCAGGATGTCAGCACCAGGAGCCCTTGTCCCCTATGGGCACCCCTATCCTCTTTTTACTTTACTCACACTTTTTGGGTCCTTTCTAGCCATTTGAGCATCTTATCTTTTTAAAATTCATCCTTTTCAGGGTTAATTACGAAATTCAAGCAAGGGAATCATATAAATATAAAGTTATGTGATAATAATAAATGACCAAGCACTAAGCATTATCTATCACCACCTAAGGTTGCATCCATCGAGGCATCTAAGAGATCCATTGCATCCATCTAACTCCATCAGAAGGGACACAAGGGCTAGTTTTCTGCATCAAACTTCATAGGAGGAAATTTCATTCTATTCCATGCACACATTTATTACATTTTACATCTAACTACTTGCTCACTATTCAAGTGTGACTAACACAAGAGAAACCTAGGGCACAATTCTACACATGCACGCACACACACATAAAACTACATTGGATTTGATATGTAGCACAACACTCAGTCGTAATTTCACCATTGTGACAGTTGAGGATAGTCTGACCCCTCATTATACATCTTTCATTTTTGGGATTTGATGTTTATTTGAGGGTTTTACAGGTTCATACTTTATTACAGATTTACAGTGACCTCGACGATCTTGGTGTGCCTCAGAACGATCAAAAGTGACTAAAGGTGAATACCTTACGACACATTGGAGTAGGTTTTCTAATCATTTCCACATACCCAGGAGCCCAAAAATAGGTCTAGAGTACCCGCAGGTGCCCCTGTCCCTCTCCAGGCACCTAAATCCATCTTGTTCCTCTAGTTTTGCATCTTTCTGAGCTCCAGTGCGATAGTTAGTGCTTCACATTTGTCTGTGCTCCAACTTTGTGCATTATCTAGAACTCTGTGAATCAACTAAGCATTTCTACCCTCTCTTTACAATTAGGGTTTTATTATTTATTGCTTAGTTTGCTCAAGTGTATTGTTGTACTTAATTTATTATTCATTTACTGCGATCTAGCATTCAAATTAGGCATATAAAATTACATTTTAGCCTAATCACTTAGTTGGGTGTTGGCTTCCAAAGTCAAGAAAGATAAAGCAATAAAAATCAGACTGGGATACGGAGTGTATAAGGTCAGAGAGAGAGAAAGAAAGACAAGAAAGAGGCCAAAGATAGTAGTCAATTACTAGTTTTCTTACTTAGGATTCATATGAATAGTTGTATGTGATTAGGGCCTAGAAATGTACCCAAGTGTTTGATTTTGCGTCTACAACAGTGACCGAGAAAGGAATTTTCAAGTGGGGGCTAGTTGTCATGGCTAAACATTTCAATTTTTTCATGTTAGACATTTAACATGACAACACATAGGATTGTAAGTGAACCCAGATAATTTTTCATCACTTTTCAAGGTATAGTAAATGCTTGATGAAGAAATATATGCTTAATTTTTACCAATGATCCTAATGTCTAAACTACTTTCTTTGACACATTCATAATGAAGCTCTATATATCTCCTTATCTTGATTTCTATTTATCTTAAATGCATTAATGCACATGTTTATTTATATATTGTGAATTTATATTGGGACCATATTCACATGTAATCCAATAAATAAAGGATAATAAAACCAATAGAAGGATCGACAAACCTTGGGGGACTCAGATGGTGAAAATAACACATGTAACAAAAACCCCAGAATTATACACTTATAATTATAGGGGCCCATTAAAATTGTACATACACTATTTTAGGGGACCTATATCCTTGACAATACGATTATGTAGAAGGAAACAAAACATGTGTGGAACATGTGGAGAATAGAGAGAGGAGAGATAACACCACATGAAACAATGAGGAAATGGGGAACTCACTAAAAAAATCCCAATTTGAACTGATAATTAATGAACAAACACACAAATTACCTAATAATAATGTAATTTTACCACTAATAAATACCTCTTACCAAAATTAGGTGTTTAAAATGTAGGGCTTGAAAATTGATGTAAATACATACTTTTGTGAAAAATTCCTAATAAGAAACAAAATTTTCGCAAAAACTATGTAGATTTTATTTATCCTTCAAGTAAATAGTAATAAGTACTATATATATCTTAACTACATCTATTTAAAAAATTCTTATACATATCAATCACAAGCCCCATAACTTGGATTACCATAATTTTTAATAACTTTATTACCTTCCACATAAATTTCCCAGTGAATGGTGATAAATATATTAATTTATCACTATAAGACTATTTTTATTTTAAAGGAAAAAATAGTATTAAAACTCTACCATATCATTAAAAATATTGGAAGTATTATTTTATAATTGAATCCAAATATTACACGGGTTAGGTACACAAAAATCATAGGCTTAGTTGTCAAGGACTGAGGGGATTCCATTTCACAAAATTCACTTAGGCCACAATCTTGTCATCATCCCTTATTACTTAGTATTTCTTAGGATTTGTTCCATAATGAATGACTAGGCAACACCTTTTACACCATCACACACACTATTGGAATACAACCCATTTACTTAATATTATAACTAGAAACAATACCACATGTGCTCGTGGAAAGTATATATGCACAATTTTATTGGTGTTTGTATGAGAATATTTTAATGATGAAAGTGTTCAATAAATGATATCTTGATTTTCTTTACCAAAATAAATAGTTTTGAAACATTAATAAAGAGTAATATTTCTTTTCATTTGCTCAAATTTTAAAGAATTTTGTTAAATAGTTCACGTACCATCTATATACTTCCATAAATCATGTATATGTATAATGAGACACTTGCAACTACATTACATTACTTGGAGGATATTGGTAAAACTTATGGAATCAAACTTTCGCAGTTGAATTTTCTTTAAAAAAATCAATGGCTTTGTAATAAACCCATTTTTTGCACATCAAGATATGGTTATATTTCTTTGAAAAAATTTAAAGCCTTATCAAGAACACCATATTGTGCAAACGATTTCTTTAGGAATTTTTTCTACAGAATTGATGTGCATTATGTATGATTTAATGTTATAACATTTGAAAAAAGTTATGTTTAATAATTATGCCAAAGGCGTCCCCCTTATGGTAAAGGACCTCCGGACGTTTTTGCAACGATGTTAAATTTGACGGCCTCCCGAACGTATTTCCGAAGTGATTAATTTTGACAGGCGGAATGAAGGTTATGACGGCCTTATTCACATTCTCATTCCCCCTATGGTAAAGGGCCTCCGAACATTTCTGCAACGATGTTAAATTTGATGGCCTCTCGTACATTTTTCCAAAGTGATTAATTTTGACAGGCGGAATGAAGGTTATGACGGCCTTATTCACATTCTCGCTTTTCCCATCTATTTTCCGCCATTTTGGTTTAAACCATTACTTTAAGGCTCCACTTATCTTTCGGTAATCAGTCTGGATTTTTTCTCGAAGGCTTATGGTTTTAGATCTGGTAATTGTTTTGCAGTGGTCTCGTATTTTCTTTGAATGGTAGTATTCTAAGAAAAGATAGATTCCCTATAAACGAAGTGATTAGGCCGACTACTCCCATACCTGAGAGATTCAATGAAATGATCCCCTACCAACAGGAAGAGAAGGCAACGCCAATCCAATTACAGGTGTTGTGATCGGGAGACCAATCATGTAAATAATTGAATGGGTCTTATGCAAGGGAATCCCTGAAAATGAGAAGAGTATGTCGATCGGAATAATAAGAAGGAGAAAAATGTGAGCTGTGAAGAAGTAGCAAGGGAAGGAGGAAGAAAAACATCTTGAGTATTGAATGAAAGGATTGATTTCAACTGAAATGAGATGAGAAATGGAGTAGATTAACCTGTGTGGCCTCATAAATTTATAGCGACGATGAGTGAATGCAGTCGCGTTTAGAGGTTTTTAGTATTTTACATGTCAAAATAAACATGACCGTCATGATTGGTAAGTAAGAACCTCAAATTTCCCCCCCATCCCAACCGGGATTCGACCTCCGCATCACTCTCTCTCTCTATTACAACCTCCGCATCTCTCTCTCTCTCTATATATATATATTTGAACCTCTCTCTCTCTCTCTCTCTCTCTCTCTCTCTCTCTCTCTCTCTCTCTATATATATATATATATATATATATATATATATATATATATATATATATATATATATATATATATATATTACACATAGACTACAGATTATAAATTTGTAATATTCATGACAAATATAACACTAGCAATCACATGTGTACATTAGAATGTGAACGCTGAACGGTATAAGTTATTTGATTTAGAAGGATACATTAATTACTTTCATAGTTTGAAATTATTACTAGGGGTCAGTTGGTTCGATCACATTGTGTAACAACTCTATGTTTTGTAGGCTCGTGGATAGACTATTTGATGTGTAGCTTGCATTTATAGGAGATGGACCATATAGGTAAAAGTGTGCATGCACTAGGCTTAAAGACCTGAATGTAAATTGAAAATGCTTCCTTGATGGTAGGGATGAGTGCTAACTTATGTTTTTTTGCCTGTAAATCTTTGGGCTTTTCACATAGGATGGAACTTGAAAAAATGTTTACAGACATGCATGTGTTGTATTTACCGGTATGTTGCATGGGGAGGAACTTTCCCAGGCATATGTTACAAGGGATGTTTTTGTTCCTCCTTCAAAATCAGAAACCTTAGGTTTTGTTGTTTTGGAAGTCATGTCTTCTAGGGTTCCTATTGTAGCATCAAGTTTAGGTGGAATTCCAGACATCCTATCTGCTAAGAAAGAGGGAAAGACATGTTTTATTTTTACTCCTGGAGACATTTATGACCGTTTCTATAAAGTTAAACTAATGTTGAACTCTCCCGAACCTCAACTGAATGTCGGTAAAGCTGGAAGATCAGAAGTTGAGAAGCATGACTGGCGAGCTGCTACAAAGAAGGTATGTAATGAGAAATATAATGTTACAATTTGGTTTTGGAAGAAAAATCACTTTCAGCTCCTTCGGTGGCTAAGTTGGATGGTAAGATACACTCCTTTAAAATCCCAACTACATTATTCCTAAATTTGGTAGTTAGTATGGTGGTTCAGATAGACTCCTTATAGAACACATGTTAGCATGGTGGTTAAGATATGCTCCTTGTGGACAGTTTGCATAGCAATTATGGTGACTATTGTGTTTCATGGTACAGATATTCCTCTTGCATGTCTTTCTAAAAAAATAGCAGCTACATAAAAACAAAAGACAAAAAATAAGACTAATCAGAAATAGAGTATCCAAAGGTGCTCATGCATTAGATGCAAGTGCATTAAAATTTTAGTGTAATTTACACTTTTATGTATATTGGAGGTTAAGAATACTCACTGGTTTGGATACATAAGAATATCTATAGGAGCTTTTTGAATACAATGTAGAGTTATCTCTATTAACATGAAAGTCTCCACTCAGATAAGGGGCTATCGTTGTAAACACTTTGGCTCAAGGTGCTACCAATTCCCTACAAATTACAAAAACAAAAAATGAGTTAATCCAAATCAAAATAAGATTCATATTGCATTGACTAATTCATTAGTAAGATTTAGTAATCAGTCTGGATTTTTTCTCGAAGGTTTATGGTATTAGATCTGGTAATTGTTTTGCACTGATCCTATATTTTCTTCGAATGGTAGTGTTTTTTCCAATGAATGTCTAATTGATTCCATTACTTTTGTCACCCATTCCTCGGATTCACGACCATTGTCTGTTAGTTCAATGTTTTTTCCTACAAATTGAATGCGGGTGTGGCTCGTGGTTCTGTTAAGGAAGCCGGTTCTTTTGTTGGAGAGATCGAGGCCCTAGCACGAAACCCCATTATCAGCTGCAACTCAACAGCCACGACTGGAGAAGTTATATTTCCTGAACCTGAAAAAAGAGTAGAAAAATAATGTCGTTTTCGTGTTGTGGCACTCTGTTATTATACATAATTGTTTGGTTGTTCATCCAAATCGTGGGAAAGTAGGTAATTTACATTGTTAAATTTTACTGTAGAGCTTATTATTATTATTATTAAAAATCAATTTACGGTATGTTTAGACAGAGGACACAAATCTGTGTTCCTTCCATTAATGAAATTGTAAAGTAGAGTGAAAAGGAAATTATAAAATCAAAATGGAAAGTCAAATATGAGCACTTGTTGGAAAGAATTTCTCAAGAAAGGTATTATAAGTTTAAACATAGTGACAGAGTCCACATAGCTTTTCCAGCTTAGCCTTTTACTTTTTTCAAAGCCCCACTAATCTGATAAGGCCCTAATGATCCGCCTAGGTACTTAATACCTTAAATTATTACCCTAAAAGTAATTTCTAGGGTTTTACTAAAATTTACAGAGGGAAGAGTGAAGAAATCTTACGCTCTGTCAAATCTTTTCAGTTGTTATGATTTTATGGAGGGTTTTGGGTTTTCTTACACTAAAATTTATTCAATCGATTCATCAGTATATGAAATACCAACACCATAAAAGTAAATCTGGCCTAAGTTTAAGCCTGGAAATGATGCAGCTATGCCCATCGACTCCTTCACCCATTTGGGGCCCTTCTGACGACAAAATTTACAGTACAAGTCTCCATGCATCTACCTCTTTCTCTTTCTTTCCCGATCGGACTTCCTTTGCCCAATTTGAAAACCTCCACAGTTCACAACAACATTACAACTATGGAGAAGAAGTTGCAGGGTCCACTAAGAATACTACAGTGGAGGTATTATTATCTTTATCTTTTTTGTTCTCTAGTTTTTTAAATAGAAATGCAAACACAAAAGTTGCACCAATCTTACAACAGTCTATGAAAGCTCTTAATTTAAAAATGCAAGACCCCAAGAGGCGTAGACTTTACCATTTATGTTTCGTTGATACTTCTGAATCTACTTTTGACGAGCAATGTGAATTCTTGCTTGAATGTATTTTAACTCTTCTACGCTGAGCCTAGGTGGGTCTTCTTGAAACCTCCCTTAAATCTTGATTTCCTAAACAATGTATTCCTATTGAGTATTAGAGCCCACCTTGAGATATAACAATTTGTCATTGTCTAAATTTTTTTTCCCTTTATCCTTTGATTTTTCTTAGAGTTGTAGCTTATTCAAAATATTGGATTCCAAATTCATATATGTGTGAATTTGTAACAAATTTGAAATGTAGAGATAGAACCTTAAAATGTAATGCTTCATTTATATTCCTACACTTATAAAATCAATAGCACCCCTTATCAACATCAACTACGAAAGTAATAACTATCCCCCTAAATAAAATAACATATACCATTCGGCATTCACATTGCATTCTACATATGCGATTTCTAGTACATTAATAAATGTCATTACATATCTATTTTAATGCGTCCATTTTCATATAAGTTAGAAGAATTTCTCAAAAATTACATTTTTATGTTGAAGGCGTATACTCAGTTGGAAAAGCTCGTAGATCATCTTACACTAGCACTAGCCTAACACATCTTGATCTTTTCCCTCCTTTTTTCAGGAAATATCGTCAACCTCAATTAAATCCTGGTCATCCACGCTATTTCACGTGACATTTCTAATGAAAATGTGACAGATGACAGGTGGGAGGCAGAAGGAAACCAATGCACCTTTCCGCAACATCTTTTCCGTTTGAACGGGTTCTCTCACCCTCATTTCCTATATAAATCAGGCTAACATTACTTCCACAACAAATGTTCTTCCCGGGTCATACAAATCACCTCGTTAACATCAACATGCCTACAGGAAAGATGAACATGGAGGATGTAAAAGCATTCTGAAAGGCATAGAGAGCCGACGGACTTTCCGTTTTCCTCACCATCAGCACCGCCACTCCCCCCAATGCCATCAAACAAAGTTCCTACCCTCATTATTATTTCAAAATCACTAACAGCGAACACAAGACCAAGCTCAAGGAGAAGTTCAAGTGCATGTGTAATTCAAAAAACCTCTTTATTCTATTCGTAACTCTTCAACCGCATATGTATGTGTGTTTTAATGGCAGTTTGTTTATATATGTTGTAGGCGTGAAGTCAATGATAAGGAAGAGGTACATGTATCTCACAAAGGAGCTATTGAAGGAGAACCCTCCTTGGACGCTCGTTAGAACATGGAGTCAGCCCAAGTCCAAGATCACCCACCAACGGCGTCGACATGCCCAACTACCAGCTCACTAAATTACTTGGCCTCCGCCCTTTCTTCAAGAGAGTGATGATGTATCAACAGGGTTATTTCGCCGAGGCTAGTAGAGACTGTGCTAAAAATGTAATATGTAATGATTCCTCTAAATTCCAAAAAAAAAAAAAAAACAGGGTTCTTTCGCCGTAGTATTGTTCCCCATGTGTCCAAGGACCTTATCGAGAAAAATCGTGGAGCTAGAGTCCTCGTCGTCTATAGCAAGAACACTGTCGTCACATTTTGCGGCCCCTCTGACCATAGTTGATATTTGACACCCATCCCTGACGTTTTTACCTATTTTAACTATGTTTTACACTTTGTAAAATTCTCAGCCCGTCCCTATTTGACGTGAAAGAACTTGGCAAAAGCATCATTATCACTGTGAACACACTCAATATAAATACAAGTGTAACATTAAATAGATATTTAAATAACATGTTTTGCTGAAAAATGTGTTTATATCAAGTATATAATCCCTAAAACTTACCCAACACTTGTAAATACAGCTTAAACAAATAATATATTTTTTAAATTATTAAATAAAGAAAAGGTATTTAATAGATTTTTGGTTTGACGGGTAGGGTCAACTGTCAAATCTCAATCCTGCCTCTGACACTCACCTCAACAGTCTGGTCGAGTTTTGCACCTTAATGCCTTCTTTCTTTATTAAAAAAAATCCAATTTATTCTTATCATTGTCATTCACAAAAATTGAATAACAAATGCCCATAATACCATTTTCATACATGTACTATTAGTAATAATATATACAATAAATTTATATATATATATATATACATATTATATTACATGTTATTAATAATATATTACAGTAATTTTCAATGTACATAATTTAAATAAAATATTGTATAACATATTATTTTATATATATTATTAGCAATAAAATATATAATAAATGTAGTTTATATGATATTAAAATATTTTATATAATATAATACATTTAATGCATATTTTATTATATCACATTTTATTAATAATATTAAATAATAGTATATTACAGTAATCTACAATGTGTAAACTATGTAATATAATAAAATAGTTTATATATTAATTATTTTAGGCCTACATAAACCAAGTACAATATGATATGATCTCTATCAAATTTGAAACACACTTCTTCCAACTAAATAGTAGGTATCAGGCACATGTACTAAGGAGGCACTACCCCTCCCCTTTCTTTACAACATAGAGGTTTGTTTTTCCCTACTATAATTCATTGAACTATATAAATTAAGCCACATTTATTCATATGATATAAATAAATTTAGTTAGTGTCATAGGCAAGGAGGGCGAATATGGAACCAAGTCGAATTTGAATGAGAATTCACCTTGTATTTGTGTGTTCTAGTTTCCCAAAAAAACACAAGGCATTCCCCCACCCTTGCACTTCCCCTCCCTCAAATCCCTTCTTCTTTGCACCTCTTTCTCTCATACAAAATAAGTCCCTCTAAATCGAGCTCCACGATGCATGGTAGACCACGCCGTTAATATTTTTAATGGGGGGACCTTGATTGTTACCCTGATATCTAGATGAAAACCCTAATTTCACATGTGCATGTAATATTTACCCTATGATTCCTAGTCTACTCCACATCTCCATGTCTCTAAAATGTCCCATGAAACATGCATGAAAATTCACCTTACATTTACATGTGTTCTATTTTCCTAAAAAACATAAAGCCTTTCCATTCCCTTACACTCCTCCTCCCTCAAAGCCTTTCTGTCTTTGCCCCTCTTTCTCTCTCACAATTTTGCTCACGACAGTTCAAGTTCTTATATGTATCCCCTTTGGCATTTCCATCATAGTTCCAACGTAACGTAATTACGTTGGAAATATATTCCAAGTTATAATAGACCCAAGCTTGCCTATTCTAATGACTTTTTCAATGCCTATATCATTTTCATACTATTGTTTTATTGTCGTTGTCTATTTCACATTTCCATATTTTCCCTTCCTTGTTGTAGATACGTACACGTAAATTCAGATAAATTCATACCTATTTACTAGTGTTACTATAAACATGTTCTGTGTGCATGTGTTTTGATGTCATTGCAAACACGTTCCTGGGGAGCGTGGACATATTTCTATACAATCCTTCAATGTCAAGTATGCATCAAAGCATCATTTCATCCATTTCATCCTTACTTCTATCATATGGTGACCTATGCTTTCTGATTCCCAGGTATTCCAAGATTCAAGCATAATTTCCATTCACATGAACATGATCATTCATTACCTACAGATATAGCAATATTTTTTCCATGCAACCTGTGTTCTACAAACATCAAATATTGATGGAAGAGTGTCATAAAATTGCCCCCCAATTATTCTGTCACTATCAATAGCCACTAGAATGATAATTCTAAACCATGACACAATGTCGATCCCAAAAATCTACCAAAACAACCCCACATTTGGTAAAATCCTTCCCAAGAAGTGTTTACAAAATAAACTTATAATAAAATGAGATATGAACTAACCTTTCTATTATATATTCTATATGTTTTTTACTTTGTTATCTTGATCTCATTCACATGAGTGTTATTTTTGCTTCAAAATGAAAAATGGGGAAAATCCAATAGGTTCCAGGTTCAAAACCCAATCGAATGAGTGACAGGTAAATTTTATCTAACAATCAAGCTTTATGATTAACTAAAAGTAGAATATTAATTTTATCCTTTAGCTAAACTAAAATAGTAACAGTAATGGTATAAACTAAAACGTGAATGCTAAATATTTTATTTGATATTTAAATGAAATGAAATAATGAAAATGAGAGGGATGAGGTACTAACCTAAAAATGACTTAACTCGATGTGTGCTGGAATTGAACAAGTTGATGTGTACATAGGACAAAATGTGAAGGTGTTACCCAAGAAATTGCAACAACTAAAGATCCAACTAGACTGGGGCACCTAGGAGAGGACTGGAGAACCTGTGGGTGCCTTGGTCCTATAATCTGGGCACTCTGGTCTATAGAAAAGCTCAGGATCTAAATCTAACAATGTCACTAGGTCTTCGCAGTATATTTATCTTTGTCGCATAGTTGTCGCAATATCTTTGCTTATGTTATAATGAATCTGATATGAATATCTACCTACAAAAACCCCATACAAAGCATCAAATCCCTAAAAAATAAATATTCATATGAAGGGGTTAGACTGACCTTAGCTGCCGAAATGGTGGAATTATAACTAAGCGTTGCACTACATTCATGACCCCAATGTAGTTTTGTGTTCTTGTGTGTGTAATTGTGTGCCTAGGGTTCCCTAGCACCAATGACGCAGAAGTAGGGTGGTAGAGTAACTAGATGTAAAAATGTAAATGGTGGATGGAATAGAATGAATACGACCCTTTGCCCCTATGCTTGTGTGATGCAAATGTAAATGATTCCCAAATGCAGTAATTTGCCTTAATAGATAGTGAACTCTTGATAATAGATAGTTCACCCATAGAATAGTGAGTATGTTATGTTTATCTAGGGATATCTTGTTAAAATTTCAACACTAATGACCCAACATGCCTACTAGTACCTAGGGGAATGAGAGGGAAAATGACAAAGAACAACCTCGAATAAATAAATTAGACCCAAGCGTTACGAGGACCAAGGGCACCTAAAATTAAGTACCGAGGTGCCCATGGGTGCCCCAAGTACTACCCTAGGTGCCCTAGTTAAGGACTAGAGATGAAAAATGATTGAATAATGATACCTAATACTCCCTGAGAGATGACTAGAATCGTGTAAAAAACTAATGACTGTACAAGACAAATGACAATGACGACCGACTAACTGACAACATGACTAGGGATAGGTCATTACTGAATACTTTTCTTACGTGGGATCTATATATAAAATAACATACTTGGCGGTATAAATGTAATCGTAAGTGCATGATTTTGTGACTACATTTTCCCCCACTTTATGTTGGTGAGTGGAAATCTTGGTAATATAAAGTAGATAAAGATGTGTACCTGAGAGAAGTCAGAGAATCCCATGCTATAATAGAATGTGCAGATGTGTATTAGAAGTATGCTAAAAGACCCATATAGCGTACCAAACCATGGATCAACATGTTGATCCATGCAACGTAGCAAGAACCGTAATGCCATGATGAATGTAATAAATGAGAGTGATGATAGAAATGTGAGATGATTGATGATTTCAAACATTGTATGATGACGATGAGGTGGGGTAGGGAGTGATCAGTTCCCAACCCAAACATGCATATGCAAAAAAATGACCAGAGGGAATTGGGTTCCCTACCACTAGAGAAAGGGTGTATGGAGAAAAGTTTGTTATTCTCCAATCTTTAACTACATCCTCAAGATCTAGCCACTACAGAAAAACTCAGATCAAATATTTGTGGTTTTCTAGATCCATACAATTTTGGTCAAACAGTTGACCCATATGGGAGTGGTATAGGAAAGGAAATATTGCCCCCACTCCATGGGTTTTTTCCACAATGTGATAGCTTCCAAGGTTAGGTCATCTGAAAGAAAACATGAAATGTATGATGGCTCCCAAGTTAGGTCATCTGGAAGAGAACACCAAATGTAGAATAACTTCCCAAGTTAGGTCATCTGGGAAAAGTTATGAATGTAATCTCCCAAGTTAGGTCATCTAGGAGGCTGATTGTGTTGAAATTATATTAATTGAGTGGTGTGATTTAGATTGTTATAAGTTTGAACGTGTTGACTGATTACTCGCTTTGCTTAGTTACTCATTTTGAGGTTTTACGATAGTTTTCCCCAGGTTAGGGTCATTAGGGAAAATCGATAGAAGTTGGTGAAATATCACATGAAAATATTTGTAACTGTTTGGTGCCCCCAAGTTAGGTCATTAGGGGGAGAAGTGATGCAACGTTGCATAGAAAACTTGTATATTTGTTGCCCCCCAAATTAGGTCATTAAGGGGAGTTGATGGTGAAATGTCACAAAGTGAATTAGTAAATGTTTTGGAATTACCGCATCAATAGTGTTTTAAACACGTGGCAATATAAGGGGAATTATAGGATGACCCCAATGATATGCCCCCCTTCATCAAAAGGAGCAGTGGTGATAAGAACGAACCCTAAGCCGAAAGTAAGCCCGATAGATAGAATGTGATAAAAAAATGCCAAAATATGTATAAATCGATTGGAACATAATGTCGCATGAAAATATTTGTAACCGTTAGGTGAAATATCGTATGAAAAGATTTGTAACCATTTGGTGCCCCCAAGTTAGGTCACTAGGGAGAAGTGATGAAACATTGCATAGAAAAATTGTATATTTAGTGCCCCCAAATTAGGTCATTAAGGGGAGTTGATGGTGAAATGTTGCGCGGTGAATTAGTAAATGTTTTGGAGATTGTCACATCAGTAGTGTTTTAAACACGTGGTGATATAAGGGGAATTATAGGATGACCCCAATGATATGCCCCCCCCTTTCGGCGAAAGGAGACATGATGATAAAAATGAACGCTAAGCCGAAAGTAAGCCTGATAGATAGGATGTGATAAAAAAATGCCAAAATATGTATAAATCAATTGTAACACAATGTCGAAGAAAGACAATGCACGTGAAATGTGTTTAATATGGTGGTAGGAGTGTAATTCTAAAAATAACTCCGTAAACAGGGTTCAAATTGGAGTAGAAAAGCTCAAGATATGAAAAAGACGGTGTAGTGTGTATTAGTAGTGGTAATAAGCGTGAAATAATGACTATAGTAAAGTATGTGATGAAAAATTAACTATAAGTAGTGAATGGAAAAAGTGTTTAGTCACTTCATTTTTTTTGTATGAGATTGTGAGAGTGAGCACAAAGTGACTGAAAATGCCGCAAATGAGAGCAGCACGTCCTAGTCGGTTTGAGAGGGTGGCGACCATTGTAGCGTCGCGTACGACCTTAGATTTGGTAAGTGCATTGTTTTTCGTAAAAAGTATGATATAGTAGTCATTTGCATTGAATTTTTACAAATTTGAAAATTTTAATTTTCTTGGCATTTTAGACCTGGACAATAGCCGTGAGGGCGTTAGTGACCCCTGGGATGGGAGCGCCTAGATCTAGGCATTGGTGTCCTGCTCTTGGGTGCCCTAGTCCTGCATCTGGGTGCCCTAGTCTAGAATGTGTGCATTTGGTGTATAATAGTGAAAAACATGTTTCTAGTGTAACAAACGAGTGTATTTTATCTAGGAATGTGTTCTAACACTGCATTTTGTTGTTGTTTTGTGGTACGAAGAGGGAGATCCACTCAAGGGAGTTCCGTGGTGGGCGTCATACGAGTACGTTACTTGGATTGGGGCTGTCGGATGATGATTGGGATGTGATGGACCGTACCATCCTATGGCACATAACACGGATGGGGGATATGTGTCATAATATGCCTATGTTAACTACATTATGCGCGAGATGGTGTGCCGATACGTGCACATTTTGGTTTCCTACGGGAGAGATGACTATTACTTTGGAGGATGTACATCAAATATTGTGATTTCCAGTGGTTAGGGAGAGGGTACGGGTTATGCCAGTAGAGGATATGGAGGGATATATGTGAGCCACTAAACAATATTTTGTGGGGACTCAAGTATCTGCTGAGGCCCTTATCAGTTTGGATGCTATATTACGGTCTTAGGTTCCATGCTTGTGGAAGTTCATAGAGGTTGTGATTGCTTCATGTATAATTATAGAGAGAGGAGGTGTAGGCATCTTATATAAGATGCATAATATATGCCAGCAGATAGAGGAGGAGGGTATTATATACGTGTGGGGCATGGTGTGTGTTGGCCCACATATACACGGATCTATACCGATTTATGCATGAGGAGCATGGTGGAGGGATAAGATCCACCACATTATTGCATGTATGGGCATATGAGCGCATAGTTGTGTTGAGACCAGTGGGAGGTCCATGAGGAGAGTAGGCTAGGCCAAATATCTATGCGCGGAGGTGGATGATATTCGTGGTAGGAAGATGGACACAAATACATAAAAAGCACTAATATATAGGATGAGGCCTGAAGCAGTCATGTAAAGGCCATATCGTGACTATGGAGGATGGCCCAAGGATGCAGTAGAGTTGTAGTGTATTCGGAGGATGATGTGGCTTGAGGATCGATTTCCCAGTGTAGCCAATATTTTTTAGGTAGAGAGAGTATCGTAACAGTTTAGCATGGCTCAGGATGTGCCCCTAGAACCCTATATATGGTTGAGAGCTATCAGAGCACCTAGGAGGATCGGATCTAGACCAGGGGCCATAGTAGAGCAGCTAGTATTGTCAGGGCGCAGATGAGGTAGAAGTGGCGATAGATTTTGCAGACTCAGATGATGTGGGTGGCACCGAGGAGTACCATGCATGGTGGGCATCTCATTGGTGGGTATTGTTGTTCTCATTATTTACAGTTCTAGCGGGGGTTACCACTTGTAGGAGGAGGAGAGGGGGAGGCACATGCCCCGACCCTATAGCAACAGCTGTAGTGGATCGTAAGTATTTGTGTGTCTTTGTGTACTTTGTTGTATGCCTATATTGTTATATATGGTTGTCTAACATGTTGTATAATGTGTGTTTGTAGGGGATGCATATTGGTCATTGATTGTTAACACATCCATCCACGTATTGACACGGAATGTGTCAACCAATGTGCTAGGTTGAGGTATACTTGAGCACATGGATGATATTGTGAGCGAGCATGCCCATTTATTTGATCTGGTGGCCATAACAACAACAACATATATAGTGTTGTTAGGCAAGAGGGACGAGGCATGTGAGAAGACTCGACGAGCCCGAGAGGCGGTAGGTGGGTGGTCCCCTTGGCACAAATGGTAAAATAATAATGAATCAAGGAAATAAATAGGATTTTCCTAAAAATATGAGTTTAATACGACAAATAATCACAAGTCACAATCACACAAGTTCGGGTAAACCAAACCAATCAACAAGGAACTACTCCCCATGCAAATTTTTTGTTTAAAGGTTAGTTCGACACAAGATGATTAACTCAATGTCAATACTTAAGTCAAGTTTAATATAAACAAGGAGTAATTATTAACAAGGGGATGATGTGACTTCCAATCAAAGTATATTATAACTTGTTCAAATACAAACAAGCCCTAAATATCCAAAAATGGG
The DNA here is from genome assembly GCA_019776745.2 of Taxus chinensis. Classification (NCBI taxonomy): domain Eukaryota; kingdom Viridiplantae; phylum Streptophyta; class Pinopsida; order Cupressales; family Taxaceae; genus Taxus; species Taxus chinensis. The sequence goes on along the minus strand of CM034150.1, from coordinate 633,594,709 downwards.
AGTTACAAGTGCGAGAAATGCAACAATACCACTTGGATACGTTAACCAATATTTTCATAAAATCAAGATATTAGTATCGAAATAGTTTTGATACAATGCTAACAAAGTAACAACAACACCTTTCAAGGTTTGAGGTAATGTTTAAAAATAAAAAAGGCCAAAGTATGCCAAGGAACTTTTAGGGTGTGAGAAGCGTAATGGTACAATCTAAACACTTAGATCAAGTTTGTGAGAAACAAAATGTAAGTATCAAAATTGTATCAAGGAAATATGAACAATGTAACACTTTAAAAGGAAATTCTATGATGAATCAAGCCTAGCTATGATGATAATATGTATTAATATGGGTTTGAGACAAAAGGGCCTACTAGAACATGAAGATATACCATTCACACTTTCAACACTTGCATTTCGGAATTGTAACCTAGTCATACAAGTAGACTACAAAAGTGGTGGACATGATTATTTATAGTGGTATCCACGTGTGTTGTTTTATTTTGTCCCAAAATTGGCAACAAGAAGACAAAGGAGTAGATCAAATGGGGTTGAAAAATACTTAGCTTCACTTTAGAAAATTTTTGCCTCCTCTTACAGCGAGTGAAAAACTAAGACAAAGTAATGCTTTGCGAATTTTTGTAATGAATGATGCTTAGTTCAAACTTTGATGGACTCTCCCCTTAATTGAATAACAAGGCTTTGACTCTGAAAAGCTCTATGAAAATGATTGGTTTTGAGTCAGTCAAGTTGGATCCAAGATGAAATGGCTTCCTATTGTTTCTCTCAACTAGGTGTCACAAATTACCTCTACGAGCTCGGTTTTCCAAGGAAGTCACATTAAATAAACCTTGGAGTATCCTAGATTTACTTTACCCCCTTTGAATACAATGATAAATAAATGCATTCAGTTTGTCTTTTCACTGGGATCACGTGAAGATAATATTGACTCTAATCTCACAAGTGTATATCTAGAAAAGTAGTTAAATGGAGTGCTTCCTATTTCATCCACAAGGTTCCCTCTTATGTGGAATACTTTGAGGTTCCTAAGATTATCCCTCTTGTTATCTTAAGGGATTATTCCAAAGGTTACTTCTCCTAGTTCAAATCGTACAATCTGTAGCTCTTACCTGAAACCTACATATACAGTATTTTGAATGTGGTTTATTTTCTTATCTTGCAACTTAATTTGATTTAATTGTACGCCATTTGGAAACCTGCATCAAACTGTATTAGTATTTTATTTAGATCCTAATTTCTTTGACTTGCGAATTAGGTCCTGCACATGAAAGATTAGTAGTTCTCCAAACGATCAAAACATCATAAAAAGAGGATCCAAGTGTTGTTTTTGATTCCCAAGATCACCTAAAATGTTGTGAAGGAAGATCATACGCAACACAAAAACCCCAACTATAATAAAATGGAGAGTACTTGTGAAATCAAAGTGTAAAGCAATTCATTTTAAACCAATTTGTTGTTCATTCCTTTAAAAATAAGTTTAATGAAGTGTTTAAAAGCATGAAAAAGGGTTAGAATCATTTCTGACTCCCAAGATCACCTAAAAGGTGTGATGAGGAAGAGCATACATGATCATATCCTCATAAATGAAAATGCAACATTCATTAACTTATCCCAAACAAGTTAGCACAAAATATGATCTAATATATATCCTGCAATCAATAGTTATCTCTAAAAATCCCTCAAAAGATGTTAGCAATTTAAATAGATCAAAATTTTACAGATTTAGAAACAAAGCTCAAATTTATATTATCACACCTACTTTCCCTTTACAACATATGCGCTAATAACATGTGTGCACCCCTAACAGCGAATGCGTTGGCTCTAACCGAAAGTGTGCGGCTTTGATAATAATGCATAATCAATTAAGCATATGTGCGGCCAGAAAGACTAGTACGCGCAGTTTATAGCATATGTGTGGCTCTATAAGAAAACAGACACGGCGACACAAAAAGGACGTGTCTATGACCAGAGAATCAACCTGCACGGATCCTAGCAGCGTATGTGTGGACTATGATAGAACAACACAAAAGGGTAAACAACAATGCAATGTATGTGTGGCCAGAAAAGCACCTGTGCAAATCTACAAGTGTATGCACGGACTTTACAGTTAGTAGCATGCCCTTTTCAACATAAATGCAGCCCTTCAAGATGCCTATGTGGGCCAGCCTAACACCTTTGTGTTTACCTGGAATGACGTCAATAATACGGAATTCAGACTTATACAACTTCAAAAAGGTTAAATTTTTACTATCTAATCTCAAAACTAACAACAACCCACCTCCTTCATGCATGCAAGTAAGAATCAACACATCTAAGGTTAGTAAAATACATGAAATATTTTAATTTATTCAACATATGCAAAAATGGTTAGCCAAAATTTGAGATTAAACTAATCAAAAATTGACATCAACTTCTAAGGGACTAAGGACCTATCCCATCGCGAGTGCAAAATGTGTACATGTAAAAAATTTCCATGCTAAAACAAAGCTAACACCTAGTAGCTTTTAAGAAATATATCAAACCTATTATAGTACCATCAAGATAAGATCTTATGGAAACTAGCTTCTACAAATGAATATAACTTTGATAAATCAAGCTAACATACTTTAAGAAATTTCTGCTCTCTAGATTGCTAATCTAAACAAATTAACCTATGTAGATCACTTTAGCCATAAAAAAAGGGGAGTGATTTCTTCAAGGTTTGAGATTGGAATCTCTCCAAGAATGACTACAAGGCCATTTTGGATCTTCCCATATTACTTAACTTTGAATGGATGAATGCAAGATGAAGAGACTAGCTCAAACTAATGGAGGAATGCTCAAGATCCAAATGGCTATAGTTTATCCTAGGGAAAATAAGGTGTAAGAAGAAATGTAGGGAGGAGGGTTCTATTTATAACCCTTTGGTTTGAGATATCTTTGCATCCTATTGTATGTGGGATAATAGAAAAGCAAGATAAAGTAATTTTAGTTTAGTTAACCAAACCTAGGTGAGTTAACATGTGAGTTAACACTTTATGGGAATTAAGGGTTGTCTTAATTAATCAAATGTGATTAATTAATAGGAGGGGTAAGCTCATAGAAGCTTTAAAAGAGATTTAGTTATGATTTAAGATATTTTAAGAGAGGAATTAGTTTGATAAATGACGATTCATTGATTTAGATTAGCTGTCGCAATTAATTAAGAATAATTAATTGGCCTAGGTAGAAGTGGACGTTTAATTGATGGAAGGTCGTTAATCGGCATCTGGAACGATAGGAGGGTGTTGTCATCCTAAAAAATTCCCCTCTTTCGAAGTTAAGTTTCAAAATTTTGAGTCCATTCCTTGGAGTATTGGATCACATCGAGCCTGACATTGTTTGCAGTTTTCCCATTCATGGAGAACAATTTGAAATTTGAGCGTAATGGTAAATTTTATTTCCTTCTTTTTATTTTTCTTCCCACATTTGGGAATGACAGGCGTATCTTCCCCGTTATTTTTTTTCCCCAGAATCCATGGGTAGTACATGGGCATTTCTGATTGGATGCATTTTGGCCATGTTTTCAAGCGTCAATGGAAGCCTCCACATGTCCAAACGGCATAACTCCAGGGGCAGGGTCCAAGGGACAGTCCTCAAATAAGCACAAGATTTCTGAGTGTCCCAAGTTCAAAATGAAGGTAAAACAAGCTCAAATCAGCTAAGTATGGAAGGTTCAGCGGATGGTGCCACGTGCCTCATCGACGCAGCTTCAAGAGTCAAAGCTGGGGGAAGTTCTCAAACTTGCGCCAGTCCTCCATGTGTCCCAGGTCCAAAAAGAGAGAGATTCTGATCGTTAAAATTGACTAAGTATGGGTGGGTTGGCGGAAGTCTCCACGTGCCCTAACGATGTAATTTTGATAGTGAAATCAAAGGTTCAGTCTCCAAGTAGTGCCAACTTGCAACATGGTTAAAGTCAATGTGGAGACAAAGTTGGCCATTGAAAATTCCAAGACCGGTGGAAGGATACATGCATCATCTCGACGTAATTTCAAGAGGCGTTTCCAAAACGGAAACTCAAATGAGTTCCAGCCCTCCACGTGTCTAGGGGTCAACATAAGTCAAGTAAGAAATAGACCCGAATCAACAAAGTATAAAGGAACTGACAGAGCTCTCCACATGTTAGCCTGACATAGCTTCAAAGGCAAAAAAATGAAAAATGCTTCTACAGGCCCGCTCCTATCAATTCCTTCCACGTGTGTGGCCCAAATTTAAAGTCTTAGAAGTAAATCGAATGGCCCATGTTTTAACTGGCCAAATAATATAATGGCTATATATTTAAAAAATTGTTTTTTCCACCATTAATGTTTCTTTGCAAATCAAAAATTTGAGATGGTGCGAATGATTGGAATAAGTTGTAACTGTTTCTTTCTTGCTCGAGGAAGTTGTAACTATCTCTTGCGAGCTATATCATGGGCTTTCAAATCCATTTATGGGTTGGAATTTTGATATTTTGGAATTGTAATTTCTAATTGGAAGAAATCAATACAAAATTTTTCCCATTTTTCCTTTGCTTTCTCTTTCCTTTTTGCTCTAATTTGTGAATCATTTAATCCTTGCATGCTTAGAAACTTTGTGTTCTAGTTTATACAATATCAAGAACTTTGAGTCTGCAGATTGTGCCCGTTATAAACGTGAATGGTTCTACTCTATATCTCATTTGCTCAATAAATATAAGGGTTTTCTCTACCATCTCTTTTCCCTAAAAGTATTGTCTTCTTCTTCTTCCCTCCTCTCTTCAATGTCTTCTATCCTCATGTATTGATAACTTTCCAGGGATAAAACACATTTCAAGATATCAGGAAACCACCATTGAATGAAAGATTGTATATTTGTACATAGGTTTTGCCCCTTCTTTCAATAAGGGAACCTCTCCAATTAAAAAGGAGGGACTTATTTTTACCCTTACTGTGGTTTCATTCCAGGTGCAAATCCAAAACCTAATAGTTTTTTGCAACTCTACTCGGGATTTGTTCGAAAAAATTCCTTTCCTAAAATAACAACTAATTTGATCATTTCTTTGATCTGGTGACTCTAAGATATACTCGTGGTAGAAGGGCTCTTGGAATTAAAGATCCCCAATTTAAACTCTTGGATCAACAAGGTTTTCAACTTCCTCTAACTAGAAGAAATAGAATAGCTCGTTCCACAAGCACACATCTTATTGAAGACAGAGCTTCTGGTAGTAGCATTCCTCAAGTACAAATTAGCCCTAATATTCGTGCCCTAATTCTTGTTGGTGTCTCACTTCCATTTCAAGAAATCTTAGGAAGGTAGCACCTCGGCCTTAGGGACAAAGAGTTGGGCCTCTGGATCTTCCTCAACCATTGCATGAGTTACCTAGGGGTAACAAGAAGAATTTTCCCAAATTCAGAGGTGATGGCAAAGTACACCCTGATGAACACATTGCAATCTTCATTGTTACATGTGGGGTCCTTGGAGTTGAACATGAGGATGTCTCTATTAGGTTGTTTGTGGAAACCTTGCAAGACAGTGCTGCAGATTGGTTTTACCATCTTCCTGTCGGGACCATCATTGATTGGAATACTATGAGGACTGAATTTGAGCAGTGTTTCAAACCTTCTGAGGATTTCATGCTTTGCTAGCTCAGATTTCTCAAATCAAGATGGAGCCACATAAGCCTATGAGAGAATTTGTGTCCAAGTTCAACAAGTTGGTTAACAAGATTCCACTAGATACTAGACATGTTGATCAGATTCAGAAGTTTTTCTTCTTAAATTCTCAATACCGGAAGTAAGCTATGCCCTGAGGAGAGAAAATCTTGCAACATTGGATGTTGATTAGAGGTTAGCTATCAGTGTGGAAGATGACTTGATCATGTCTGGCAAGCTGAAAAGGGAGTCATTAAAATCCAAAGCATCTTCTTCTCCTCCTTATCCTGGAGGTAATGCAAATCAGTTGGTGCAAAAGATGGCTAATGCCCTAATTTCCATAAAAAATAAATTGGCTCAGCACGCTCCATATCAAGATGTTCCAAGGAAGAACTTTCAACCTAAGAATCACTTTCTCTCTTCTCAAACTAGGTTGGCTATTGAAGGTCCACCCCTCAAGGTGCCTATTAATGCTACTTATGAGGTTTTTTAGCCTAATGATGAGGAAGAAAATGGGTTCTATGATGAAAAAGAAGAGGAAGATGATGAATAAATAGAGGATTCTGGTGGTTCTCAAGTTCTTTTCCTCACCACTGAGGGTGTGGATGATCAAGATGACTATGATGATGTAGTGGCTGAGATGAATAGTGAATCATATGTTGCTATGACCGGGGAGCAGACCAAAAAAAAGGAAAAATTGGTGCAACCTTCAAAAAGATTCAAGGAGTACCCCATCACCATCCTGATGATTGCAAGAAGAGGAGCTCCTATTCCTACTACTTCCACCTGAAAGGTAAGTTCTATTAGTCCTTCTTCCTCTACTTCTTCTTCTGAGAATTCTTGTCCAACAAATGATAAAGTTGATAGATCAAAAGCTCCTCCTACTCCTAATAGTAATTCCCCATCCACATATGGATCTTTTGATATTATATACCATCTTAAAAATACCAAGATTCAGATTTCTGAGGCAGAGTTCTATCAAACCCATCCTAAAGCCTTTGCCAAAATGGTTAACTTTGTAAATTCTAAATCTACAACCCCAACCCATTCTTCTAAAGGCATTTTGCCCACTCCTTCTCCACCTCAACCCAGCCTTGTGGTTATAGTCACTTCACCCAATGAGAAGATCAAACCCTTCTATGTGACTCTCCTCATAGCTGGCCACAAGCTTAGCAATTGTGTCATTGATTCTGGTGCATCTGATAATGTAATGTCTGTAAAAGTGGCTCATGCTTTGGGTTTAACCCTAACCTACATTTATGGCTCTTTTTATTCCATGGAAATTATAGAAGTGACTTTGGTTGGGAGAATCAAGGATGCACAAGTAGCTTTTGTTGCTTTACCAGAGAATATGGTCTTGGCTACCATCTTGGTTGTTGATATCCCTCCTTCATATGGCATGTTGCTAAGTAGGAAATTTTGTAAAGATGTTGGAGGTGAAATCCAAATGGATTAGTCACATGCCTTGATCCCTGTCAATGGGAAGATGAAGAAGTTGTTGTCTGAGAAACAAGAAGAGTATATTGTGCAAAAGACAGATGATCCTAAAGCACAAATATTGTATGAAGACATTGGGCATGGGAACTACATGATCATGTCACAAGAGGAGACAAGTCTTCCAAAGGAAGTGTTTCTTGATCCTAATGGTGTGTGGACTTTGGAGTTTGATTGAAGTCATTCTTCAGATGGTTCTGGAGCTGGTGTAGTGCTTATTTCTCCTAGGGGTAAGGTTCATCCTTTCTCTTTCAAATTTCAGTTTGAAAATACCAACAATACTGCCGAGTATGAGGCCCTTATTCTTGGGTTGAGCATGGCAAAGGAAATGGGAGTGAAGAACCTTCTTGCTCATGGAGATGTCGAGCTAATTGTAAAACAAGTTAGAGACCTTTATCAGGTAAAGAACAGAAGGTTGAAACACTATAGGAATATGGTATGGGATTCCATTGAATTCCTTGATGCTTTTTCCATTGAAGCTATGTACAAGGGAAAGGAACACTAGGGATGACTCTCTAGCTATTTCGGGGTCCTTGTTGATTCCTCACCCTGATTTCCCTCAGGATAAATTCACCATTGAGCTGATCCATAGACCCAGTGTGCCTGACAATGTAAATAATTGGCAAGTTTTCAATGATGACCAGCATTTGCTTTCTTTCTTGGAGCTCAGAGACAACTTTGATTAGTTGTACTTTGAAGGAAGTGACAATATGCCTAGAGAGTGTGTGTCATCAAATGAAGAGGGTGTCAAAGAAGAGATGGATCAAGATGGATGCATCAAACTGAAAGGAAACAAAATTCCTAAAGGGCTGGTGAGTTTGGAGGATCTTTTTGATAAACATGATAGATATATGAAGTCTAAAGTTTCCCAAGGAGCCCGACAATCTGCTGAGACTGAGAAAGTGAATATTGGGAGTCTTGATGATCCCAAAATGGTCAACATTGGAAAATGTTGCACTCAGGAAGAGAAAAAGAAGGTGGTGAATTTGTTGAAGAGGTATGTTGATGTTTTGGCTTACTCTTATGATGATCTTAAGGCTTTTCAGCCTAAAGAAATGCAACATTTCATTCCTCTTAAGCCTGGGATCAAACCCTTCAAACAGAAGCAAAGGCAATATAATCCAAAGATAGATGATACAATTTTCCAAGAAATACAAAAGCTTCTGAAGGCTAATATCATCTTCCTCATCCACCATTCAACGTGGATTGCTAATATAGTGCATGTCAAGAAGAAGAATGGTGAGATCCGGATCTGTGTGGACTTCAGAAATCTAAATCAGGGTTCTTTGAAGGAAAATTACCCTCTCCCCATGATGGACCAAGTATTGCAAGCTGTTACAGGCTCGGAGATGCTATCTATGTTAGATGGATTCTCAAGGTACAATCAAGTAGAGGTGAATACTACAGATCAACATAAGACTGCCTTTACAACTCCTTGGGCACCTTTGCATACAAGAGGATGCCATTTGGTCTCATCAATGTTGGTGCTACTTTCCAGAGGGCCATGGACTTGGATTTTGGTAGTTTGAAAGGGAAATGCATTGTTGTGTATTTGGATGACTTGACAGTGTTTTCTAAAGGTAAGAACAGATCACTTCCAACACCTTGAAACAATATTGTAGAAGTGTAGAGAGCATGGAATTTCTTTAAACCCTAAGAAGTCTATGTTTTGTGTCACAGAAGGAAAGTTGTTGGGACACATTGTTTCAAAGGAAGGGATCAAGATTGATCTAGAGAGAGTTCAAGCCATCCAACAAATTCATCTTCCATCAAGTAAGAAAGGTATCCATTCTTTCTTTGGTAAGATCAATTTCCTAAGGAGATTCATCCCCAATTTTGCAGAACTTACTATGAGCATTGATCACATGATGCAAGGGAAGAAAACTTTTGGTTGGTCCTCTGAAGGGAAGAAATCATTTGAGGACATTAAACAGGCTATTGCAAAGACTCCAATCTTGGTGTGCCCTGACTTTAGCAAATATTTCATTATCTATTGTTATGCCACTGAAAAATACCCTAGCTGCTGTGTTAGCCCAGAAGAATGTTGAAGATCATGAGCTCCCAATTACATTCATGAGTTATGTCTTGAAAACTCATGAGCTGAAAGTACACCATGATGGAGAAACATGCTTTTGCAGTTGTCAAAGCTGTCAAGCAGTTTAGGTTTTACATCCTTAATTCTCATTATGTGGTGCTGGTGCCTGATACAACAATCAAATCCATTCTTACTCAGCAAGAATTTGGAACCAAGAGAGGTAATTGGGTAGAAAAGGTGCAAGAGTATGATCTTGACATCAGGCCAACAAAGCTGGTTCAGGGTAAGGGCCTATGTGAACTCATTGTTGAAGGAGCTGCCAAGGAATTTTCCAAAGATGGAGTTGATGTCCCTATTGTTCTGTTCCTCAGCTCATTAGATGTATGGTATGTTGACATTGCTCACTTTCTGACCTATGGAGAGTGTCCATCTCACTTGAGTTCCAAAGAGAAGAGATACATCAAACTAAGGTCTGCACAATATGTGCTATGGGAGAATGCTTTGTTCAAATGAGGCATAGATGGAAGGTTTTTGAAGTGTGTAGACAAGGAGCAACAAAAGAAGTTTTTCTCTTCTTTTCATGACCAGGCTTGTGGAGGTCATTTCTCCTCTTCTGTAACAACTCATAAAATACTTCGTGCTGGTTATTATTGGCCCACTCTATTCAGAGATGCATCAAAATGGGTTGGTAAATGTGAAGCATGCCAAACGTTTGTTGGAAGACCTAAGTTGGCTTCTTTTCCACTAAAGCCAGTAGTGATTGATGAGCCCTTTCAATAGTGGGGATTGGATTTCATTGGAACTCTTAACCCACCTTCCAGTGCTAGACATACCCATGTGTTGACTGCCACAGATTACTTCACCAAGTGGGTGGAAGCCATCCCAGTCAAGAGCACTACTTCTAAGGTAGTTTGTAACTTCATTAAGGAGAACATATTGATCAGGTTTGGGACCCCAAACAAAATTGTGACTAACAATGCTTCCAACTTTTCTTCTACTGAGATGATGGACTTATGCTATGGGTATGGGATCTCACTTTCTCATTCTTCTTACACCCCCAAGGGAATGGACAGGCATGATCAACAAACAAGAACTTGGTGAACATAGTTAGAAAGCTTGTAAATGATTCTCAGAGGAATTGGCATAAGAAGCTATATGATGCACTTTGGGATGATAGAATTACACCCAAGAGAGATAATTGGAATGTCTCATTTCCAAGTGGTGTATGGTGTGGAAGCTCAACTGCCAGTCACGGTGGAATTGCTCAGCCTTGCATCTGATGAAAACCATTGAAGATTCAAGTTTCAGTAGCTCTTTGAACAAGAGAATTTTGTACCTTCAGAAGCTTGATGAGGACAGATTTCAAGTGGTTGACAGGATAGTAGCTCATCAGTTGAAAGTGAAGGCTTTGTTTGACAAGAAAGCCAAACCCAGAGTTTTCCAAGTGGGAGACATTGTGCTACTTTGGGACAAAATACATGAGCCACGAGGAATTCATGGTAAGTTTGATTCTCTTTGGCTTGGTCCTTTTAGAATCAGACATTTTGCTGGAGAGAACTCTTTTTATCTAGATTACATGGATGGTTCTCCTCTCCCACTTCCTTATAGTGGGTAGTATCTGAAGTTGTTCAAGTCCTAGGTGACTAGGTGGTCCTTCTGTATATTCTATACAGTGTTTTGGTTTTGGTCGTTTTGATTTGTGTTTCATTTCTATTCTTCCCTTTTGGTTTGTTTTATGTTTTTTTCCTTTCTTATGTGTGTTTCCTTGTATTTGGTTTTGCTTTTGAATCCCTTTTCCTAATGGATAAGGCACTACCTCTTTCCATAGAGTTATCTATAGTTCTTGATCTTAGCTTGTGTTTTTGTTCCAAGCCAGTCATCCCTAGAAAGACCAGTTGTTGATGTCCTCAATAGTTCCCCTCTTTTGAAGTCAAGTGATTCAAAACTTTTGATTTGTGTGTATTATTTATACACATGATTAGGTGAGTCAATCTACTTATATCATGAGATTGTAGGTCCCACGTGTCATTTAGGAGGTCATTATGAGATTTGCAAGTTAAAATCAGTGCATCAGTGCAAAACATATGCATCATTGGGAGTTACAAATCTATTTTGGATGAATGTAACTCCCCATCTCCACTCATGTTTTCATGACTGCGCATTGGGGGTTACTCAGCACTTCCTAGGGATTTCATATTACCCCTTTGGATCTATGAGATATAGGAGTAGATTTATGGCTTATCGAGGTTCTACCCATTTTTTGAATATTTACATACACATTTATTGATGCTCGCTCCTCCCAAGATCTCTTCACATTGGAATTCATATGTTCGTTAATGTGCACGTCATCCCTTGTGATCCTCAATTATGGGTTTTAAACCCTTTTACATAATATCAAAGTGGATCTTGTGGACATCTGTGCACTCTTTGGTGTTGATCATGAATTTTCCAGCTTCCAGCGTGATATTAAATCTCATTGCATGTGTCGTAATGGGTATGTCCAACCATGTTAAGTCTTGCATTTATTTTGGGCTTTTATCCCTCTGTTCAGGTTCTTGTTTGGATTTTTTTCAAGTTTCTGGTTAAACTTGTCCCATACCTTTAGTGTCTTCAACCACTCTATTCTTCAGGGTTGCATGTGCCTATTTGGAGGTGTTTAATTTAGGGCTATTTACGTTTTAATGTTAAGATCTAGTGTTTGAACGTGTTGGTTTTAGGAGTTTTTTAGTACAGGTTACTTTCACAGGACCAGCTCGGCCCCCAGCTCAAATGAAGTTGGGAACTGAGCTCATAAACTTAGCTCATCAAATAACTCACCTAACATTTCTTTTGACTCAATCTAAACTTGTGGTTTTAGGTGTTTTGAACTTGAATTAGGTTTGGCATGCTTTCATTGACCTGCGTGTATTTCTTCCCTTTCTATAAAATCAAACTCATGTGCCCTCCTCCTGAGTGTGTTGTGTTTGGCATGCCTCCTCACCTAAATTCTTCTTGTGCTCTGGAGCTTAAGTGTTTGATTCCCAGTTAGAACCCTTCTCTACCTAGTTCGTGGTGTCCCAGCTAGTGCTCTGCCTATGGACCGACCTCATCTAGTTCCTATTTTCTTTCCGAAACTGTTTCCCAGCTCATGGTTTTGAATTTTCCCAGCCGGTTTGGACTTGTGTGCTCCCACCTATGTTGTCTTTTCTCTTGTTGGTGCTGTGTTGTTGTGCCTTGTCTTGTATGCCTGCTTTGTGGCTATCCTAGTTCGAATTGGCCTCATTTGGGTCAGGTTCTACTATGGAGGGGTACAGGTCACTTTGTTAGAATGTTTCGTCCTTTTCACTACTACGTGGGATTCACTCAGTCGCTATTTTGATGGGACCACTCTGGCATGTGGACGATTATCTCGCGAAGGGCCCCAATGACTCAGTCAACCATCAGAATTTTGTTTGGAGGGAGTTTGGGTTTGGGATCCCTCAACCGTTACTTTGAAAAGAAATTTGACATTTTTTATTTCCTGTGGCTTTGTGGGGGGCATTGAACTCATGTTTGAGGGGGCATCCAACTACTTAGGACTTGTGAAGGGGGCTCGACAGGAATAATGCTGTGTGGTGAATTTGATTATTCGGTTTGGCTTTAAGGTGGGCCCAATTCCCATTGGGAGGTATAAGCAGCTTCCCCCATAGGCTCCTTCTCTGTTGGCTTGAATAAACATCAAGCCTGAGTTCTGTTTTAATGTCTTTCAATGCAATCCCTAAACTTTAGTTTTTTGACTGTGTTTCCTTGTTTTGGAATGTGCATGTTGAAAGAATGTTGTGTGTATGGATTGTGGAAGCAGTTGTTGTATGAGTTGATTCACAGGCTTTATTTTCATTGTTATCATTCCCTTGGGGGACTGACAATGATGAAGATGGCTTCTCCTTTCATTGGATTCTTGGTTGGGTGGAGAGCATAATCCCCTCCACTTTTTTGTGATCAAATTGAAGAAATAAACTTTGCATGTTGTTGCCATTTGGAGCAAAGAGTAAATACAGTTTGCACAATTTCCTTGTGAAATATCCTTTGCCAAACTTATTGGCATTTCCCACTTTGAAGTGAATGAATTTGCTATAAAGTTTTGACTCGTTGAAATATGTTTATTGATTTAGTCAAAGTTGCAAGTTGAAATTTTACACATTACATGATGACTTGTTAGGTTCATTTGAAAGAAATACTTTAAATAGTGTGATACATTGCTTAAAGGAATGGAAAAATAGTAAAGATGTATTTCTTACACGCAAATGCAATAATGGTCAATTGCAAGACTTACTTTCCTGCATTTGCACTTGTTGATTTGTAAATCATGGAAGTGCTCAAATTGTCCAGACTTGAAATCATAGGAAGTATCTCTGGACAAGCCTCGAAACACTATGAAGGAATTGTATTCAGTTTGTCCTTTTGAAAATATGTAAGATTGGAAAATCAGGGTCTTGCACCCTTCTTACTTGGGCCAAATTATTGGACCCAATGATCATTTCCATGTATGGAAGATGAAATTGATAAACAAGTGCTTGTGAAATTGATCTTTTGGTCATGTAAATACTGGCAAATAACTTATTGGTTGACACAGTGGAGACCTGCAGATCCAATAATCAACATTGAAACATTCTTTTAGCATCCTATCTATCAATGAGTCAATTCACAAGAAAACACTGCTAAGGAAATTCAGTTAAACCTCTTCTGCAAAATGGCAGGCCCACTGAACATAATTGCAGTTAACTCTAATTCTTTTACTGTCAATTGTTGCACCCCAATTCTCAAATTGAGAAATCTACCAAGGAAATTCTACCTTCTCAAATACATCTCTCAATCTATTCTTAGAGAGTGTTCTCACATCCCACTTTCATCAGATAAGGAGAAGTCTCAAATTGAACCAATCTTATACAGTCAAAATGGTACCCATGGCTTTTTCACCTTCAGAACATGTGTGAGAATTTCACTCCTTTAAACTTCATTGCGATGTAAAACCTTTTGAATTCTTCTATACAAAGAGGGCCCTCATTGGGATGAGTATCTTCTTGACCTTAGTCATCTTTTTCACAGAGTAACTGTGATTTACTAGCAAAAGCTTCATCCTTTTGAAGTATTTCAGAGGAGTTCAAATTATCTCCGAAAATTTGGGAAAATGCCCCTGGCTGGGACACTTACGCAGCCCGAAATTTTCCCTAAAGACCTTAATTGAAAAATTGTTGTGAAATTTTTTTTGGGAGGATGTTTTGTTACCTCCCACTGGCCCGTAGCCAATTAGAAATCCATGTCTACGATGGAGGGGCAACCCTTCAGACTTTGATCCTTTTTACACCATTTATTGTTTTGGACATTACCTTTGAAAACTTCCCACTCCCTGCACTCTCGACCTATGTCACCTTTTTGAAATCCACCACAGACTCAGGAGCCCATGCGTGCAAACCTACCTTTTTTCCTTCACCCTTTGGCATATTTCCTAAACACCTCCGCCACCGCACCCTCCCCTCTCTATCTTCCCTGGGAAGGCACATTGTTGAGCGCCATGGTGTCTCTTCGGCGCAGTCAGAGGTACAGATGAATGAACTTGTGATCCCGCGCGGGAAACTTTTGAAATATCTCCCCAGAGCTACCCGCCAATCCAAATGGCATTTTCTGTCATTCCGCTCGATCACGTGTTCCTTCTGGGAAAATTCTTGCATCCCTTGGCCTGAGAGATTGCCTCCCTTGTTCACATGGGAAACCTTTCACCCCAAGGCTCTTCTATGGCTAGGACCCATAACTTGGAGTCTTTATTAAGGAGTTAGAGGACTTCTTTAATTCATCTTGTGGTGAGATGTTTTTCCAATGGGTTTTCCTTGATAGTTAGGGAATTCTTTTGAATACATTAAGTGGACCTCAAGTTGAGGCTTTAAGCCTATTAGACCCATGGGTTCTAATTTCTGAACCTAACCTGAAACTTCCTAAGTTACCCTAAAATTTGGACCTTATGTGTGTAATTATTTAATACAATAAAAGGTATGTTCTAGTAGATCTCAACTTGTTCCGGGACCTCTTAGGTAATTATTGTCATTTAGTCATTGTGACACTTCTCTTAAAAATTTATTCATCATTTTCAACTAATCCTAGGTTGTTTCTTGGGTCTCAGTGGGTTGTATCACATTTCTGTATTCTGGGTTTTGGTAACTTCCTTTGTGTTTCGTTTCTATTCTCCCCTTTTGTTTTGTTTTGTTTCTTTTCCCATCTTGTGTGTGTTGCCTTGCAATTAGTTTTTCTTTTGACTCCTTTGGATCCCAATGGATAGAGGCACTGGTCCTCTTTTCCAGAGTTATTTGTAGTTCTTGATCTTGCCTTGTGTCTTTGTTCCAAGCCAAGTCATCCCTGTTGAAAGAGCAACTGTTGTCATCCTCAAAATTCCCCTCTTTTGAAGTCAAGTTTCGAAATTTTGAGTATGTTCCTTGGAGTATTGGATCATGTCGAGCCTGGCATTGTTTGCAGTTTTCCCATTCATGGAGAATAATTTGAAATTCAGGCATAATGGTGAAGTTTCTTTCCTTCTTTTTATTTTTCTTCCTGCAGTCAGGAATGACAGGTGTATCTTCCCCGTTATTTTTTTCCCCAGAATCCATGGGTAGTACGTGGGCATCTCTGATTGGATGCGGTTTGGCCATGTTTCAAGCATCAGTGGAAGCCTCCATGCATCCAAATGGTGCAACTCCAGGGGTAGGGTCCAAGGGATAGTCCTCAAATAAGCACAGGCTTTCCGTGTGTCCCAGGTTCAAAATGAAGGTAAAACAAGCTCAAATCGGCTAAGTATGGAAGGTTCAGTAGATGGTGCCACGTGCCTCATTGGCGCAGCTTCAAGAGTCAAAGCTGGGGGTAGTTCTCAAACTTGTGCCAGTCCTCCACGTGTCCTGGGTCCAAAAAGAGAGAGAGCCGATCATTAAAATTGACTAAGTATGGGCGGGTTGGCGGAAGTCTCCATGTGCCCTAATGACACAATTTTGGAAGTGAAATCAAAGGGTCAGTCTCCAAGTAGTGCCAGCTCGCCACGTGGTTAAAGTCAATGGGGAGACAGAAGTTGGCCATTGAAAATTCCAAGACCGAGTGGAAGGAGACACGTGTCAACTCGGCGCAATTTTAGGAGGCTTTTCCAAAATGGAAACTCAAATGAGCACCAGCCCTCCACGTGTCTAGTGGTCAACATAAGTCAAGCAGGAAATAGACCCGAATCAACAAAGTATAAAGGAATTGGCGGAGCTCTCCACATGTCAGCTGGCACAACTTCAAAGGAAAAAAATGCAAAAGGTGTCCGCAGGCCCGCTCCAATCAATTCCTTCCACGTGGGTGGCCCAAATTTAAAGTTTTAGAAGAAAATCGAATGGCCCATGTTTTAACTGGTGAAATAATGTAATGGCCATATATTTAAAAAACTGGTTTTTCCACCATTAACGTTTCTTTGCAAATCAAGAATTTGAGAGGGCGCGAATGATTGGAATAAGTTGTAACTGTTTCTTACTTGCTCAAGGAAGTTGTAACCATCTCTTGCGAGCTATATCATGGGCTTTCAAAGCCATTGTATGGGTTGTTGGAATTTTGATATTCTGGAACTGTAATTTCTAATTGGAACAAATCAATACAAAGGTTTTCCCCTTTTTCCTCTACTTTCTCTTTCCTTTTTGCTCTGATCTGTGAATCATTTAATCCTTGCATGCTTAGAAACTTTGTGTTCTAGTTTATACAATCTCAGGAACTTTGAGTCTCCTGATTATGCTCGTTATAAACGTGAATGGTTCTACTCTATATCTCATTTGTTCAATACATATACAGGTTTTCTTTTCCATCTCTTTTCCCTGAAACTATTGTCTTCTTCTGCCTCCCCCCTCTCTTCAATGTCTTATATCCTCATGTATTGATAACTTTCTAGGCATAAAACACATTTCAAGATATCGAGAAACCACCATTGAATAAAAGATTGTATATTTGTACATAGGTTTTTGCCCTTGCTTTCAATAAGGGAATCTCTCTTGTTAAACAGGAGGGACTTGCTTGTCCCCTGACTGTGGTTTCATTCCAAGTGTAAATCTCAAACCTAACAGAGGGTTAATCAATTAATGAAGCATAACTAATTAACGATGATAGATGGACAATTATGGTTCATTGATGAAGTATCATTAATTTCAGGGAAAGAGGATAGTTAGTGCAATTCTAGGTATTAAAATTGATTGACCTAATTCTAGGTGTTTACAGTACTTGTTTGTCTTTGTTTTTCATTGTATGAGTGTATTTCCCTTTATTTTGTGTGCACACTTGTTTGGTTGTATATGACCACTATGGCCTTGAGTGTATTGTGACATTGCGAGTGGTGTCCCATGTTTACAACCCTCTTTTGGTTGTCTAAATTGTCTTCTTGCGTGATCTAGCTTACACATTTCTTGTTTAGTCTACACTTTGTCATCTACATACATGTTAATATTCACTTATACTAACATTTTTTTCCTAGCCACTTGTTTGCATGTGCCTTGATTTCTACCAAGCACATCCCCCCTATAGGGTAGAGTTTTAGTTTTAGTGCTTAGTCCTCTCTTTGGGGCCTCATTCTCCTAAAGTGGCATCGTATGTGAGCCAAAGAGGGGGCATCATTTGGGTGAATCAGTCACCCCATACAACATATGCACAACACATTGTTGATACAGTTTAGTTTTTCAGTTTTTGTCCATGACACAGTGGGTTACATAGTAGTTGGGTTCAACACAGTCTACAAAAATCCATACACAAAAACTTTACAGGGAAGATTGTCCTTAGCATTTTGGGGAGCAGTTACAGGTTAGAGGATAAACCAGACCTTCCTCTCTACACTAGTTTGGAAAATGGTGTCAAATCACCCAAAAAACCAGACAATATAGAGATCTCTTCTGTTTTTGGAAGTGGATATAGGTTAGAGGATAAATCATACTTTACTCCCTACACTTCTTTGGCCAATGGCATGAGATCACCCAAAAAACTCGTACGACGTTGACAAGATCTGATTAAAACTAAAATGTAATATCCTAGCCTAATCTAATGCAAGTTTGAAGTAAAAAAATAAGCAATGGAATAACTAAAATATACCTAAGCAAGCTAAGAAATGAATTATGAAACCCTGATTTTGTAAAGAGATTTAGGAGAGCCTCAGCTAATTTGAATATGTCGCAGGACTATGTCGTAGTGAAGACCAACTAAATAGGGAGAGGAAACTATCACACAAGAGCCTGAGAAAATGTAGATATGGAGGATTCGTTTGTACTAGGGAGCCTGAAAAAGGATATGGGTGCCTGAGACACCCTGGTATGAGATCTGATTTCCTTGGTCTATATAAATGACCAGTGAACCTCCTCTAAAGTGTCGTTGGATGTTTTATTATGTTCGCTTCCTACCACATGAATTTTGTTGTGTGATCTCCAAAGCACTGGTAAACCTACTATAGAATAATCACCTACAAAACCCAACACAATATATCAAAACCCTAAAAAATAAAGATGCATATGAAGGGATCTGATTATGCTCATCTTCCAAATTGATGGACTTATCCCTGAGTGTTGCACTACATCTTATATCCAATGTAGTTCTAGCTATGTGTGTGTAATTTTTCCCTAGGTGCTCTTGTGCATGTCACATTTTTTGAGTAGCGATAAATAACTAGATGTATAATGTAAGTAATGTGTGTGTGAAATAGAATAAAAATTCTCTCCTATGAAATGTGATGTAGAAAACCAGTCTTTGTCCCTTGTGATGGAGCTAGATGGATGCAAATGTAGGTATAGATGCCTTTAATGGATGCAACCTTAGGTGATGAAAGTAAGTTCTTAGTTCTTGGTCCCTCATTATGGTCACATAACTTTATATTGATATGGTTCTCTTTCTTTAATTTCGTAATTAACCTCGAAAAGGATGACAACCAAAAATATAAGAAGTTCAAACGGCTAGAAAGTACCCAAAAAAGTGAGAGGAAAGTGGATAGAGGATCATGGCACCCAGAGGGGAACATGGCACCTGGGGTGCTCTAGTACTGGATGGGTGCCCCAGTCATAAATAGGGAAAACGTAGTATGAAAGTACATACTAGGCAACTACGGGTGTAAGATCAAAAGTAGCAACAGAAAGTAATGTAAAGTGGCCAAAGACATGGATTAATTATTACTCTTTTCACTTGAGAACCATATGAATAGTAGTATGATACTAGGACTAAATAATTACCCAAAATGTTTCATTTAGTGTCTACATTTACCCCCACTTTATGTTGGTGAGAAAAATGCTCGGTAACATAAAGAAGATAGATATGCATACATGATATCCATGTAGAGTGATGTAGAAATGTTTCAAGGGACTAGACAAAGTGTGGAGTGAAAAAAAGGTGGAGCATGAAGACTAAAGATACAAAAGTGTAGAAAGTGATGAAAATGAACCTAGGGTAGAAATACGTGTGTAGATTCCAATGTGTGTAGTGTACCCGCATTGTTAGTATTGTGTGTGTGATACACCCACTATGTGTGTGTTATTGATTGTTTGTTGCCCATACGGACGGACCTGCAAAAGATAAAACAATCAAGTAGTCAAATACACATGTATAATGTGTAAAAATTTGTGTAAAGATGCATGTGTGTATGTAAAAAGCATGTAAGTATGTAAAATAAAATGCTGAAAATATGAAAAAGGAACATGTACACCCGATCTGTGATGAGAAAAAGGGTGTAGAAAGGATCATGTAAATGTCAATGAAGTGCAAGTTTTTTGGCGATCTCATGCCACTGGCTGAAGAAGTGTTGGGAGGAAAGTATGATTTATCCTCCAACTTGTAATTGCTCCCCAAAACTGAAGAGATCTATGTACTACCTAGTTGTTTTGGTGATCTGATGCCAATGTAAAGGAGGAATTGTAGGAAGAAACTTCCCAGTTTTTTCTTCCAACCTTTAACTACTTCCTGTTATATAAAATGCCACTGTAGTTGGTACCTGTTATTCAAAATAAGCTCATGCTTATTTCTGGTTAACTGCACCCATTTTTCCTCTTTTAGTGCTTCAATCCAATTTTTCAGATATTCTAAGCACTTAAGGTTTCCTAAAAGCATCTTCATCATGTGGGAAATTTCTTCCCCTTTCCAAAAATATAAAGAAGTCCTTCTAACTCCTCATATTTTGCAAGTTACGGGTTGGCGGACCTAGGAGAGACTTTTCACCCAACTGGAAAATGTGGGCCTGTGGGCCTGAAGATGATTTTTTTCCCAAGTGAATTGCGGGTTGGCAAGTCTACAGGGAGTTCTGGAACTTTTTTTATTTTTGCAAAAATGGCGCAAAGTGAATTTTAGGCCCGCAAGCCTGTAGGGGATCTTAAAGCCAAATGAAGAAAAAATGCCTAAGGCCCGCAAAGGTGCACGTGGCCATGTTGAAATGTCGCAGTAGGCCGACGGGTCATCGGAGGTAGTTTGAACTTTTTTTCCCTAATAAGGCATAAAGTGAAAAAATGAGCCACACTTCCACTGATGCCTAAGGAGCCACGTGTCAAGCCTCAATTACATGCGGGCCCTGGGAGGGAATTTTTGCCCAAATGGGCTCGAAGATGATTTTTTTAAAACGTGAATTGCAGGGCTTTGGGGAAATTTTTTCATTTTTGTATTTTGGTGCCAAAAGGCATAAAGTGAGTTTTAGGCCCACGGACTCGACTCAAAACATTCAAATGGACATATATTTCAACCTAGTGCCTGAAAGTCAACAAATTTGGCACCATTGGAAAGGTCTCGACCTCGTCTACACCATGGAAACCTGAAACTTTAATGTTGGCGAGGTTGAGTGGGTGAAAAATGGGAAAACATCTTCATGCCATTAATACATGATCTGATTGCTCCTAACAACTAGATCAAATTGGATTTGATCCATTTTCCTTTTTTTCGATATGCCGAGCAGACACAGAGTGATGGAATCAACAGAATGTGGGCAGGATTTACAAGGGCATTGATGGTAGGTAGTTGAGTTTCAAATTATTTTTCCCACCTCTCTCTCTTTATTCTCTCTGTGCAGCATCTATAAAAGAAGGATTTGGGCTCATTGAAAGGGGTTTGACATTTCTATTTTGCACCCTCCCTTCTCCTCATAGTCTACAGGTGAGTTCATGGAGTCCTAACTTCCCCATTCAAGTTGTAATAATAAGTTTTTGCCTCTTAGCCACTATAATGTACTATATCGACTTTGGAGTAATAATATATGTTTTTTTATGATTCTCAACCCTCTCATGTGTTTCATTGTTTCCTTTCTCATCTCTCATTCTAGTTTGGTTACTTGTGCATGGTTTTTGTATTGCATTTATGTGGTCTATGTTAAATTGAAAAAAGAGTGCCTAACATTCCTTTGGTACATCACCTCATTAGCTTAGGTTTAGTTTTTGTGTCTTCTCAACCCAGTGTCATTGCTAAGATAGAGTAGATTTTAGAATAGATCTTCTATAATTTATTTTTGTGCACCTGAATAGAGAAATAAGAACTGGCCTTAATCCAGAGAGATCTCTCAACTCACAAGTTCCCAAACTTTGAGAGATGCTCCATGTTGTGCAATCACACTGAGAGTCTCAACCCATCTAGTTGTAAACATTCAGAGGTGTTGTGATTCTACACTAATTGTTTTGGCATGCCTGGTGGGAAAAAGAAGTCTCCATCTTTATTGCAGCAAGATTGATGTGCACTTGCTGTAATTTTAGCTTTTAAGAAGCTTTGAAATTGCACATCTGGTGATTCCAAAAGAATCAAAGTCCACTGGTTTCAACAATCCAAGCTTTTCAAGTTCATGAGTTGAATACAAACAAGGTCAAGAACTAGAGAGGAGGGACTATTTGTCTATCTACACTTGTCCCTAGACAAAAGGGGAAGAGGGAGAAGATCCCAGAGGTCTACATCTCCACCAAACAAAACATTGTCAACACCTCCTCCTGGTAGGCCATTCATTCAATAAACAAGGGTTCTCAAGCCAATCAGGATGGCACAACCAAATCCTTATGTCAATTTCACTGGTAGAATCCCACTCGCCCTTAAAGCACAAAATCTTGTCCTAGTTACAGCATTAAAGAGCATCCCATATCTCATTGGAGAGAACCAGACTTCTCCTAGTGACCACATTCAAGACATTACAAATGTATGTACAATTAATGAGATCACTGAGATGGACATTGTAGTCAATTTACTAGCCTCTTCACTCAAGGGTAAAGCTTCAAAATGGTTCAAGAGTCTACCACAAGGCTCTATTCAAACTTAGGACCATCTGTGCAGAGCTCCTCATAATCAATTTGGAGAAAACATAGATAATCTATCCTTGTTTGAGCAACTAACAACAATCAAGAGGGCCCCTAATGAGTTGTTGATAACTTTAAACCTCATATTTCAAAGGAAATTGCAGACAGGATTCCATTAGCGGTAAGGCCCAAAGATGAAGTTGTTTTCTTATACTTTTTTAGAGCTCTAAATTTTGATATCGATTTAATGGTTCAATCAATGGGAGGCACCACCTTACCTGCTGCCTATGACATTTCCATAATAGCTGAAAATTGTTTAACTCAGGCTAGAAACCTTGCCCCTAGGCCACCCATGCCTTTATAACCAGAACTATCATCCTCAAGCACTAGTCAAACAGCCACATTGGCTCATATACCTACTCCTAGGAATCAGAGTTTAGGTGAATCCTCTACCTAATCCTCTAGCACCTCAAAAGAGATTCAAGAAGTTATGAAACAACTGTAGAACCTAGAGAATGAGTTAGTAACTATCAAGAGGAAACAAGCTCAAATTTATAATCCATATCAGCCTCAAGCTCAGTATCAAGCTAGACCCCCATATCAATGAAATAGGGCACCAGCTCAGGATGCAAATCAAAACCAAAATCCAATGATAACCTCAAGCTGCTAGTCCTTTCTGGTCATATGATCCAAAAAAAACTTCAACATCAAGGGCCTTGGTTCCAACACAAAACAACATGGCCCAAGAATATGATTGGTGTTTCCCATGCAATCAGCCACATAACCAATCAATGTGTTTTAATTGTGCACTAAACCAGGCCTTGATAGTATAGACCATTGTTGTGTCACAAGATTCCAGCCAAGAAGAAAATCAGCAACAAGGATTTCAGCAAGAAGCATCTCCAAGTGAGACTATGCTTGTCAATTGGCAGGCTGAAGAATTTTGTGGGATGAATCAAACACCTTCTTAAAGTGTATCTGCCAATACACGGTCCAAGAAAAGGAATATTGGAGAGGGAAAATCACCAAACTTAGGTAATCCTCAACCCTCGATTACTCCACAAGGTATTGACACTCATAATGTAACTCCCAATATGGAGAGTCATTCCAAGCCACCTTCGAAACCCACTCAGACACCGGTTGTAACGACCCATGTGCAAGAGAAAAATGTACCAGGAAAGGGGTAGACAAAAGGATATCTCATTTAACATCATCAGACAAATGAAGAAGAAAAATGTGAATATTTCAATGTGGGAGTCATTGGCTATTCCAGGATAGAGAGATTTGTTTTAGGACTGATATGGCCAATTGGTCAAGCTCAAATCAGCCCCCTAACCTGCAAGAGATAGTGTTTACCAAAGTAGTTCAAACTAGGGGAAATCATGGAGGAAAATAAGGTAATAATATGAATCCTCCTCCATTCTATGTTTCATTGATCATTGGGGAGAAATTGGTACATAATTGCATGATTGATTCAGGAGAAAGTAGCCCTATAATGCCAACAAAAAATAACCAATCAACTAGGTCTTCAATACAAAGTCATCTCCAGGGGAGTAGTGCAATTGGATGGGACAATAGTGACAACTATTGGATTCATCAAAGATTTGAGCCTCACACTACATGCCTTCCCCAATCTGACTGTGTTGCAGAACATATTAGTCATAGACTTGTAACCACATTTTGCATTGTGTTTGTCAAGATACTTCACTACTAAGATTGGGGGCTATCTTTCTGCTGATTGGTCACACATGCTCTTTAGAACAAGGTACGGAGATAAGGCCACAATCAGATCTGAGCCCATTGCATATTACCATATTGAGTCTTATGTACCCAAGCCTAATCAATGCCAATTGTTTAGCCTTTGATCAGGAGGACCTCCCAAGCACTTGTTGAAGCAGATACCAAGTTTGGTTGTATTCCAGACTTGAATCTTGACTAGTGGGCAAACAAGAGGAATGCTTTTGACCCTTATAAGGAGATGGAAGAATCTGAGCTAGGAGTCTACTGTTTGCATGAGGAGAATCACCCTCTTCCTGAAATCATTAAGATAGAACACAAAGATGATAATGAAGTATGGAAGTTGTTCTTTGATGGCTCAAGGAGTAGACAAGGAGCTGGAGGAGGGGCTATGCTTGTTTCTGCTCAAGGTATGAAATACTACTCAGCTTTCCATTTCCAATTTGCTTGTTCAAACAATACAACAGAGTATGAGGCTTTGGTCGATGGACTGCATTGGGCAAGGAAAAGGGGTATAAGAAAATTGCAAGTGTTTGGTGAAAAGTGAGCTAGTTGCAAATCAAGTCTGAAGACAAAATGCTGCCAAGAATGACTTGCTAAAGAGCTACAAGAATTAGGTATGGGACCTCATTGAGGATTTTGAAGCATTCAACATCAATTCCATCCCAAGGAAGAAGAATGAAGCAGCAGACAGACTGACATAGCGATTGGGGAAGCCTTCGACGTTGTGGAGAGTATCAAGAGTGATAAATCCCAGCCCCATATCAAGTTGGTTACGAGGCTAGCTGTCCTAGACAACAACACAAGATGGAAAGTTTTTGAAAATGATCAACAAATTTTCAACTTCTACAAGAAGAAGTCTGAGTTCTCCTCAAGGAACTGAGACAGATTGGAGCAGCAGTATGGTGATCAAGTGGTGCAGCTAAGGATGAACAAACTACCAAAGGGTCTTGTCACTTTGGAATCAATATTCAACCCAAATGACCAATTCCTAAAGGAGAAGGTGAATATTCGGGTAAAAGGTGAAGATTCAGAGCCCATTTTCATAGAAGAAGGAAAAATGTTGTAGATTGGAAAGGTAAGAACTCAACAAGAAAAATATGAGTTTATTCAACTTTGTCAAGAATTCCTATATGTATTTTCCTGGACTTACAAATATTTAAGAGGTTTCAACCCAAAGCTGGCACAACACACTATCGAGCTAGATCCAGGATCTAAGCCTTTCAGACAGAAGCAAAGGCCAGTAAATCCTCACATCAAGCCTCTCATGAGAAAATAATTGAACAAGCTAATTGAGGCCATGCATCATCTTCCCTATCAAGAATTCAAGTTGGGTTGAAAACTTGGTGCCTGTGAGGAAAAGAAGTGGAGAAATCAGGTTGTGTGTAGACTTTCATGATCTAAATAGAGCATCACTCAAAGATCACTATCCACTTCCATCAATGGAATAGATCTTGTAGGTTGTAGCTGGCTCTGAGAGGATTTCATTGTCTAGATGGATACTCAGGCTATAACCAGATAATGGTGAAAGAGGAAGATCAGTTCAAGACAACCTTCACCACCAAATGGGGCACATATGCTTATAAGAAGATGCCATTTGGATTATCAAATGTTGGAGCAACATTTTAGTGAGCTATGGACATGGCATTCAAAGGCCTAATCAATCAATATTTTCCTAGTGTATCTAGATGATATCACCTTCTTCTCAAAGAATTTTGTAGACCATCTCTTCTACCTTAATGAAAGGTGTTTCAGAGGTGTAGAAGGTTTAGAGTATCACTGAACCCAAAGAAGTGTGTGTTCCTAGCTCATGAGGGGAAATTTTTGGGCCACATTGTCTCGAGAGAAGGGTTGAAAATTGATCCTGAAAGGGTGGAAGCCATCTGAGACACTTCCATTTCCACAACACAAAAAATCTCTCCAAAGCTTCTTTGGGGAGGATAAAATTTGTTCGCAGGTTTGTTACCTGACTTTTTCCACTCTTGTGAAGCCTTTAACAATGATGTTAAAGAAGAGTCTTGAATTTAAATGGAAAGCAAAAGGAAAAAAGAGTTTTGAGGCCATCAAGCTCATAATATCATAGGCTCCAACTCTTATTAACCCAAACTTCTCAAAATAATTTATGTTATATGCTTTTGAAGGGTCAGACACCATCTCAGCCATCTTGGTCCAGCCCAACGAGGAAGGTTTAGAACAACCAATAGCCTTCTTCAGTCAGAGTTTGGAGGACTATGAGGTAAAATACTCTTTCATTGAAAAACATGTCCTTGTTGTTATTAGGATCTTGAAGAAGTTCAGACACTTGGTCTCAAACAATAAGATTCAACTGCTAGTGTCCCATGCTGGTGTCAAGGATTTTCTCCTGAACAAGGAATTGAATGAGAAGAGAGAAGGTTGGATCACTCAGGTAATGGAATATGACATTGAGATCAAGGTGACCAAACTAGTTTGAGGCAAGGGTTTGTGTGAACAACTCACCTCCAAGCAATAGGCTGAGTCAGTGGGTGGAAAAGAGGTTGTCCTATTTCTATAAAATGATCAAGAGAAACCAGCTAATGATGCACCTACTACATGTTGGACCCAAGCCTTGGTGCATTACCTCCAAATAGGTTTTTTCCCCCCAGAATGGAATAAAGCAAAGAGAAGATACTTTAGACTACAATCCATTCCATATGTGCTTGTTGGTGGTGTATTTTTTAAAAGGGATATCAATAGTGTTCTATTGAGGTGCATTGAGACAAGCCAAATTGAGAGAGTATTGCATGAGTTCCATGATGGAGAAGTAGGAGGCCACTTTTCTCCTCGAGTAACAACTCTCAAGATCATGAAAGCTAGTTATTATTGACCTACAATGTTTAGGGATTGCTACTCATGGATCAAGAGGTGTAAAAAGTTTGCATTCTTCACAGGAAAGGAGAAGCTAGTAGCCCTGCCCATTCATCCCATTTCAATGGATCAGCCATTCATGTAATGGGGACTAGATTTCATTGGGGTGATTAACCCAAATTCAAGCCAAGGCCATAAGTGGATACTTACTATAACAAACTATTTCACCAAGTGGACTGAAGCAGTGGCACTAAAAGAAGAAAATGAATCCAACATCTTGGATTTCTATGAAGGAATAACCACCAGGTTTGGATTCCCTGCCACTATTATATCAGATAATGCATTGGCATTCCTTGGTACAAGGATCACTGAATGGGTAGTCAAGAATGGTGTGTACCTTCAGCACTTCATCAAACTATTACCCTCAAGGTAATGGCAAAGCAGAGTCCACAAATAAGAACCTGCTAAGGATTATCAGAGAGGAATCTTGATGAAAATCAGAGAACTTGGCATACAAATCTCAAATCAGCTCTATGGGCTGATAGGATCACATCCAAAAGGTCCACATGCAGCTCCCCATACAAGCTCATATATGGAAAAGAGGTAGTATTTCCCATATCATTGGATTTTCCCACTTTGGAGCTCATGAAACAGTTGGAACTAGCCGAGTTTAAACCTATGGCAATCAGGTATGCAGAGCTGATGGAAGTAGGAGAGGCAAGAGAGCATGCAATGTAAGGTCATGGAGAAGAATCAAGCATTGATCAAGAAGACCTTTGATAAGAAAGCAAGAACAAGGACCTTTCAAGAAGGGGACTTAGTTCTTAAGTGGGATGTAGATTGGGAAAAACCAGGAAAGCATTCCAAGTTTGATGCCATTTGGAGTGGCCCCTACATGGTCATAAGATGTACAAGTAGCAATGCCTTCCAGCTGGCTAATTTGGATGGCGAAGAATTGCAGATCCCAGTCAATGGGATCTACCTCAAACACTGCTACTAGAAGGAAAAATTCCTCACCCTTGTAAAATATTAGCCTAGGTTTTTAATTTCCTAAAGTGCGTATGCACATTGTTTTGTTATAGCGTAGGTTTTATTTCCCTAAGTGTTGTGGCACAAGTTTTTTGTTGCTCTAGGTTTGTGTCGTTATACAATTCGATGTGCCTCCAAGTGAATGCACCAGGCCTTTTAGCATTTGCATCAAGGAGACCCATGGTCGCCATGACAGTTGCTAATTTTAAAATAGAACAAATACAGAGCAACTAAAATCAGTCTCGAAGGGCCCATTTCAAAAATATTTAGGGTCAGCTCTGGATCCAACAATGTCCAAGCGGCTTAGGGATCAATTTCCAAGGTTCATATCAGATTAAACTTATCAACTATGAATCCATGCCCAATGGATGCTTCAAAAGGGAATCTGATCTCTTCATCTAGTAGGAAATGTCCCCTTTGAGTTTCCAAATTGTTATCCAAAATAAGCTCATGCTTATTTTTGGCTAACTGCACCCATTTTTCCTCTTTTAGTGCTTCAATCCAATTTTTTAGATATTATAATCACTTAAGGTTTCCTAAAAGCATCTTCATCAGGTGGGAAATTTCTTCCCCTTTCCAAAAATATAAATAAGTCCTTCTAACTCCTCATATTTTGCAAGTTATGGAGTCGGCTGGACCTTAGGGAGAGACTTTTTTCCCAAATGGAAAATTGTGCGGGGCTGCCCGAAGATGAGAAAAATTTTCCCAAGTATTATTGCCAATGCAGGGTTGGCAGGGTCTTGGGAGATCTTAAGAACTTTTTCCCAAATGGACAAATGAGGGTCGGGTGGGCCCAAAGAGAATTTTGGGCCCGGGCAAGCCCATGGGGATCTTAAAACCAAATGAAGAAAAATTCCTAAGGCCTGCAAAGGGACATAGTGGCCATGTTGAAAAGTCAAAGCAGGATAGGCAGGTCATCAGAGGTAGTTTGAAAATTTTTGCCCCAAGAAGGCATAAAGTTAAAAAAATGAGCCACACCTCCACTGATGCCCAAGGAGCCACGTGTCAAGCCTCAATTACATGCGGGCCGACGGGCCTTGGAGTGACTTTTCACCCAAATGAAAAGATGTGGACCAGCGGGCCCGAAGATGATTTTTTGCCAAAAGTGGCATTGTGTCAGTTGGCTATGGGGAAAATTTTGCATTTTTTATTTTTGGTGCCAAAAGGGCACAAAGTGAGTTTCAGGGGCCTATGCGAACCCATTATGCTAAACTGGTTTTTCTCCATTTTTTATATGGACCCAACTCAAAACATTCAAATGGACATATCTTTCGACCCAGTGCCTGAAATTCAACAAATTTGGCACCATTGGAAAGGTCTCGACCTCGTCTACACCATGGAAACCTAAAACTTTAATATTGGTAGAGGTTAGGTGGGTGAAAAATGGGAAAACATCTTTGTGCCATTAATACGTGATCTAATTGCTCCAACAACCAAGATCAAATTTGATTTGATCTACCAGTTCTTCTTTCTTCGACATGTACTGAGCAACACAGAGCGGTGGACATCGACAGATTATGGGTAGATTTGCAGGGGCATTGATGGCTAGTAGCTGAGCTTCAAATTCAGTTTTATCTCACCTCTCTCCTTCTCTCTGTATCTAACATCTATAAAAGAAGGAGCCAGGCTCATTGTAAAGGGTTGGACATTTTTGTTTTACACCCTCCCTTCTTCTCTTGTCTCACAGACGAGTTCGTGGAGTCCTAACCTCCCCATTGAAGTTGTAATGTAATTTTTTTTTTTCCTATTGGCTACTATATTGTATTGTATCAACTCCTGGAGCAATAATATATGTCTTGTGGATGATTCTCAACCCTCTCATGTGTTTCATTTTTGCCTTTCTGATCTCTCATTATAGTTTGGTTACATGTGCATGGTGTTTTGTATTACATTTCTGTGGTTTGTGTTAAATTGTAAAAATGAGTGTCTAACATTCCTTTGGTGCATCACCTTGTTAGCTTAGGTTTATTTTACTTGTATCTTCGCTAACCATGTCTCCTTGGTAAGATAGAAGTAGATTTTAGAATAGATCCTCTGTAATTTATTTGCGTGCACCTGAATAGAGGAATAGGAACCAAGCCTTAATCCAAAGAGCTCTCTCAACTCGCAAGGTCCACACTTTGAGAGATGCTCCATGTTGTTACAATAACACTGAGGGTCTCAAGTCATCTAGTTGCAGACACTCAAGGGTGTTGTGATTCTACACTAACAGTACCCATGCATGTTCTAAGTACAATCTACCCTGTTAAATCCATTGTGTATGGATTTTTGTAGACAGTGTTGTTCCCACTCACTATATAACCCATTATGTCATGGAAAAAAACTAAAAACTGAATTGTACCAGTACTGCGCTTTGTAGTTTGTATAAACCCAAATTATGCCCTCCTCTTTGGGGTGCATGCAACATCGCAGAAAGGAGAATGCGCCCCAAACTAGGACTGACTGATGTAAATGAAATTATGCCCTATTGGGGGGAGGGGATGTGCTTGGTAAAAACTAAGGCACAAGCAAACAAGGTGGCTAGAAAATAAGTGTTAGTATAAACAAGAATGCATGTAAAAGACAAGTGTAAACACTGATGCAGCCTAGAATTCACCAATACAAGCCTAGGCACACTGGCACATCACTCAGCCTAGACTGAGTGCTCACTCGAAGCACACAAAGGTACAAGGACCCTCTTTAGGGTTATTATTGTAGGATGATAGCGTGATGAAGACTTAAAGCATTCAGATCTATGACTAATATATCATTCTATAGTGCATGTTCAGATCTAGATCTAGAGAATAACAAACTTAAAAGATAACCATGATGAAATCAAGCATGCAATACTGAACTATAACCATGATAAAACCTTGATTCAGTCCATAATATCCATTATATTAAATTCAGTAATTCACAGAAGCTTCCTTATAATAACAGTAGTATTCACTCATGCACGCATAAAATTTGGCAGTATAATCTCAATATAACTCAATTCTCACACCCTTTTTTATGCTACACAATTCACTGCATATTTATAAGGGTGGGTACTTTCCCTTCATCACTTATCTAACCCAAAATAGGTCGCATGTTATTATTATCCACTCACCATTACAAAAATAGCCTTACATGCAACAATGCTAACAATAGATCTCTCTTAGTCAACCATCAATTCACAATTCTATCTTTATCTTGCATCCATGACGAAGTGCTTCATAGCCAACCCTCTAAAAATAGCCACTGCATGTCACACAAGTCTCTTACTAATTTATGTGCTCTACAGCACGTTATCTCCAAAAATAGATCCTCATCGTGAAAATGGATAAGTCTCAACCCTGTCTCTATTCTTCGCACATGATCCTTTTGTGATTTTTAATGTTCTCTACTCTTCTACAAAAACCTTCTGTATGTCCTTTCACTAAGTTACATATTTTGACTGACCAACATTACCCCACACTAGTTGCATTTCCTGCCCCAGAAATGGTCGTCTCAAAAATGAATCAAATAATATGAATAGAAGAATAGAAATAATTTTGATGAATAAAAGAATTTCTTTACTTCTACAACATCCTCTTGCTTCAACTTGAAGAATCAATTACATGGGTATTATTCTCTTATTTTTACTTCTAGAGTTTTCCAATCATTGAGAGTGGAATTTCTTCTTTCTCTAGAATATCCATTGCAATTGACTCTATACTCATCTTTTGTAATCTCTCCTTTCTCATTCTGCAAGTTCAACACAATGTTGGATATGGCAATCATTCTTCCTTCTAACAATTCCATCTTTTGCATTGATGAGCTTCCCAAGCTCATCTAGCCTTTCCTGGTGTGGTTCTTGAGCTGATGTAAGGGCCTCGCGGTTATGCTTGACAAGGGTTAATCATTCAGTGTGCAGCCTAATTTCTCCTCTTTCATGGCCTTCAGGACTTCATTGCCTTCCAAAATGGTCTTGGTGTCTTATAACTACTTTCTGGGGATGTACGGATATTAAGTGCATTTGATTTTTTTTCTTCAGTTCCTCTTGCAAGCTTTGAATTAACCCCTCATATGATGCAATATTTCTCATCACCAAAGCATTTTCCTTCTGTACTTCATGTGTTGGATCCTTTGGTTCTGGCATGTGCAGAGGTTCATCTTTAGGCACTAAGTCCACCAAGGTACTTACATAATGCATTGTTGAAGGAAATGACTTGGGTACCTTTGGCTCTAAGTGTGGCTTTTCTTTCATGATGTTATCCCCAACTTCCTATCTGCCATGTTGATGAAAACAACGTTTTTCTTTTGTGCCAAGTCTTTTTCTTACTTTAGGCACTATTTTTGCATCCTTATTTTTGAGTTCTTCTCCCTAGTGCCCTAATTATGGGTGGCTTATCCATATTTTGTCATTCCACCTCTGTCAAGACCTTCACCAAAGCATTGCTTACTTGTTCATCTGATATAACAGTGGGTTTTACTATTATGTGTCTAGCCTGAGGTGTCTTCTTTAACCTCCTTGATACACATGACTCTTCACATACATCAAAATATGGTTCATCCATGTGCGTGTGCATTGACCATGACAAAAAATTTCCTTGTGCACACGGTTGTCATATCTTCATCCATCATCTCCCAGGCCATACAACTCCTTTTGTGTCATTGTGCTTTGAAAATGGGTGGACAATTTTACCTGTGTCCTCAGCGTAGCCCATGACTGGTGGAACATATTCTCCACTTGTTCTTTTCATTCTTGGCCCCTTAGGAACTTGGGCTTCAAGATTTGGAGATTTGTTCTGTCTGTACCCTGAGCAAGTTTCGGTCATTGTCTCATCTGCCCCTTTTTCTCCCTCTTCTCCATCCTTCATATCTTTATATTTTGGTTCTTCCACATTCTCTATAGGTGTAGGGGAATTGGGCGCACTTTCCTCATACTCTTCCACCTCCTCATTTAGCTTCAACTTCCTTCTTCTCTTCTCAGTTGTCTCCTTCTGTGGAGAGATTCAAGGTGATCTGTGCACTGATTACGTTTAGTAGCACCTTGGGTCCTTGTTCTCATAAATACTCTTTTGAAGTGGTGTTCTCCTTGTACTGCATCTAGGTCCTCATCATCCCCTTCTTGTGGCTTGAGGTGGAGTATTTACATGCTTGTCTTCTTCCCTATTTGGAGGTTTTCTCCTACCTCTGTGCTCCAAACCACCACTATCCTCATACTCCTCTTCTTCATCATCTACTTGAATTGTTTCTATGGGCTTAGGTTCTGGAACATTCTCCATTGTATGCTTACCTTTTGGTAGCCCTAGGAGTGTGAACTCATTCTCCACATAATTAGTGTTCTCTAGCTCAGGTTTGAGTTGCAGGTATAAAATCACTACTCCAGTGTCCCCAACTTCCAAGCTTACATGATTCATGCTTATGATATCTAAGATAAGCTTCTCAATGTAGGCATTCTGCCCTAGATATACATATTTCTTTCTCAGAGTGTGGTAGTCACAATCTACCTTGTCTGCATTGAAGGTTAGGCAGTGCGCATCTAAAAATTGATGAACTGATGCCTAGAAATATCTTGCTATGAAGGCATATGGAAGTTTGCACCATGGGCTCCAAGCCACATCTTTCATCACAAATTTTGTGATGCAAAAATGTTGGTAGACTGCAAACTGAACTGCCTTACCCACCACCAAAGGCAAATCCTTGGGTATGCACCACTCTTCTTCGAATGTCGCACAGAGTCTATCATACCACATCTCCGCCCTTTGTTTGAATAATATTCTCATTGATCCATTACACAAGTACTTTCCAAATCTTTCCGCAACTGACTTGTGTTCCGTGGGGTACTCCCAAATCTTTTCCTTTGTCCCATCAGGCACTCCAATCTCCATAAACACTATAGACAATAAAATAGTGCCAAAAATTATTTTTTCACCTATCCATGATTCTTTAATGATTTTATTTGCTATGTGATTTGTGATATTTTAGACCACTCCTTGAGACATCTTCTTTTCAATGTACAGTCACATTGTGTTTACCTAAGACCATCTTCCTTGGTCA
This sequence comes from Taxus chinensis, assembly GCA_019776745.2. Lineage (NCBI taxonomy): Eukaryota > Viridiplantae > Streptophyta > Pinopsida > Cupressales > Taxaceae > Taxus > Taxus chinensis. Next base: position 633,560,702 of record CM034150.1, on the reverse strand, counting down.
TTCAGCTTTGTTACAAGATGTGCAACTGCCTGCACTACTAGGTACTTCTTCAATTTTTCAATGTCCATGCCACACGGACCTTTGGTATACCCAAAATACTTCCTTATCTCCATGATTGTGGCCTTATCAATTAAATCACTCTCCATATCTACTCCTGAGGCCCTTAGTCATGTCACTGTTGAAATCAAGGCAACTGTGATTCTAACCCTCCATCTGGCAAAGTAGAAGAAGTCCTCATGGACTCTGATCATCAACCATCGATGCAATGGTTCATACTTACCAAAGTATGGAAGCTCATACAACTGGTAGACTCCATTCTGCTTCATTAACTTCTCACCAGAGTCATTGTATACTGAATCATCTGTTGTGTGCTTGTTCATTTTTGTGCTTAACAATGCATCAAGCTCCTTCTTATTATCTGATGTTCAATGGTTGTAATCATTAATTTTACATTGATGGATGTGGGAATCCCATTCTTGTCCCATAATCACGCCCTCTGGATACTATATTTATGAGAAATTACTCTCAAGAGCAATTTCTTCTTCCACTTTGACCTTCTTCTTCCCTTTTACTCCTGTTGCGGGTGCTTTCTTTAGTGCCATCTGAAAAATCTCTCTTTTCTTTCCCTCTGTAATCAAGACCAAGTCTGAAACCCTAGTTCAAATCTCCATGCCCTAGTGGAAATCATGTGCTCCCTAGCTTGTTTGTAACATGTCTACTTCACTCAAACCCTTCACCTATGGGAACGCAAGCTTCTCCTACACACAAACCTTCTCTCCACACCTAGTTTCACACTCTTCACACCTCAATACGATTGCTTGGCTCATTCGCACTTAGCCCTTTTCAAATTCTCTCAATTGTAACAGTAAAAATGAACTTGCATCCCATCCTTATATAGAATTTCAAAAATTTAGTACATTTATTACTCCTTCACCTACCAACAATACTCTCATTAATCGACCATTTTCGTTCTTTCCACATGGTACATCTTTGTGCCCAAGCTATAACCTTCTAGCATGCCCTCCTACCTTTTGGATGTAGACTTCTCTTCAGCACACTTCCATGTGCCTGAGTACCTCATCACTATGCCTTCCACTAGTAGTCTTCACGGCCTCTGCTTACCTCATGTTATACTTAGTTCTTCATCTACCTCCATCTCTGGTCCCCATGTCCAAAATGCAATATTTTTTTCTGATTCTCCCACTTGAATAGCACCCGTAGTAGTTTGTTCCTTTCATGTGGACTTATTTTCAACATTCTTGTACCTGGATATCAATAACCTACCCCACACTAAGGGTATGTGCAGTCCTCTGCACATAAAAATTCTTCAAATAGTAATTAGCTTCTGACGTGTAAACACTTAATTACACAAAAACATCAACTAAATTGACAAAGATAGGAAAAAGAAGGAAACACATTAAGGAAATACAAAATTGGAAACCTAATCTAAATGGCAACACTGCCTTATTACAAACACCAAGAAGACTTATTTATAGTAGGGCTTCAGCCTACTCCCGTTGAAGTAACCGGGTAACCGTATTCCATCAAGTGCCTCTAATTGACAAGTGCATGTTTCAAGTATGTGAGTGATAACATACGGCCCCAACCAATGTACCTTGAGTTTTCCTGGATGGTGCAAAAATTTAGAATCATAAAGGAGCACCATTTGTCCTATCTCAAGCTTTTATCCCTGATGTTCCTATCATGCCATGCTTTCTTCCTGGCCTTCTCTTGTTTTTGACTCCAACGTTCTATGGCTTGTGCTCATCTAACTTGATTAACTTTTCAATCCATTCTTCTAATGCTTTCTCATCAGCAAGACCTCCAGCACACAATACGCAAAGAAGGTAGCATGAATTCTATAGGAATAAATACTTCTGTGCCAAACACTAACTGAAATGGTGTGGCTTTGTTTAACCTTTTATATGTTGTTCGATATGCCCAAAGTACTGCCGATACTTTATCATCCCAATCCTTTCTTCCAACATCACATATTTTTGTCAATGTCTAGCTCAAAATCTTGTTGAAATCCTCAGTAGTACCATTAGCCTAAGGATGATAGGGTGTAGTCTTATGGTGTGCAATCATGAATTCATCCAATAAAATTTTGATTGTCTCATTAAGAAAATGTGTGCCCCTATCACTGGTCAAACTTAAAGGACATCCATACCTTGTAATAATATTTTCCCATAGAAACTTGGTTGTTGTAGCTGTTGTACAATCCTTTATAGGTGTTGCTTCTGCCCACCTTGTCAGATAGTCTATGCAAGTTATGATATAGAGCGATCCAGTTTTGCACGCGGCTGGTGAAATAGGACCCACAAAATCTATATCCCATTTCTCAAATGGTTTTGCACTAGTAATAGGTCTTAGAGGCATTTCATCTCATTGACCTGGTTTCCCAAGATGTTGACAATGATCACAAGCTTTGCAATAATCCTTACAATCTTTATACAGGGTCTCCCACCATAATCCAGCGAGTAGAATCTTACGCAAAAGTGGCATCACTTGCATAGTGGCCACCTGCAATACCACCATGAGCTTCTTCCATAATATCTATGCACTCATGTCCCAGTACACAATGGCATAATACTTCATCCTGGCCTAACTTGTACAGGTCACCGCTAATCAACATATAGGGTGCTACGCATATAGCAAGTTGTTTCTTCTCTAAGGATTTCATTCCTTCTGGTGACATGCATGTTCGTAGAAAGATAACAATGTCTTCTAATTCCAATGGCACTCATTGTAACCTATATAACTATGCATCAAGCATGGTATCTTCAATTGCCTGAGCTTCTTCTCCTGACTATATTTTGGATAGATGGTCTGGTCCAGAATTACTTTTCCCTAGTTTTACCACAACTGTGAAATCAAATTCTTGAAATAAGAGTACCCATCTGCATATGTGCCCTTGTAAAATGGGCTTGTTTACCAAATACTTCAATGCCATGTGATCTGTATAAAAGAAAAATGGTGTAGCTAATAGGTACTGTCGGAATTTATGTAGCGCATAGATCATTGACAAAGCTTTGTGCTCTGTAGTTGTGTAATTTTGTTCTACAGGAGTCAGCTTTCTACTAGCAAAATAGATAGGATGATCTATAATACCTTCTCCAGGTTGAGCCAATACTACACCAATGGTCATGCCAGAGGCATCCACATGTACATGAAATGGTTGGTCCCATGAAGGAAAATGTAGAATAGGCACGGTAGTAAGTTTCTCCTTTAATGTCTCGAATGCGCGTTGCTACGGTTCTCCCCAGTAGAACATACCTTTCCCTTTCAGTAACTCCTCCAACGGTGTGAAACTTTGGCATATCCTTTGATAAACTTTCTGTAATATCATATATGACCCAAAAATCTGTGCACCTCACTCTAACTGGTAGGCTCTTTTAGGCCTATAATGATTACAACCTTAGCTGGATCAACCAACAAACCTTCCTTGCAGATTATGTGTCCTAACAGTATTCCAAATGGTGTAGAAAATATGCACTTCTTGATGTTCAAAGAGATACTCAACTTGTCTACATCTTTCAAACATTAAACACAGATTGTCACAATGATCCTTAACTAATCCATACACCATCCAATCATCCAAATAAACCTGTAAGAAGTTGTGAATAAATTCCTTGAATGCTTGAACAACTATGCGTGAAAATATAGCAAGTGGATTTTTCAGACCAAAAGGCATTACAGTATAGGCAAATCTACCCCATTCAGTAGTAAAAGTAGTCTTTTCCTAATCCTCCTGGGAAATCCTAACCTGATGATACCCAGAGAACCCATCTGTAAATGAATAGATTTCACGCCCTGCAATGCCTTCTAGTATTTCCTCAGTGAATGGCATAGGAAAGGGATCAGTCACACATGCAGCATTCAGTTCCCTGTAGTCCACATAAATCCTAATCTAACCATCCTTCTTGATACTGATCACCATTGAACTAACCCATTCTGACTCGTCAAGGGGCTTGATAATCCCAGACTTCAACATTTTTTCAATCTCTTCTTTGACCTTTTCACGCAAGTTGGGGTTCATCCTGTAGGGTTCTCTTTCTAACTGGGCATGCACCCTCTTTAAGCTTTATCTTCATCTCCCCTAATGATTCATGCACACCTTTAAGTTCATGGTACCCCCTAGGGAATAAGTCCTGATAATCCCTTAGTAACTCTATGATTTTTTCCACTTCAGATTCTGACCAATAGTCTCCAATTATGGCTTCCTTAGGCTCAGCATCTGATCCAATATTCACCTTCTTTTTCTTCATAGGTTCATGATAGGCGCGCATGGTCTTATCTGCACTGTCTAACACCTCATGCCTACTTGTTGAATGGTTTACATCCATATTTTCTACTTCTTCATCATCCACTAAGTAGACCATTTTTCCTTTTTCTTTCTCAAGGAAAGCTTGTTGAAGTAGTGTGGCATCAGCCTCTATTTCTTCACCAAAACGTGCTCATGTGTCTCCTTCATCCAATAACTCCTGAAGGAGTTCTTCAGCCTTGGCACTATCTCCCATAGTTAAGCGCTTTATGAACTTTTAATGATTCTTCCACCGGAGGCTTGGTAGAGAAGAAGTCAAACATCTGGGCCATTCCTGCAATTAAATCCTTTGGCAATTTCAATCTCTCTATGGAGTTCTGCATATACATACCAAGCATGCATGTAACCTTGTAAAGTGGAATAAAACTTGTGCACCCAGAGCGAAGGTGGTAAAGCTTCCTGCCCCTCTATCCAAAGTCTCTCACACTTCTGAACGTGGTGCTGAACAGATTGATTACCATGATAAGTGCATATTTGAGTAGGTGCATTGCTCCTGAAGAACCTAGTAGCAAGAGAAATCCTAAGTTCATTCCATCCTACAAGATTATCCTTGTGGACCACCCACAATGTGCTATTGTCCCACGTAGTGTATATGCTAGCATATTTCTTCTTTCCAGCGGGTCTATCCACTATTCCTCCATTTACACAGAAAACATCATAGGATCTCCTTCTCAGTGTAACAAGGTACCGAGTTATTACCTATTCTCCTGACATAACGTGGTTTTCTGCCCTTAGGAATATGCTCTTTACTTCACGCCCTACCAACTCATAGGTGCTATGAGCCCAATTATCACAAGAAAACACTTGTAGTATCACTAATAGATTGTGCATCCTCCCACTGAATTAGGATTCCTTCTTTACATGGCTCAAGCACCTATGGATCCCAGATGGCATGTACATAAATCCTATTCAATTCTTCTTCACTTAAGGGCTCAACATAGGGCATAGATTTTCCATCTGTTAAAGGGATAATAACTCTTTCCTCCTTGTTTTCAAAACTGATATAACCCTTGTTGAACCGAAGATCAGCATTATTTGCATAGCACCAAGGATGCCCCAATAGAGCTGGGAAGCTATCTGACTCTGCCAGGCTAAAACCTCAAAGTCTCTAGTGAACTTGGCTCCTTGTATGGTAATGGATGCATCTTTCAAAACTCTGATGGGAGTGGCCTTAGTCTGATTAGCCATGAACAATACATTAGAGGATGGCTGCAATGGAGGTCTCCCCATTTGTACCCATGCATCTAAAGTAAGAACATTGACTTTCGCGCCAGTATCAATCAGTATATTACTCAATAGCCACCCATCCACGACAGCATTCAGAGTAATTTCCTTATCATAATCTAGGCTATGAGGGGGAATATTTGCATGTAGGATCTTCCTACTAGTCTCAGTACTTACGCGTGGAGTGTTTCCTTTTAACCAATTCCCCAACAGTGGAATGATATTCTCCTGGCACAATAATTTGCACACTTATCTCAAGTCATCTATATCAGTTTGGACCATCTCTGATGCTTTCTTTTGCTCCATCTTCTGTGATTTATCCTTTAAATATTTTATTTCACCCTGAAGATTCCTGAGTACCTCCATGGTTTCCTGATAAACCTCCTTCTGATGGACAAGGTCTGGGTACCATGCATGAAGAACCTCCTCCTTAGTGATGGTAGGCTTCTGTTGCAATGCTTCTCTGGCACATGCCGCCTCAGCATGGGTCGTGATATTTACTTGTAATGCCTCAGAACTCTGCTTCCAACTTAGGCATCCACTGATTTTCCACAACGCGTTGTATCCTAACCATCCATGTGCCTTTTTTTCTTGTTTATGTTGTTTGCTAAGATGTTCATACAAGTCTGAGCATTCCTCATAACTATGATTCTTTCCATAGAAATAACATGTAATATTCTAGGGACATTCACGCCTGTAGTGGTCAGGAGATCCGCATGTATAACATGTTCCGCGAGGGAACTCACTTCTTCCACCACCACAGCCTCATCCTCCAAATCCACCATAGTATCCTCAACCTCTACCATGACTACCTTCAAAACTCCCTTCATTCCAATCATAGCATGCACCTGATTGTGATCCCGATCCTTGATGCTCATTCTTTCCTTTAGAGTTATCTAAAACTCCTGTCTATCATACACCAATATCTATAGCATCATGGATCTGACCAATCAGTCAGATAGTCTTCCATGTCATGAGTCATGGACCTACAGATTTTACAGTAACAAGAGACATTCTTCCTTATCATGCATTGTAGTAATGGGAAGTGGCTAGCATCATGGTTTAAATGGCATATCTCACAATCTAATAATAATGAGCACACCATCTGTAAGGACAACTATCCTTTGTGTGACCTTCCACTTCACAATTTGTGCACCAAATCCCTTGTGCATGTCTCATGTGCTGAATTTTCTGATAGTTTCTCCAACTGCTTTGCCATAGCTATGATTTGTGCTTCTAAAAATGGGCTCACCCTAGTGTCTATGCTTCTAACTACCTCAGTGGGTAAGGCTTCTTCAAGTGCTTTACACATGGATCAGTGTATGTCTTATGTGATAATGCCCTCCTAAAAGGGGTAATCAGGCCCCCAAAAAACCATTGTGCATGTTGGCTTGCATGTATATCATAAGAAATCTTAGATAACAGTGTTTTAAAATGGCATCATACTCTCTGACACTTTCAGTAGTTCCTTGCTTAATATCCTTGAGTGCACTTATACTCTTCTGCTCAAACTCAAGGATGTGAAACTCTTTAAGGAATGCATCTTTTAAAGATGTATAGTCTATGCAAGTCTGATCAGGGTCAAACTTTCTATACCAGCTATGTGCGTACCCTTGTAACATAGTAGAAAATTGGCTTGCCCTACGCTCATAAGCTGTGATTCCTTTTGTGTGCCACAGTATTTCACACATGTGCACGTGTTCAGTAGTATCTTATATGCCCCTATACTCTGGAAGATGAAGAGACATCTCCATGTAAATATTCTGGGGTTGGTGCAGACCTTTCCCACCTGATCCAGAACCTCCTTGTGTTTCCTCTACCTCCAGAACCACCAGATCCACCTAAGCTAGAGCTACCTATACCTCCTGATCCTGAACCTGTAGCTGGGGTCAGACCAAAAGATGTACTTCCCTATGTCCCAATAATAGAACTGAACTTGTACCCTGACAGTCTGTGAAGGATTACTACTCCCAGAAGATAGTCCAAAAATCTACACCTGAATTCTGTGCAGATGATACACCCGAAAAGGTACTCCCATATAACAATGAATTTGTTTGTGTTGCCATTTTTTGTGCCTCTTATAAGACTCACTCCTACTCTCCCACTTCTTGAATTAGACTTGCTGACTATTTGTTGTACTGGATGCTAGAAAACCAAGTGCAAGGGCAAGGTTGTCTAGGTGGATTCAGATGCACCCCATGGCCCAGGTCATCTCTACTGGCGCAATTCTATGTGAGGCCGAGGAGGGTTCCCTATCATGCTTTCCCAAATGGGGGAGTTCTTGAGGCTCAGGTTCCACATCTTCTACATGAACTTCAACTCCTTCCTGAACTATCTTTCTCCACAACACCATTTTCTCTGCAACCTCCCATTGCTTCTCTACCTCCCTCTCGTGTGCCTCATTATACTTAAGCCACCTTTCCTCTCTCTTCCTTTCTACTGCTAGGTCTGCCATATTTCACCAAACCTGCTCCTACCCCCATGTGTGGTGGGGTTTAGTTTACCATCGGTTTACTCTCCAAATTCAAAGTTACCATCAGGATCTTAATCACCAGTGGAATGCCTTGTAGGTAAGTTCCCCTTGGATATCATAAAAACTAGAATTCAGCTACCTCTGGGCACGAATAAGTGGAAATTGAGTACTCCAAGATATAACTATTCAAAACACCATGGAACCACATATCCACAGTGTGAGTCCAAATCAGATCAGCATCATAAAGGGCCTGAAATTCTTCCTACATCTAGACAAGTGTGTGATACCTCTAATTCCTTTTAGATGCATAAGCAATCAGCCACTCGTATAATTCTACTGGAAAGATAGTGAAAAAGCTCTCATATAAACTGTCATACAAATTTTGTTCCACCCACACACGTGTGTTAAACTCAGATCCAGTGTTGAACCGCCATGTGTATTCTTCTTCCAGATCATGTATCCACTCCTCAACACTTGCTAGGGTCAACCGGTATGTCTTCATCATGAACCATCCTGAAAACAACTAAAAAAGAGGTCTCCAGAAACGGAACCAATGATGCAGCCTAGAATTCACCAATATAAGCCCAGGCACACTGGCACATCACTCAACCTAGACTGAGTGCTCACCCAAAGCACACAAAGGTATCAGGCCCCTCTTTAGGGTTGTTGTTGTAGGATGTTAGCATGATGAAGACTTAAAGCATTCAGATCTATGACTAATATATCATTCTACAGTGCATGTTCAGATCTAGATCTAGAGAATAACAAACTTAAAAGATAACCATGATGAAATCAAGCATGCAATACTAAACTATAACCATGATAACACCTTGATTCAGTCCATAATCTCCATTATATTAAATTCAGTAATACACAGAAGCTTCCTTACAATAACAGTAGTATACGCTCATGCGTGTATCAGATTTGGCAGCATAATCTCACTATAACTCAGTTCTCACACCCTTTCTATGCTACATAGTTCACTACATATTTATAAGGGTGGGGACTTTCCCTTCACCACTTATCTAATCCCAAAATAGGTCGCATGTTATTATTAGCCACGTGTCGTTACAAAAATAGGCTTACATGCAAGAATGCTAACAATAGATCTCTCTTAGTCAACTATCAGTTCACAATTCTATCTTTAGCCTGTATCCATGCAAAGCACTTCATAGCCAACCCTCCAAAAATAGCCAATGTGTGTCATGCACAAGTCTCCAACCATTTGTGTGTTCAGCACGCTATCTCCAAAAATAGCTCATCATCGTGAAAACGGCTAAGTCCCGAACCTATTTCTATTCTTCACGTGTGATCATTTCCAATCCTTCTGCACTTTTTAATGCGTTATGATCTTCTACATGAACCTTTTGTATGTCCTTCGCTAAGTGTCATATTTTGATTGACCTATAACTACAAAGAAAATGTGTAACGAGATAATGTAAACACCCAAGAAGACAATGTAGGTCATGTAAAGTGGGTTGAAAACATAGAACACCACTCATGATGTTGCAAGACACTCAAGGCCATAATTTTCATAAACAAACAAGTGTGCACAAAATACAAAGGGAAAATCCCGCAAAGAAGAACAAGTAATAACAGACAATGTCAACAAACAAGTATGGAAGTACATATCCCTGCATGATAAATGCTACACATGAAACACCCATTAGCATGTTAGAAATATAAAATTTATGTCAAGTGTGTGTAAACCAATAAATTAGTAGGTTATGAACAAAAATGAAACAATAGCACATGTAGTGTACTAATGTGAAAGTCCCCATGAACCCCTGTGGGACCGGTATTATCTCTAAGCATACGTGTTGTATGTAATAGATATGTATAGTCTGTGATCACAACTAGAAAAGTAATTGAATGTGCATGTGTGTATAGTAAAAGTAATGACATATAAGATATCTATCTAGCATGTGTAATAAAGCATACATGTAAAATTATTATTAAGCAAGAGTGGTGCAACCATAAAATGTAGTACATTGTGGATGGATAGAATGGAATATATTGTGAATGATATGATCCACGTGCCACCCAAGTGAATGGAGTTGTATGCAGTGAAGTTCATTTAGTATGCCCCCCCAGTAGTCAAGAATGAACCGTAAATGAGAGTGCTTCATTGGGAATTGGTCGAACTATGTGTTGTGTGTAGCGTGCTATGATGAGTGTGTAGTGATGAAATGTGATATAGATATGAGGTGTGTGAATGTGTGATCGTGTATCCTAAAGCGTATACCACAATTGAATGATGGAAAGAGTGAATATTTAGCCTACGACATGTATTATTAAATGATGCTAGAAGAAGTGACCTTGTAGCCCAAATCATATATCACTAATCTAGCAATGTCGCATAAGAAATAGTGGAAATGGTCAAATATGTGAGTGTGATGTGGTCCATTTGTAATATTTACCCTTAATAGTCTAGTATGGACTATGAGACTAGAGTGGGTCATAGGGTAGTAAGTACAACGTATAGAAGTAGATGTGTAAAATGTGGAGTGTGTGTAGTAGGTGTAGTGTAATAGGAGATATATAGGATGTATGCCAAATTTTTAGATTATATATGTGTAGAACATGTGGGATGTATGAAACACCATGTGTGAATAATGCAGGATAGATGTAGGATGTAGAATGTGGGATATAATATGTAAGATGATGGTATAAAAAAGATGTAGGATGCACAAATATGTTTAATGTGCAGTGCCTATGGTATAGTGTGTGGGGTTCATGTGTATGGGATTCCCTCAATAGTCAAATGTGAACCAAATCACAAGAGTGTGTCATCAGGGAATGATGATGTGAGTGTATGTCGAAGTATGAGTGTAATGAGTAGATGTTGGGTTGTTATGTGATGAATACATAATACGCATGTTTCTTGTTTAGAGGAGGGAGGGAGATGATAAGTTTCACGCCCCCCAAGTATGTAAGTGATGGATATTTAGTCAAAAGATGCTAAGTGGATGAATTTAAGGGGTAGTTTATTTGACAAAAGTGATTGGATGTTGAGGTGAGCACTGAATAGGGTCCTTAAATTGCGAGAGTTGAAAAATGTTAGCTAGAGTGTGTTTGCCTTGTGTAACGAGTGGTTTTTTGTTGACCACAGATGACTTGAGTGGAGGATAGGTTGAACTGATCTTTAGAGGAGGTTGCTTACCATTTATTTCTTAATGTCCCAAATGGACTAGAGTACCCGATCTACTACTATCCATAAGAAGTATTTAGAGTGGATTGCTTCGGATAACACTTAAGTGGAAAAAGTTGATCCTCATAGCTGAAGTAATATGCATGGTGCCCAATGTATATACAATAGATCAAATCTTAGGAACCAGTTTGTGAGATGTCCCCATTTGTTCCCATAGGAATGTGATTTTTAATGTTATACAGTGAATGAGATAAATTCCTTTATTTTCAAGATTTTTTGGAAAATTCTTCATTGTACCTCATATTAGTAGGGCAGTCATTGTCATTGTGTCAATAGATGTGTAGATGGCCACAAAACAATATGGAATGAAAAAATATAGTATTATGTATGTTTGGAGCACACCACAAGGCTAGTAATGAGTAGGTAGTAAATTGATCAATTGATCAACTAGGAGTTCAGTAATGCAATTATATCGATAAATTTATAGGTATTGATGGAATCAAAAGTGATATTTCAAGCCTTATCCCTCTGACTTGAGGCTCACTTCATATGATTAGCCACTAGGTTTCAAAACTTATAGATTTTTTATGTTTTGGAAATTTATAAGTATTCCAAGGGGTGAGGATCTAAGAAGCATCCTTAAGATATGTGGATTTCAAAGAGATGAAGGAGGATGTAGGATCGTAGTGATTCCACAGTGTTATTTTTTTCTATAGAACATAAATAATGCAAAGTTATGAATTGATTCCAACATGGCCTGATTATGCACTAAAAGGATGTTGCGGACTAGGTTCTGTCAAAGTAGTTGAGTCGAATAGTTATGAATTATCTCAATTTTTTGGTTTATCTTTGAAACAAAGAAAAAATATGGTGTCATAAGTGAATTCCGTGGAGGTCAAGAATGGGCCAAGGGACAAAACTAGGGCATGCATGATAAGTAAATCAGATAAAGACATTTGAGGACATAGCAGAAGCCAATGTAACAAAGGGAAAAATGAGGATCCTAAGTTTGAAAGTGTTCAGGTTTGCCTTGTGAGACCCCCTGATTAACAACTAAAGCATGGAATAGCATAGCCTTTAATCTAATGCTAAGAACAACAATAAATAAAATAAATAAAAGTAGTAAATAAGTATGGAAATAGTGACCCATGACAATCTAGACTAATGAAATATAGAAACCCTAATATGTAAAGAAGAGTCAGGAAGAAGCCTTAGATTGATTCAAATATGCCTTGTTGGAATATGTCACAAAGATGAGATACCAGCTGATACATAGGGAGTATAAGTCTATGCACAAAGTAGCACTGAGAAAATGTAGATACCATGAAGGATATGAGCTAGCACTTGTGGCACCTATGGAGAGGATTAGGGGTGCTTGTGTGATGCCTTGGTAGTCTAGATTTCTGGGTGCCCTACTATGTAGCAGTAGGTCCAAGGAACAAAAATCTATAAGTGTCACTAAATGTCTTCCTGTAAGAATTCGACTGTCTATTCGTAATCAATTTTGTTATGTGACTTGGCTGGATGTTGTCGAATGACCTACAATAGATGAGAGATCAGGCCTGTAGGACCCCAAGCAACAAGCATCAAAACCCTAAAAACGAAAGATGCATATATGAAGTGGTTTAAATTGTCCTCAACTTGCCACAATGGATGGAATTAATAACTGAGCATTGCACTACATCTCAGAACCTGATGTAGTTATAGGTGTACAAGTGTGTGTGTGTGTGTATAATTGTGCCTTAGGTTCTCTTGTTCATAGACACACTTTGTAAAAGTAGCGAGAAATAACTATGTGTAGAAAATGTAAGTAGAATGTGTGGATGGAATAGAATAAAACTCCCCTCCTATGAATTGTGATGTAGAAAACCAACCTTTGTCCCTTGTGATGGAGCTATATGGATGAAAATGTACCTCTACATACCTTTATATGGATGTAACCTCTAGGTGGATGATAGTAAGTGACTTAGTGACTTGGTCCCTAATTATGGTTTACATAATTTTATATTTATATGGTTATCTCTTGCTTTAATTTCATAATCTAACCCCAAAAAGGTTGACCACCAAAATATAAGAAGCTCAAATGGCTAGAAAGTGCCCAAAAAGTGAGAGGAAAGAGTAAAGAGGGTCAGGGTGCCTAGAAGGGACCAGGGCACATGGGACACCCCAGTCCTAGTTGGGTTCCCCACTCAGAAATAGGGAAAACACAATATGAAAGTATAGATTGGTAAAATACGAGTGCAAGATCGAAAGTAACAATAGAAAACAATGCAAAGTGACCAAAGACATGGGTTAGTTATTGCTCTTTTCACTAAAGAACCATATGAATAGTAGTATGAGATCGAGACTAAATAATTATCCAAAATGTGTGATTTAGTGTCTATAGGATCCTTTCTACACTCTTTTTCTCATCAAAGATTAGGTATACATGTTCCTTTTTCATTTTCATAATTTTAAATATACATGCATCTTTACACACATTTTTACACATATACATGTGTATTTAACCACTTGATCATCTTCTATTTTGTAGGTCCATCTATATAGGAAGAAAATAGTCGATATAGATAACAAAATCACTCGGCATCACACACATCAACATTAACATGCATGCACATCACACATTGGCATCTACACATGCACTTCCAACCTGGTTCACACTCATCACTTTGGTTTAACCTTTGCATCTTTAGTCTCCATGCTTTTTCTAGTCCCTCGACACATTTTATACATCAATCTGCATGGATATCAGGTATGCATCTCTATCTACTTTATGTTACCGAGAATTATGCTCACCAACATAAAGTGGGGGAAATGTAGACACAAAATCACGCACTTTGAGTCATTATTTAGTCTCGATCACATAATACTATTAGTATGGTTCCTAAAAAAAGAGTATTGATTAACCCATGTCTTTGGCCATCTTTCGTTGTTTTATTTTGTTACTTTCAATATTACACCTTTATTTCCCCAGTCTATCTTTTTACACTTTAATTTCACTTTTTCAAGACTAGAGCACCCAACCTGGACTCCAACATGATGCACCATCATCCCCTCTGGGTGCCGCTATCCTCTTTACACTTTACTCTCACTTTTTGGGTCCTTTCTAGCCATTTGAGCATCTTATCTTTTTGTATTCAGCCTTTTCAGGGTTAATTATTAAAATGTCAAGTGAGGGAACCATATAAATATAAATTTATGTGATCATAATAAGGGACCAAGCACTATCTTTCACCACCTAAGGTTACATCCATCAAAGGCATCTATAGCTACATTTACATCCATCTAGCTTCATCACAAGGCACAAAGACTGATTCATCTACATCACACTTCATAGGAGGGGATTCTATTGTTTCCATACACACATTTATTACATTCTACATCTAGTTACTTACTCATTACTTCACAAAGTGTGACTCACACAAGATCACCTAGGGCATAATTCCACAAAAACATGCACAGAACTACATTGGATTTGAGATGTAGTTTATCATTTGAAGATAATTCCACCATTGTAGCGTCTTAGGACAGTCTGACCCCTTCATAGGTATCTTTCTTTTTTTTATGTTTCATCTAGGGTTTTGCAGATGATTCCTTTATTGTAGGATTACAACAACATCAACAACTTAAGTGTGATATACATGCGACAAGCAGTGAAGGCTTTACATCATCTGGTAACTCTGTGAATTTTTCTTCTGGACTTCCTGCATAGACCATGACACCTAGATTACAAACCAGGGAGCCCCATGCGCCCCTATCTCTTTTCTAGGTACCCTAGTCCACCCAAATCACTCAGATTTACATTTTCTCAAGCTCCTATGTGACATTCCCCATTTCAAGTTCAAATGTTCTTCATTACAACACACTCCTGTTGCATCTTCAAATCAGCTAAGGCTCTTCTAACCCTCTTTACACATTAGGGTTTATATGTTTTATTTCTTAGTTTACTTAGGTATATTTTGGTTATTTTATTACTTATTTATTTATTGTAAACTTGCATTATATTAGGCTAAGATATCCCATTTAGCATTAATCAGTATGTAGTGTAGAAATTTTCTCCGCTAGGTACATTCCATCCAATATGATACAATTATAATCAACGAAAAACACTAGCGATAAAAAGTTATACAGATAGTGTTTTAAATGTTATGACGTAATGGTAGGATTCTAGCTGTCACTCAGCTAGACCATGATTGATTGTTTTATCACTATTTTCAAAATAAGAAATTGTTAAACCTACCATTCGTTGTGGCGTCCCTTTCAATAAGTAAAGAAGCTAAGCGTTCCGTAAGCATTTTCTCCCATACAAACCGTTGTGAATTAAATTTTATAAACAATATATTTTATGGAAACTACATATGGCTTGATCCTTCTAGATGGTTTGTAGTGTAGTACTTGGCTCTGTCATGGATTGTCCATCAAAAATTATACAATTATAATCAATTGATAACACTAGTGATCCAAAATGGTACAGACAGTGATTACAATGACAAGGTGTAATGGTAGGACCCTAGCGGCTACTAATCTAGGTCATGATTTTTTATTTTATCAATACTTTTAAACTCTTAGTGCTTTTTACCCTCAATCAATACAATGTATCTAATTTTAAAAAAATAAACGATGGATAGTATTACTTTGTTAATTTTTTATCTATGTTACAGCAAGCAGATATGGCAGTAAAGTACACTAGATGACTCATGTAATAGGAAATGAAATTAAAACCCTATGTTCAAGAGAGAGTTGGATCACTTAGCTGATTTCACAAATATATAGGAGGTGTGCAAAGGTGGAATATTGATCAAACTTGAACATAGGAGGTCATGGCCGAGACCAGAAAAATGCATAAGTGTACGAGGAGCAGGGACTAGGGCACCTCGACTAGTACTGGAGCGCCTAGGTGTTAGTATCCCTTCCTAAGCACCAAGTTCTATGAAAGATGTCTAGAAATTAATTTCACATGGTTGTTGATTGATCTAAAACCCTCACTTTCTATTGTTAGTATGTCGCATAACTCTTGTGGATTTTGTCGATACCCTATAATAAAGAGATCACCTACGAAACCCTCAAAAGAACATCAAATCCTAAAAAATAAATATGAAAAATGAGGGGTCGGATTGTCCTCATCTATCAAAAAAGTGAGCTTATGATTGATCATTGCACTACATCTCAGACCCAATGTATTTCTATGTGTGTGTGTGGAATCGTGACCTAGGCGGCTCTTAAGTGTGTCACACTTGATAGCAAGCAAAGTGCCTAGATGTAAAAAAATGTAATAGATGTGTGCATGGAATAAAATTAACTTCCCTCCTATATGTTTGATGTATAAAACAAGTCTTTTTCCCTTTTAAGGGTGCTATATGGATGTAATGATGCTCTTAGATGCTTGTGAGAGGATCATGAAAATGTTGATGAAGGGTTAATAACCAATGAAATATAATTATAATACAATAAATTCCACTCTTCTATCTTTGTTTTTGTCAATTTAGGTCGTTGAGGACATCCTAGCAATTTCCAAACTGATCTAGCTTTTTACAACAAATAAATAAACTTGGTTTCTATCCAAGTTTTGTTTACTTCATTATATTGTTTGAAAATATTAGCAATGACTTCGGTAGATGCATTTTTAGACTGAATGTGATCCTTTTGAAACCATAGACTGAATGTGAGCCTTTTGAAACCATAGGCTTGAATGTAAAGAATTTTAAGTTTGTGAGCCCAAAATATTTTTTACGCACATATTGTATGCTAGCTATCAAGTATATAAAATTTCACATCATCCCTTTCCAGGTCATTCAAATCATGGAGTTATACAATGTTATTGGTAGACTACAAGAAGGGAAGAATAATTGCATCTCTGTGTAGAAATAACATTAATCGACATGGAGTGGACAAGAAGGTCAAATTTTTCATCATCTATAAGATGATACTGATATTTTGGAGGTACTACATGACATATTGAAACATCAATTGAAAATACTTCACCATTGAACAAAAATAAATAAAACTGTTGAATAGTCAAAGATTTTGTTTTCTCGAATATATTGGTTGCCTTCTTCAACAATGTAGTTAATTTAGTATTATTTTTCAACCCATGCAACTTTGATTTAGATGGGTCTATCTCCAAATAGTCAAATATGTCTGCCTCAACCTAATAAACAACTTGGCATGTTTTGGAGGTGAAATAAAACCTTTTCTATGCAAGAAATGGCAAACAAAAGAAGTTTTTTCATTTCTATACAATTTTTTGAATACTGTAAATAAATTATCTTCTGAATTTGAACAACAATTTTTGTCAGAATCTATAAGCATCCCCAAATTCCAATCATATTTTTAGTAAAAAATATGGTCCACTATTTATTGAGGCATGCATTTCTCATTTCTTGAATAGAGAAATATCTAAATCCATATCCAAAATAAGACACTTATTGTTTTCAAAGTCAATGTGTTTGAATTGAATGCTCAGTGTCCCCGAATCAATAAATTTTGAGGAAACATGGGGGGTCCGCCTTGCAAAATTGAACCGACCAACAATCCTGCGTGGAAAGAGAATATGGAGCTTTGGAATTACCTGCAAATCGGAGGCCTGTCTAATTTAATTGAAAGGATGCAAGGCTTCGACCAAGACATTTCTATCAGATTCACCCAGGGTTGGAAGAATAGGATTGTTAAATATAGTAACATGGAGATGGAAATCACGGAAGAGCTCATCGCCCAGATCACGGGCCTCAGCCTGGAAGGCACCAAATTCTTCAATAAGAAGGTGGACAGGGAGGTGGAGACCAAGAAATTTCTGGACGAGGGGGAGAATCTTGAATTCATGACAGCTGGCATCAAGGTGGCATCGATTCCTGAACCTTTTGCAGAGCTGGCCAAGATGGTGGTTAGGTATGTAACTCTTGAAGGAAGATTTGTGACTATACCTCAAAAGCATCTGATATTTCTAAATCACTTTCGTAGAAATAACATAATCAGCTTTCCTCACTATTTGATAAACTCGCAAGAGAAATCAATAAGGGAAGTTCAGAGCCACTCCAGGGCTATCCCTTTGCACCAGGGACTTATCCTCCTGATCCAATGCCACTATTCCAGCTGCCCCCCCGTGAATCCTACCCTGCCTCCCTCCTCCATACCTCCACCTGCCCACACCGCTTCCCCCCTGCTAAAAAGAAAGAATGAAGTTGTTTTTTCCAGCAACAAAAGCAAGAGCATCAAAGCTAAAATCCCTACTTCCTAACGGGTCCTAAGGAGCCACAAAGACTTAGAACTTGCTAAAAACCTCCTGCATATTAGCAAACCAGTGGAGGAGCCCAAGGAGGAGGAATTGTTGGACAGGGTGGACAGATTAGAAAAGGAGATACAAGAGCTCAAAGGGGCTATAAAAAATATGGAAAGAGCTAAGGGTAAAGGGATTCTTCAAAGTGATGAGGAAGAGGGGGTTATTGATGAAATCTTCAAGAAGCTACAGTCCTTAGATGGCAGATTGGAGAATGCTAAAATCCGCAATGACTGCATATTGTTTGCCCTCAAAAGCATTTATAATTTCATTGAACAACATGTTCATAGTGTCTGCAGTTTAAGTGGGGTTAATGAGGACATTTGGGGCCCTAAAGAGAAAAGGGATATTGCAATTGCTCAAGCAGATATGCAAGACTCCTCTCAGGCCACTGTCATTGCCTTCTTCATGTCGCTGCAGGCTATCAAGACTAAGATTGACAAAGCTATCAAGTAACGGGTTGTTGTGATGCTATTTTTTGGCTACGAAGTTGCTATTATCTGGCGGTTCTAGAGCTGTCTTTTGGCGGAGCTCTATATGTTGTTTCTCTGTTGGTTTCTTTTTTATCTTTCCTACTTATTTTTGGATCATTGTATGTTTAGATCCTTTTTTCACTTATATTATAATATTTGGCTGTTGAGCCCTCATTGGTTGACAGTTTTTCCCTTCTCTGGGTTGTTTCTCTCACCTTTACTATCTGGTTTTTGAGCCCTTTTGTATACAGGTTATAGTCCCTTCAAAACTATTTGCCCTTAATAAAATAAATAAATTCTGAGGATAGAACAATACCAATTTTCTCTTGATTGTCATCTATAAAAATCAACCATAGGTCAATGTGGTAGTTTTTCAGGGGAATGGATTTCAACAAACCATTCCTTATCTCTTTTCTTCCAATAATTACCGCTTGTGATGAATGAAATTTTTGTGAACGGAGCACAAATAATGGAAGGCATTTTACATATAATTAAAGCAGAATACATTAATAATTAATTCATTTTGAAGTTTAAAATGTTTTTCTCGCATTTTCTAATAAGGAATATACTTACTACCCTAACAGTCACCAACCTCTAGAGTTTCTTACTTTGTATAATTAGAGAGTAATTAACTTAATGGTTAGCGACCAATATGATTCGAAAGGACATCTTATGTATCATTCAACTGGTTATAGTAATTCATATTTTTTGGATCAAATCGATAACAATTTTTTTTCTAAAAGTCTGATAGCCAATTATGACACATTGAAAGGATAAGAAACCATTTTCACCTTTCGAAAGAATTATCTATGAGTCAAACAATATATAACATTCCATAGATGGCATGATAGGAACGTTAAAAATATACACCTCAATGGCATATAGGATTCTAGTCAACATATAAAATAACAACTTAAAACATTAATTGTTAGTCATTTACACCTATTGAATGGAATAGCATAGATGACTTTAATATCTAATGCTTGGGATTTTGAAGAGATTATTTGAACAACAAATCACATTGATAGAGTTAGTGGTAGCTCAAGATTTTTTGTTTTACAAGATAATTTGAATTATGTCTATATCAAACATACTGTAGTTGTGAGGATTAAATGTCTGTAACAAGACTAAGTAAGATATTTAAAGTGTAGCGGTTAGAAGATCTAATGTTTGGTATTTTGAGGAAAGTGTTTGAGAAAGAAATCACATTAACAGAGTTAGCGGTAGCTCAACATTTTTTGTTATACAAGATGATGTGAAATATGTGTATATCAGACATAATATATTCGTGAGGATTAAATGTCTATAACTAGTCTAAGTATGATATTTAAAGTGTAGCGGTTGGTAGGAAATTCCACAACAAGATATCAAATACAATCGGGAAGGATTACACATTTCCTAAATGTAAGCATGGGCCTCTTCACTATAGTCATTTTCATGGAAAAAAATTTGTCTATAAGGTCATGGTGGATCATACCTATTTGAGAAAATATTTGATTATTAACAATGTTTATTGAGCACCTCTAAAACAAGGGTCTATTATCTCTTACTCTGACTATAAGTTATATTTACAATACTAATTGAAAAAATTATTCCAAATTGTTTGAATGTATGTTAATGCATTTAGAGTGCGAGTCTTCTTAGGATAAAAACATTTATTGTCTGATAATGTAGACACAAAATCATGCACTTGGGTACATTACTAGGTCCTAATCACACCATACTATTCATATGCTTCTTATGGGAGAAAAGGACTAGTTGATCACTATACTTGACCTCTTAGGTTCCCTTTTAATATCGCTTTTGACCTTACAGACCTCACTTCCCAGTATGACCCTTCACATTTTACCTTTTCTAGCTCTGGACATCAACACCCAGCCAAGACACCAATGCCTAGACACCCTTATCCCCTTTGGGTGCCCTAGACCTCTTTGTATTTAGCTCTCTCCTTTTCATGTCCTTTCTAGCCGTTAGGCATCCTTATCTCTTACAGGTCAACCTTTTAGTGATCAATCATGAAATTTAAACAAGAGAAGCATATAAATATAAAGTTATAACTTATGTGACCAAATTAAAGGACCAAGCTCTAAGAATATATACTATCACCTATGGTTACATCTCACAAGCATCTAAGAGAATCATTGCATCCCTATAGCACCATTACAAGGGTCAAGGGCTGGTTTTCTGCATCACATGCATAGGAGAGAAGTTCATTTTATTCCATGCACACATATATTACATCTTTTAACATCTAGCTGCTTTGCTCGTTATCATGTGTGACACGCACAAGAGCAACCTAGGGCATGATTCCACACACACACACATAGAAATACATTGGGTCTGATATGTAGTGCAATGATGGATCATAAGATCACTTATTTGATAGCCAAGGATAGTCTGACCCCTCATTTTGTATCTTTCATTTTTAGGATTTGATGTTATTTTGAGGGTTTTGTAGGTGATATCTTCATCACAGGGTATTAGCGACATCCATGAGAGTTACGTGAAACAATAACGAAAGACAATGAGGGTTTCAAATCAACCAATGACCCTACGAAATTTACTTCTATACCTCTTGCGCAAACTGTAATGCCCTGCCTCGGGACACACAAACGTACCAGAAGTTGCTAAAATTTCGGGAATTTTTTTTTTTATAAATGTGATCTATAATTACTAAGGCTCTACTTAACCCGTTCCATTAATGTTTAATTTATATTACTTATTCATTTCTCTGAAAATGCCTAAAACCCTAACCCAACACAAACAGATTATTTAATTCTATTGGGAATAAAATTAAAAGCACAAAGTTTGCTAAAAATTTACAACCCTTTTTAAATTTAGTTAGCCTCCCTTTTTATTTATTTTGTTTTCAATCCCACATAAAGGCACATGATCTTAAAAGAGCGCTAAGATCTAATCTAGTCAGATCAAATCTGACCCTTGATTTCAAAAATCACCCTAATATTGCCCTAGTTTTCTCCTGGCTATTTTCTCCTCCTCCTTTTCATTTCTCCCCTCATTTGTTTTGTTTGGCATTTGTTTCTTCATGTAGGTTAATGAAAGGATTTAAGGAGAGAATCATAAGGGGATTTGGTTGATTGTTTTTTGTTGTATATTTTTTTTTATCAAGAACATGTATATACATATATATACATATATATATATATATATATATATATATCTATATATCTCTATATATGTCTATGTCTGTATGTATGTATGTCTGTCGCTGTATGTATGTCTGTATGTCTGCTGTCGGTATGTCTGTATGTATGTATGTCTGTTGATGTGTCTGTGTCTGTCTGTCTGGGGTATTGTAATAGTTGTATGGTATTATATATCCTATCAGGAGCTACAATCAATATGTATGTACTAGTATCATAGAATAGATATATAGAAGATAGAGATAGAGAGATGGTAGGAGACAGGAGTAGAGATATGAGAGCAGAGAGAGAAAGAGATGAGAGCGAGAGATGTGAGAGATCGTAGCATAGATATAGATATAGTAGATTGTAAATTTTTATTGGGCTCGGGAGAAGATGAAGGAGGGAGAGGGAGGAGCGGAGAAGAGGATGAGGCCCCGGGTGAAGGCCGTATCGCTGGGGGCGGCTGTAGGTTAATGAAAGATTTAAGGAGCGCTCATCAGGGGCTGTGGTGATGTGGTGGGGTGGGAAGAGTTGTTTACAAGAAGCATGTATGACCCTAGATAGATATATATATATATATTATATATATATAATATATAGATATTATCATATGTAATATTATATATATATATATATATATATATATACTATATAATATATATAATAATAACATATATATGTTATATATATATATATACACTAACTATATTATATATATATTAAATACATATATATATATATTATATAATGTATGTATGTAATATATGTATGTATGTATATATATATATATATACATATATATGTATAATATATACTATATGTATTATATTATTATTTTAAATTTTATTTGGGGAGAAGATGAAGGAGGAGAGGGAGGATCTGAAGAGAAGAAGACCCGTGTGAAGGCAGTATGCTGAGGGGGCGGCGTAGGGTGTGGGGATGGAAGAAACAGGGTGGGCGCGTGTGGAGGAGGCCGAACAGGACAGGGAGGGCGGTGGCGTTGGTGTGGGTGGCCATGGAAGCCAGGTCGGGCAGGCGGGGGTGGCACTAAGGGCACGGGACAAGGGTGCAGGTAGGAGTAGATTTAATGTGCCTATCTCTTTCACCAAGTGATAGCTTAATCGATATCTTCGTTTTCAAAAATTTTGGTTTCATCATTTGCATTATCAAAATAGGTTACATCTTTAACATGGATAGTTGAAAATTTTAAAGTTTCCTTTTGCTTCAAAATCATAAAATTAAAGTTTCTTATTTTATAAGAGGAGTTCACCATTATTTATCATTGTTAAATATATATATATAGGATTAAATTATTTATAGTCTTAGTATAAATCTTTATTGCAGGTCTTTACAGTGAAGTGATTTCTCATTATGTGATATATATATATATATATGAATTAATAATTATTTAAATTTAAAAACGTATTAAATAATATATAAAATAAATAAATAAAATAACAATTAATACTAAATGTATGTATATATATGTGTGTGTGTGTGTGTGTGTGTATTTATATATAAATAAATAAAATAAAATAAAAAATAAGTAAAAAAAAAAAAAGAGGGGTTCAGGGGAGGGTCGAACCCCCTCCCCCATTCCCTGCGGCCCACTTTCTACTGTGCAGCCCTGCACAGCCACCCCCCAGCCCCGGCGCAACCTCCTTCGCGCACCCTACCCCCCATCTCCCCTGTGCACTCCCCACGGGTTGCTGTAGCCTACCTGCACCCCTGTCCCGCGCCCTTAGCACCACCCCCGCCTGCCTGACTTGGCCCCCATGGCCACCCACACCACGCCACCACCCTCCCTATCTTGTTCGGCCTCCTCCACACGCGCCACCACTGTTTCTTCCCTCGCAACACCCTACGCCACCCCTTAGCATACTGCCTTCACAAGGGATCTCTCTTCAGATCCCCCCCCCCCTCCTTCAGCTTCTCCCCAAATAAAATTTAAAATATATATATATATATATATATATATATATATATACATGTTCTTCATAAAAATATATATACAACAAAAAACAATCAACCAGATCCCCTTATGATTCTCTCCTTAAATCCTTTCATTAACCTACATGAAGAAACAAATTCCAAACAAAACAAATGAGGGGAGAAATGAAAAGGAGGAGGAGAAAATAGCAAGGAGAAAACTAGGGCAATATTAGGGTGATTTTTGAAATCAAGGGTCAGATTTGATCTGAATAGATTAGATCTTAGGGCTCTTGTTTATCCCTACACACTTAAGATCATGTGCCTTTATGTGGGATTGAAAACAAAATAAATAAAAAGGGAGGCTAACTAAATTTAAAAAGGGTTGTAAATTTTTAGCAAACTTTGTGCTTTTAATTTTATTCCCAGTAGAATTAAATAATCTGTTTGTGTTGGGTTAGGGTTTTAGGCATTTTTGGAGAAATGAATAAGTAATATAAATTAAACATTAATGGAACGGGTTAAGTAGAGCCTTAGTAATTATAGATCACATTTATAAAAAAATTCCCAAATTTTTAGTAACTTCAAGTATGTTTGCGTGTCCCGAGGCCGGGCATTACAGTCTGCGCAAGAGGTATAGAAGTAAATTTCGTAGGGTCGTTGGTTGATTTGAAACCCTCATTGTCTTTCGCTATTGTTTCACGTAACTCTCATGGATGTCGCTAATACCCTATAATGAAGATATCACCTACAAAACCCTCAAAATAACATCAAATCCTAAAAATGAAAGATACAAAATGAGGGGTCAAACTATCCTCGGCTATCGAATAAGTGATCTTATGATCCATCATTGCACTACATATTAGACCCAATGTATTTCTATGTGTGTGTGTGTGGAATCATGCCCTAGGTTGTTCTTGTGCGTGTCACACATGATAATGAGCAAAGTAACTAGATGTTAAAAGATGTAATATGTGTGTGCATGGAATAAAATGAACTTCTCTCCTATGCATGTGATGCAGAAAACCAGCCCTTGAACCTTGTAATGGTGCTATAGGGATGCAATGATTCTCTTAGATGCTTGTGAGATGCAACCATAGGTGATAGTATATATTCTTAGAGCTTGGTCCTTTAATTTGGTCACATAAGTTATAACTTTATATTTATATGCTTCTCTTGTTCAAATTTCATGATTGATCACTAAAAGGTTGACCTGTAAGAGATAAGGATGCCTAACGGCTAGAAAGGACACGAAAAGGAGAGAGCTAAATACAAAGAGGTCTAGGGCATCCAAAGGGGATAAGGGTGTCTAGGCATTGGTGTCTTGGTTGGGTGTTGATGTCCAGAGCTAGAAAAGGTAAAATGTGAAGGGTCATAATGGGAAGTGAGGTCTGTAAGGTCAAAAGCGATACTAAAAGGGAACCTAAGAGGTCAAGTATAGTGATAAACTAGTCATTTTCTCCCATAAGAAGCATATGAATAGTATTGTGTGATTAGGACCTAGTAATGTACCCAAGTGCATGATTTTGTGTCTACATTATCAGACAGTAAATGTTTTTATCCTAAGAAGACTCGCACTCTAAATGCATTAACATACATTCAAACAATTTGGAATAATTTTTTCAATTAGTATTGTAAATATAACTTATAGTCAGAGTAAGAGATAATAGACCCTTGTTTTAGTGGTACTCAATAAACATTGTTAATAATAAACTCTTTTCTCAAATAGGTATAACCCACCATGATCTTATAGAGAGCATTATTTCCATGAAAATGACTATAGTGAGGAGGGCCATACTTAAGTTTAGGAAAAGTCTAATCTTTCCCATTTTTATTTGATAGTTTGTTGTGGAATTTCCCACCAACCGTTATACTTTAAACATCATATTTAGACTAGTTACAGACATTTAATCCTCACGATGATAGTATGCCCAATATACATATATTTCACATTGTCGTATATAACACAAAATGTTGAGCTACCACTAACTCCATTAATGTGATTTGTTTCTCAAACACTCTCCTCAAAATACCAAACATTATATCTTCTGAATGCTACTCTTTAAATATATTCCTTAGTCTTGTTACAGGCATTTAATCCTCGCGACTACAGTATGACCAACATACACATAATTCACATCGTTTTGTAAAAAGAATCCTGAGCTACCGCAAATTCTGTTAATGTAATTTGTTTCTCAAACACTCTCTTTAAAATACCAAACATTAGACCTTAGTGTCCTCTACTCTTTTCCATTCAATAGGTGTAAATGGCTAAAAAAGAATGTTTTAAGTTGTTATTTTATATGTCAACTAGAAGCCTATATGTCACTAAAGTTTATTTTTTTTACTTTCCTATCATGCCATCTATGGAATGTTATAGATTTTATGACACATAGATAATATTTTCAAAATGTGTAAATGGTTTCTTATCTTTCAATGCATCATAATTGGCTATCAGACTTTTAGAAAAAAAAAATTATTATTGTTTGATCCACAAAATATGAATTATTGTAACCAGTTGAATGATACATAAGATGTCATGTCGAAGCCTAGTGGTCACTAACCATTTAGTTAATTACTCTCTAAAGATACATAGTAAATAACTCTAGATGTTGGTGACCACTGGGGTAGTATTTATATTCTTTATCACACAATGTGAGAAAAACATTTTAAACTTCATAAATGACCTAATTATTAATGTATTTTACTCTAATTATAGGTAAAATGTCTTCCATTGTTCATACTCCATTAATGACAATTCCATTCATTACAGGTGATAATTTTTGGAAGAAAAGAGACAAGGAATGGTTTTTTGAAATCCATTCCCCTGAAAACCACCACATTAACCTATGGTTTTTTTTTATAGATGAAAATCAAGAGGAAGTTGGTATTGGTCTATCCTTAGAATTTATTTATTCGGGGATACTGTGTGTTCAGGTTGAACATATTGAATTTGAAAACAATAAGTTTCTTATTCTGGATATGGAGTTGGATGTTTCTTTATTTAGGAAACAGGAAATGTATGCCTCAATAAATAGCAAACCATCTTCCTGTTCTAAATATGGTTGGAATTTGGGGATGCATATAGATTTTGACAAAATGGGTTGTTCAAATGAAGAAGAAATTCAATAATTGTATAGAAACAAAAAAACCTCTTCTTTTTGTCATTTATTGCATATAAAAGGTTTGCTTTCACCTCCAAAACATGCCAAGCTATTTACTATGCTAAGGTAAACATATTAGACTAAATTGGATATAGACGCATCTAAATCAAAGTTACATGGATTGAAAATGAATACTAAATCATCTACATTGTTGAATAAGGCAGCCATTATATTCGAGAAAATAGAACCTTTGACTATTCATTATTTTCTTTTGTTTTTGTTTAATGGTGAATTATTTTCAATTGATGTTTCAAGATGCCATGTAACACATCCAGAATATCAATATTGTCCAATAGATGATGAAAATGTTGACCTTATTTTGCACTCCATGTTGATAAATGGTATTCCTACATAGACAGATGTAATTCTTCTTCCCTTCTTATAGTCTACGAATAACATTGTAAAACTCCATGATCCGAATGACCTGGAAAGTGATGATGTGAAATTTTATATACTTGATGGCTAGCATACAATATGTGTGTAGACTCCTAAAATTAGCACCGCTAATTCTAGTTTCAGTTTCCGCTAGACCCCTTCATTATCATATTACACCCCTCATGTTTATTAAAACATCAACATGAACATCATCACCATACTTACCTCGCATAAATCCACATCCATCATTAATTAACATATTACGTCCAAACTCTTCATCTTATGTTAGATACTTATTAACCTACACCCTTTAAATGAATTAATTAATCACTCACCTAACATTTCCTAAGTCACATTCCCCCTCCCATGGCTAATTAGTTAATTCACATATTCCACTTCACCCCTACACCTCACCATGTGGAGTTGTCATGACCCACTAGTTACGACTAGTTTAACTAGGAAACCTTATAAAATGTATCCCTATACCTATCCTAACCACTTCTATCCTCTTCTAATCTCACCCCACTTATCCCTATGATAATCCCATACTTCACACTAGTTACAACTATTTTAATTAAGGAACCTACCAAAAATAATCCTCATCTATCCTAACCAAATTAATCCCTATCTTAACCTATCAAACTACACATCTCAACCTCTCTAAGTTTTCACACCATAATCCCTCGAAATCCCATGACACCAAAGTTCAAACTAGAAATTTATCCCTTCTTATATCTCCTAAACTCTAACTGACCAAAATCGCTGGAGATTCCCTAAATCGCTAGAGATTCTCCTCTATTGACAAAAAATCTATAAATACGAACTCCAAGATTCCATTTGAGGATAGATCGTAGGTGGACATGACCCTAGGACTTCATATTGTATTTTTCTTGCATCATATACCTCTCATAGATCTAGCGATTGTCCAACACATTCAAAGCATCTTTGAATGTCATTCATATGTCCAGGGATCAAATCAATAGTCTTCTTGCATCAAAAATCTTTCTCTTTCAGGTAATATCACATTATGTTCCTCATTTCTCAAATTATATGATGTAATTGGTTTCCTTTGTTTCATTACATCATTATATATTATATCCAAGATTAAATCAACATTCTTAGAATTCCTTTCAGGTCCCATATTCATCCATTATCAACATGTATGTTTCCCTTCAGAATCACTAGGGATTCCTTAAATCACTGGAGATTCTTCATCAGAGTTTCTGGATATTCCTTGAATCGCCAGAAATTCTCAATCAGAATAATTGGATATTCCTTTAATCACCATAGATTCTATTAGCAGGGTATTTTGACCCCTAAGCATGCTTTTTATACCTTCAAATCACATAATTTATTACCACAAGTCTTTTCAAGCATCTCTTCTATCATATCAAGCTTATTTGAGCCATCCTTGGCATTTTTATCAATCATCTTAATCAAATTTACCATCTTTCTCATACAACTCTTGATATCATTGCTCCTTTGAACCTTATTGTGATCCCTAGACTCCCATCGGATCAAGTATCACCATCATACCAGCATATAGCCTTGGACCACATCAGTCCATCTGCCTTTACATTGATTAGTTATATCATATTTTATTATTTCATTTTATCATCATCAAATTAATTTCTTGAAAGTGGATTGAAATTCTTGGAAGGAATTCCATTGACTTCCAGGAACTAGAATTTTTTGGTAAATCCACCATAAATTTGTTTAATCTCATCTTGTTCAGTGTCTGTGATTACAAGTTCAATCGCAGAAGAGGATTTTGGTCCATTAGTCCACAGAGAACAACCATCCAACTACGTTCATCCACATCGGAAGGCATCTCTAAACCCCGCCATATTTAAGGTTGATTCAATTTTACCTCTTGGTTTTATCAACTAAATTTTTAAGGTATAATTTTCATCAACAATGTGCGCAAAACAAATTGGGCTTAGAAACTTACAAGTATGTACATTCGAGGCTAAGGTTTCAAAAGGATCGCATGGGGCTCTTTCTGTAAATTTATCTACCGAAGCCATTGCTAATATTTTTAAACAACATAATGAAGTAAACAATACTTGGATAGAAACCAAGTTTATTGATTTTTTTGTACAAAGCTAGAATAGTTTGGCAATCGCTAGGATGTCCTCAACAACCTAAATGTATAAAAATAGAGACATAATATTGGAATGTAATGTATTTTAATTGTATTTCATTGGTTATTAACATTTACTTTCATCATATAAAAAATATATTTTTCCTTTGAATGGAGATCTTTGAGAATCAATTCCTCTCAATTTTTTGAGTGAAAAAAATAAAGAATCTATACGATAAATGGACTTTTCTATTGTTATCTGATGACATATGGACTAAATGGAAAACAAAATTTCAGTTTTTTATATCAAGTGGCCTCACTTGTTCACCTATTAAATATAATCAAGTTAACTTTTAGCCAAATTAACTTGCAAGATTCACAGACAATCTATTCAGGGTTGCTAGAGGAATGACCAACAAAGAACTATCAGTACTAGTTGATAAAGTGCAATCAGGGGATGTTTGGTTAACTGGTTCTGTTGAGGATTTTGTAGTAGTAGAAAAATTTGATTCTTACTTCCGAAGAATAAAAGGAGAGAACAAAATGAGAGCAAATTTTCTACATTATTTGAAAAATAAAAATCCAGATAATATTGTATTGACAACCTGCAGTGAATTCAATGTAATTGAAAACTTTACATTGTATGAATCAGACTACTACCACTTGTCTGTATTGTTGGGTGAAGAGAGAAATGGGAAAATTAAATTTGATTCCCATATAGGGGAAAAATGGAAAAAACGAAAAAAAAGACCATGAGGGGGAAAAAATTCTTCCCATTGAGGCTCAGACAATATTAGACAACTATGTGATATCAATGAAAGGAAATATACCAAAAAGGATGGAAGAAAAAATATTTTTCTTGTAAATGTGCATATCCGTTTCATCTTCCATCAACTTTATCAGCTATTCCTGCTATATTTTATTTTTATTATTCTAATACCAATTGATTATTCAAAAAACTTAAGAGACATGGTAAAACGATACATGGAAAAAGGTTAAAGACAGTGGAGAATCAATTCTAGATATATGCTACAGACTCTACGAAAACAATGGGATATTTAAAAGTTTGTATCTTATGTACACAATATCTAGTGTGCACAACTAAGACAGTAATGATGATTATAGAGAAGAGGTCACTAGGGATTGCATGGAGAAACTATCACAAAAATTGGTAATTACAGGCAAAATTGGCCTACAAGGAAACATTCATCCTTTTCCTTGTGAACGATCTTATGAGTTTTGGGGCTAAGATGTTCACTCGATGTTGTTTCCAAAATATATCTAGTACTAGTGCTTTACGTCGATAATGTCACAATCTGTATAATAGTTTTATTCTAATCTATATTTGTTTTTATTTTTGAGACACATAATCAAGAAATGTTTATGAAACATTACTATTCTCATATGAAGAAAGGTTTGTCACCAAAGACAACTTCAACAAGTTATTTTTTTGAATGGATTTGAATCTATATATGTTACTTATACATTTATTATTTATGCAGAAAACTGCAAAGCTATAAAAGTTGATGTACAACCCTTTCCACTTGACACTACACAACCAGTTCAACATGATGATTTACCTTCAATCATTTTATAAATATTTTTAATGAGATCTATTTTCAATTTCCATGGTTTTCAAATTTTTAACAAACTTATGTTTTTTACAGTTCATATGATAGATTTGGAGGATGCGGGCACATCTACCATGAATATGCAATCAGATACAGGTATGATAATCATGTGAATTTATAAACAAAACCGCTAATAAGCCCCACAAATTTATAAGACAATAAATGATTATGAAGAGAACCAACAATTGGAGAATGTAACTGTGGAGGGCACGGATGTATCCAATATGAATAAACACTCACAACCTATTAGCCATGTGTATTTTAAAACAAAATCATTTATAAGGGCCACAAATTTGTAGGAAATGATAATTAACCGACATTAGTTTATATGTTTGGCATACGGTAAAAGATAAATTTTATGGAAATCCATTTGTCATCTATGCTAACAATTTAAAATGAATTATATAGATTAGCATACTCTATGTATCCAAGTTTAATACAATAATGACTAGACTAAAAAACCTTACTTTCATCAATGTCTCTCTGATTTACAACTGCATATCATCTACAATGTTTCACTGATTCACTACTGCATAATAACTACTTATATTGAATTAACATTGTTTTGGCTTCAACATCATCATAAATAGAACTACATATGGCTTAATCCTGCTCATAGGTATGTAAAGCAGCACCTGGCTAGCCTCATTAAAGGTTTTCCAATGAATTTTAGTTTGGTTGATGATGGCATAGCCTAGCGGTCGCAAATCTTCATCAATAGCTAAGGATTGTTTTCCACCAAAGGTTGGTTCAACAAATATAAGTGTAGCATATAGGCTGCTAAATTTGAATCATAAGACAGAATAATTGATATAGTACTTAGCATATCACCACAGAAACCACAATGTTTTTCCAATTAAGATTTCATTTTCCATAGCATGAAATCGATTATGAATGTATTAATGTTTATTTTAATTAATGTTTATTTCAAAGTGGCGAATATTCATAATATGGTGAAAATTTCATTTTAGGAAAATTTGAAAAGGTGATTTTTTCAGAGCGGGTCGGTGTCCTATTCGCCTAAAATTCATAGTATATATTTTTTTTGGGGTCGGCTTCGCCTTCATTTGAAAACATATCCTATAAAAACCTAGGTGATTCACCGGGTAGTATACTATGGTACTACCACAAGTAGCTTACCAAATTACCAATACCATGAAGTTTGAACTCACATACTCTTAAGCACCAGAGATTGTTGTTAGCCTGTTAGGGTTAGTTGTTGACGCGCAACAGGGATATAGTTGACGTGCGACAAAGAGGTATTACAGATGCGTGACAAGGAGATATTATAGACAGACACGTGAAAAGTGGGGTAAGAAGTTGATGCGCGACAGAGACAGTGACACCTTGTTGACGCGTGACAGAGAGAGTTGATGCTTGAGAAGGGCATAAGCAGTTGACCCATGCACGAAAGGGACAGAGTTGATGCGTGACAGAGCCAGTTGACGCCTTGGTGACGCATGATAGAGACAATTTGTTGACGCACTAGTTGACATGTGACAATAGGTTGAAAGTTGACGTTATACGTAACAGTAATTTTGACTCTGACTTGCTGAGTCGCTACTTGGTTCTTTTGCTGACGCAGGACTCTGTTCAGAATAATGGAAGGTGCTAGTCCTAAGAATGTGAAGACCCTAAAAGTAACTAAGAAATCTCATAAATCATTGTTCAAGTATTTTGGAAACTCTGCTAATACAGATATTGAAAATACCAACAACCATATAGATGCCACTAGAAAGAATTAAAATACTGACTATGTGGAAGGTATTATTGAGGTGGACATGCATTTTACACAATATCAAACAAATGACACCTACGATAATATGCCAGATCTTGAAGATATTCTTCCTATTGGAGGTGCAACCAGAAGTGCATCAAGATATCACACATACAAATACTCAGCAAAATGGAACACAGAAATCAAATTCAAATTCTGGTTCACGAAAGAGGAAACCAGGTGATTGTGATATTGCTCAAAATTCTACTCAAAAAAGTAAAACATTGAAAACGAACAAGAATATGTGGACCATTGGCAGGTCATACAAGTTTGATTGGGAAGTTAAATTTCCATTTATCGAACCTATACAATCATCTAATTCTGAAGAGATCCCATCTGAATGTACATGTACAATATGTACATGGAAATTGGGAAAGCAACAAAAAATGCAAATGAAGCTGGACACTATAGAAAAACATTGTGGAAAACAATATTTGACTATAACGGGGGCAGATGGCCAGAAAATCAAAACACACAGGTGGAAAACTGAAAAAGAATGCATGCATGTTAGATACGCAGTGGATTATGAGGCAAGAGCAGAAAAAATGTAGACATCTCATGGAAAAGGGAGGAACGATCACATCGCAAATTGGTAAGATGAATCAAACAAATCTACATGCAAAACTCATACAATTCTCTACTTTATTTCACATACTAAAGAAAGGAAGACCGATTTCAGATTTCCTCGATTTCAAAGTTTTGTATCAATATAATGGAATGCTGAACATACCTCAGTCTCATTGGTCTGAAAGTAGTGGATGGGAAATGGAAAAATGCCTTTCGATGATAGAGAAGGAAGATTTGAAAGAGAATGTAAAAAAATCAAAGTTTATCTCTCTTTCAATTGATGAAGTGACAGCAGTCGACAACACTGCATGGGTATGTATCCACGTCTATACTTTAGAAAATCATATAAGGACACCTCATCTGTTGGGTGTTATGAAAATGGTTGAAAACTGTAATGCCGAAAACCTACATAAAATAGTTGTTTCTCATTTGAAAGATATTGCTGGAATGACTGATTATGAAATTGCTATGAAGTTCGTATGCATCGGAGCAGATGGTGCATCTGTCATGCAGGGTCACTGAACAGGGCTGTGTGTTAGATTACAAACAACAGTGGCCCCATATATGCTACCAATTCACTGTATGGCTCACAAAATGAATTTAGCGTATAAAATGGTAATCAACCATGAAAATGTTGTTAAATTAGAAGACCTTATAATAGAACTTCATGCCTATATGGCAAGCAACCCAAAGCAATTTATTGAGTTCCAAAAATTTGCAATTGGAATTACAGATGGAAAAAAACTTTTGAAAGATGTTGAGACTAGATGGATCTCTTTGTATGAACCTGCATGCAGAACTTGTGAGGAGTATCCTTCATTGGTTGGTTTCATGCACAAATATCATTATGAAGTTGATGGGGCGAGGGACTTGTTGTTCCATTTTACTGATTTGGAGACATTGCTTACATTGGTTGGTATTCTTCCAATGTTGAAGGAGATCAATACACTGATGAAACATGCATAGGGGAGATTAATCTATATTGTGGATTTTATATGGATGAGAAAAATGGTATGTCAAAGTCTTGATATCTTGTATTGTTCCCAAGATAGTTTTGATACACCTATTTTTGAGAATTGGAAAGCTTTATTAGATCTTAAAAATCCTACGAATATATTGAAATTTGTAACCATTATCTAATAGTGTTAATGGAGGGACTACCACTTGCACATTTTAATAAACGTAGATATTACATTATGGAGTGAGATGATGAGTGTAATAGACAACTCACATGAGGGAATAAAGGGATAGTGTGAAATAAAGTTGAAGAATCATGTTGGAAAGCTTAAAAAATATTTCAGAATCCATATTCTAAGGATCAGAAATAGAGAATGTTTCCCACCTGATAAAATTCCTGGATGAAGCTCATGGGTGTGATGATCTCTAATTTTTCTGAATACTGAAGGTGGTCAGTGCTTTTTGTGCATGCAAACTGATTCATTTCCATAAATCCATGGGTATCAGAGCAGGCAATGGAACATGTTCGCAAAGAGCTTGTTATGTTCAAGGGTCCATGGAAATCATTAGCTGTATACTTGTTTGCTTTTCATTACAAGCAATTTGATGCCCTTTGAAGACCAATGACGTCTATAAAAATTTGCAGCACCAACATTATGCAGTGGTGCTATTACAAGGCTCGTGAAGGGTTCTAAAATCAAAGTTCTATCTTACATGAAGATATCAATTGTTTCAAATTACATTGTTATTTCAAAAGAATTCATCTTGCTTGGAGACTAGAAAGGGTTTTTAGTGAGAATTATCATTTATAAAATCAATTTGTTAGAAATCTAGGCTTGGATTAAATGGAAGAAAAGCACATGAGGAGTTTGTAAGATCTGAATGTGGTACATCCTGATTCGAACAAGAAATTTTGTGTAGTTCCCAGGGCCGGTGTATTGAAAATACGTATTGTACTGCCAGCTGATGATTCAATTTCACATCTACAGAAGAGAACATCATATTCTGAAGTGCTGAGATCTCCTTGTTGCTCATTGATGTTTCTATGGTTATAGACTGTCATAGATCTCCATCTTAGCACTTGTGTTAAGGTACCTTATGAATCCGATATATGAGCTGATTGTCTGAGATACAAAGCTGCTACTAGTGATTATCTTCCTACATTTTTTTGCATTGGACTATCTCCATTTATAGCCCATCCGTAGATCTGGTCTTCATTTTCTTTCGTGGAATTACATGCAATTCAGCGCCTGATATAAAGCAATTAGGAAGTATAAAGCTTGGCGTTTTCCAAATTCTATTGTCTTCTCCAAGTCTCCACGAGCATATTTCTCTATCCATGCACAGATCAAAACAGTTCTAATATATTAATGTGTAATGACTTGACATGTCTCTAGCCTTAGTATTAAGGTTAAGTGTTTCATATCATTTTGACTTGAATTTTTACAGTATAAAGTTTAAGTTTTTTTTATAATATTTAAAAAGTATGCTTTCTTCTATGGACTTTTTAAATTTGTGAGACCCTGTGGGTCACATAGAAATTGTCAAATAGAGTTTCAATATTCATACAACTCTCCATATTACAGATCATGGCATACCAATAACGTCATTGTTGTGTCAAGTCAAGAATCTAGAATTGTATTGTCAACATTGTCAAGGTATTATTGAGGTGGATTTGCATTATGCAAGAGTATAAACATGAATTGGGTTATCTTGAAAAATTTTATGGAATGCACAGATACTTGAAGTACGAACTTTGACATGCTTAAAAAAATTTGTGGGACGTGTGGATGGAACATTCAAGATATCACACATGATGAAATACTCAAATGGGAGAGTAGAATCGTAAATCAAATTCAAATTCAATTCATTGAAAGAGGAAACCAGGTTGTCTGTGATATTTGCATCAAAATTCTACTCAAAAAAGTTCAAATTTCATTTAGACAAATTGAACAAGAATATGTTTGGATCCATTGGCAGGTCATACAAGTTTGATTGGGCAGCAAAGCTCATTTATCAAACATGTAAGGAATCATCTAAACATGAAGAGATCCAACATATGAAGTACATTTCAATCTGTTTTGGAAATTGGGATTGCAGATAAAAAATGCAAATGTAGTTGGACACTATAGAAAAACTTGTGGTTGAATATTTGATCTCGCTAACAAACATTGGATTTTTACTTTGAGCAAATCAAAACACAAAACCTTGGAAAACTGAAAAATAATGCATGCATGTTAGATATGCAGTATTATGAGGAAGTTAGCACCAAAAAACTACAATCTCGTTGAAAAGGGAAGGAATGATCAATCACAAATTGGTAAGATGAATCAAACAAATCAACTAGAGATGCAAAAAACATACAATTCTCTACTTTATTTAACATACTAAAGAAAGGAAGACCGATTATCAGATAAACTCAATTTCAAAGTTTTGTATCAACTATAATGGAATGAAGAATGTACCTAAATAAGTCTCATTGGTCTGAAAGTAGTGGATGGGAAATGGAAAATTTTCCTTTCGATGATAGAGAAGGAAGATTTGAAAGAGAATGTAAAAAAATCAAAGTTTATCTCTCTTTTCAATTGATGAAGTGACAGGGTCAACAACACTGCATGGGTATGTATCCACATCTATACTTTAGAAAATCATATAAGGACACCTCATCATTGGGTGTTATGAAAATGGTTGAAAACTGTAATGCCGAAAACCTACATAAAATAGTTGTTTCTCATTTGAAAGATATTGCTGGAATGAAAATTATGAAATTGCTACAAAGTTGGTATGCGTTGGAGAGATGGTGCATCTGTCATGCAGGGTCACCAAAAGGCTTGTGTGTTAGATTACAAACAACAGTGGCCCCATATATGCTACCAATTCACTGTATGGCTCACAGAATGAATTTAGCGTATAAAATGGTAAGCAACCAGGAAAATGTTGCTAAATTAGAAGACCTTATAAGAGAACTTCATGCCTATATGGCAAGCAGCCCAAAGTGATTTCTTGAGTTCCATAAATTTGCAATTGGAATTACAGATGGCAAAAAATATTCTGAAAGATGTTGAGACTAGATGGATCTCTTTGTATGAACCTGCATGCAGAGTTCATGAGGAGTATCCTTCGTTGGTTGGTTTCATGCACAAATATCATCATGAAGTTGATAGGGTGAGGGACTTGTTGTTCCGTTTAACTGATTTGGAGACATTGCTTACATTGGTTGGTATTCTTCCAATGTTGCAGGAGATCAATACACTATGAAGCATGCACATGGGAGATTAATCTATATTGTGGATTTTATATGGATGAGAAAAATGGTATGTCAAAGTCTTGATATCTTGTATTATTCCCAAGATAGTTTTGATACACCTATTTTTGAGAATTGGAAAGCTTTATTAGATCTTAAAAATCCCAGTAACTATTTGAGATTTAATATCCACGATCACCTCTGCATCATTGTTAATGGGAGGGACATACCACTGCACATTTTGCAAAAACGTCAAGATATTACAGGATCGGAATGAGAAGATGTTCCCATGACACGTAATCTCTTTGAGTCTGTTATAGTTGAAACAAGAATAAAGCTTAAAAAATTTTCAGAATCCTTATCATCAGAAATTAGAGAATGTTTCTCCAAAGATAAAATTCTTGAAGCCATGGGTGTGATGAATCCTAATTTTTGGAATACTGAAGGTGGTCATGCTGACTTTGTAAGAAAGCATTTCCATAAATCCATGGGTACAATAATGGAACATTTCGCAAAGACTTCAGAGTTCAAGGGTATGGAAATCAAAGGTATACTGAATGCTGATTTATTAAAATTTCAATCAACAAATTTTGCAACAACAATGAGGAACCAATATAAAAATTTAGACGAACCTTCTGAAAGTGGTGCTATTACAAGGCTGTGGCGAGGAATCTATCAAAGTTCTATCTTACAAGAAGATATCAGTGAATATTTCAGATTATATGAGTTATGCCAAACAATGATTTTGGGGTCTATGGAGGATGAAAGGGTTTTCAGTGCATTATCATTTATAAAATCAAAACTGAGAAATAGGTTGGATAAAAATCTGGAAAGTTGCATGAGGTGTTATGTATCTCGATACTCCATGGAAACCTTTCCTTTCGACAGAGCAATTGTGCATTGGAATTCCCTTTGCAAAAGAAGAGGTGTGAATAATACAGCTACAAGTACAACTGTTCCCAACATTGAGAGTGGAATTGGCGCATCGTCACACTCTACAGAAGAGAACATCGAGTTTGAAGAAGCTATTGATAATGGATTGTTTCAACTTTAAATAGGTATCTTCTTCACCTTAATCTTATTGTTTGTCACTTTAAATTTTTTTCAGCTCTTGTTATCATTAAAGATGTTACAGGTATATATATTTACATTTATTTAAATACAATTTTTTTATTTTTTTTGAAAACATGGGTTGACATCCATCCGAGGAAGCTGGTACTTCTCGGGACTGACAATGTCAGGAAACTCACCCATCTATCTACTAATCCATTTCTCATGTTGAGTTTTCTTAAAACAAAGATCTAGCACATTACCAGTGATGATTTCACAGCCATCTAAAACACTAGAGGTAAGTTAAACCCTATCATATCATCTTTCTTGATTTCTTACAATTATGTTTAATTTATTTTTTATATTTGCAAAATGCTTTGATATATTTTTTAAACTTTGTGGGATAAAATGACACAATTGAATTTTACAGAGGAAGATATTTCCATATTATACAATTCATAATCCATGATCCATTATACAATTCGTCATCCACGATCGTGCTAGAAGCTAAATCTACATCCACATAAAATTCATCATCATCCATATATATCATATCATCATCATATCATTATCATAATCCTGACACTACAATTATTATTAAAACAATTATTTATCTATTTTAAATTTAAAGAAATGTCTCTTCATCCTAACACATTCCATTTTTTTAAAAAAATTCATGATCATATCATTAATGTCAATGATCATATCATTACATTCTAAAACAAGTGTCATTTATCTATCCATATATATCATTCTAATTATCATAATCACACTCAATATTATCAATTATTTATCATTTTAAATTTAAAGAAATGTCTCTGTCCTAACACATTCCATTTTTTAAAAACAATTATCCATATCATCATTCATCATCATCTATATCCATCTAATGTCATCATGATCATATCATTACAAGTATAGAGAAGAAGAATTATCTTAAAACAAGTTTAAATGTCTAGAGAAGAAGAATTATCGTGCTTGAAGCTAAATCTACGTCCACATACAATTCATGATAATCCAAGTAAACAAGAAACATACGTCATCATCCCTATCTAATGCAATCATCATTACAAGTAAACCAAAAAACATAAACTCCATATACAATCTAGAAATTCTATACATAATATATAGGAAGTTATAAAATTAAAGATTATATAGTATTTCAAATTTTCAAAGGCTATCAAATCCAGATAATAAAATTCAAATGCCATGACCACAACATTCAATGTTTCAAATTTTCAAATATAGACTCAATATTTCAAGTTTCCACACTCAATAATAAAAAATTTCAACCCTCTTTTTCTGTATCCATTTCAACTCTTGTGCTCCTTTCCCCAATGGTTTCTTCACCTGTGGCTGTACCCCTTTCCCCAACGGCAGAAATAACCCTAGAACTTATGAGATCTTCCGCAGCACTGTCCAGATTTTTTAAAATTCTTTCTTCTTGCTTTGTCACATCTCCATGGGACAAAAAATTTGGATCAGCTGCTGCCTTAGCTTTGAATAATATTTCAGGGTCGAAGCCGTGCTCTTTAATTATCCGCTTCAGTGTATTGTTTTGTTTGTTAACCAAAACAATATTTTCCTTCAAATTCTTCGTTGCGGATAAACTGTTCTTCGTTGTTTCCAAGTGAACTTGGAAAACCTTTGCTTGACTCTTCAAATTTTCATATTTCAACTGCACAAAAAAAATAATGTCAATTCAACATATTACTAAAATAAGAAAACTTTAAATTAACAAAAATTATTGTTTGAAAGTGATAATACTTACGACCGCTCTATCTCTCTCGGCATTTGCAACTGCTACCAGATCCTTGTCCTTAGACCATTTGTTAAAATATGCCTGGGCCTCAGCACTAATATTTTCCAATTTGTTTAATGTCTTATCCAAAATTTCATCTTTATAGTTGTTGTTATACGTGACAGTCCCACTTCTTACTTGGGTAAGTAAGGAATCCATCTTCGCAGGTTGATTCTGGACTGCAACGTATAAACTATCCCTTTGCCAATAATTTTCATAACGACTAATAATCTCATTGATAAGTACTTTAGCCCTTCTCTCCCATTCTATGAGCTGACTGATATGAGGTAGAATAAACTCACTGACATGGGATTGACAATCATAACCAATTAAGTTCTCCAAAGGAAAAGGTAGCAACTGTTCACCATCTGTATCTGATGAAGATGATCTCGCTGGAGAGGTATGGGGGCTTTCGGCTAGATCAACTGCTACTTGTTTCTACCTTTGGGTGGCCTGATCCTGTTTGTGATAAAATTAATCAAGATTCAGACAAATAAATCTAAAGTGAAATGTAATTCAATATGGTAAAGTATGTTGAAATTGAAGTATACCTGCTGGCCTTGAATCATCTCACGGGTATTGAAAAAACCAGTTGGGTCATTGCTATCAATGCCCAAGTAATCTTCATCTAAATTTATATTATTCAAAACTGATATGCCCGTTGCACTGGGCAAGCCACCAAGTGAGAGGGTTGGAATTCAAAAGGAGGAGGCAATGTTTAGTGTCCCACTAGGGGCCGGAGCAATTGGCATGTGTTTACCAATGTTCTTTTTTCCTGATCCTCTGGTTGGCATTTTAAATATTATTGGTTGAGGGGGGGGGTCGGTTAGTGCCACTATTTGAACAGAAGGAGGACTGCAATGTGCTGAAAAGTTCAAGAAAAAACATATGAAAAACTAGAAAACAATGCAAAAACTACGAAAATTAAATGAAGTAGTATTCAAAACTTGTACCTTGTTGTTGAGGGGTAGCTTGTCGCGGTGCTAAGGGTGGCCATGTTGGAGTAGTAATTGGTGGTTGTTGAGAAGATACAAATGCATGTGACTGTACTGAGTGAGTTGGGGAAGATGGTTGAGTTTCTGAAACACACGTATGGTCCAAAGTCCCTGCAATGTCATCAACATTGAATTGTATGTCAATTCAATTGGGTAAAATTTAAATTGGAAAATGAAAATACAAATTTGGAATTTGTAAATAATACATGAAAAGGTATTACTTCTCTAGGCGTTTAACAAATTCAAACTGTTGGGGGTTCGGAGAGGAGTGAGCTTCCATTTCAGATTGGGAATCTCCCAAAGCCTCAGCGTGTTGTTGGCCTCTTCCTCTTGATAACACCTTTTTTCGGGGAAGGGCTTCCATAAATCTTCTCTGCAAACAGTAAATTGTTAATACCTGTGCACAGTGTAATGTCGAAATACAAACTTAATAGTTTATACCTGTTGTTCTTCAAATGGAATTGACAACTTCATCAACGCCTCATCAGTGCAAGTGGGAATTGGTTTGTCTTTTAAATTTAAAAGAGCCTCGTAATAAAGGCCAAGGAGATAGTTTGTGGAGTAAATGACAGGTTTTTCTGAAAGCTTTGCATTTGTTATGTCAGTTCTTATTTTTTTTATAAAAAGGTGCACCAATCAAATTTTTGTTTTGTGATAGTTGCAACAATGTATGCAATGGCCCAGTTTGGTATATCTGTTTGTCGACCCTGCAAAACTATTCTGGATTGAAAAAAGGAAATCATTGCAGCAAGAAAGTGGTGTGCAATTGCTTGCGTATCCACACCACGCCTGGATTTATTGACATGAGCTGCAAATGCCAAAAAATAGTGGGAATTAATATAACATTAAATTGTATCACAATAA
The DNA here is from genome assembly GCA_019776745.2 of Taxus chinensis. Lineage (NCBI taxonomy): Eukaryota > Viridiplantae > Streptophyta > Pinopsida > Cupressales > Taxaceae > Taxus > Taxus chinensis. The sequence goes on along the minus strand of CM034150.1, from coordinate 633,518,201 downwards.
AAAACTGAATAAAAAATGATGAATGAAAATGAATTATACTTACAATCAACATGGAAACCAACGTCGATTCAAGATATTTCTTATCGTCTTCGACGAGTGTTGCCTTCATTGTAACAAAGGGTAAATTTCTGAATGGAAGGCCCATAAACCGATGGATGTCAGTTGGGTCGATACCGAATTGAAACAATCGGCCATCGTTCATAGTAACATAAAACAGGTCATCCTCTGTATTGTAAGATGAGAGAAGGTAGTTCAAAATATCTTGGTCTGTTTCGAAATGGGGCATCTTAACGAGCCCACTAAACTCACATGCATCGATTAAATCTTTGTATTTGGAAGTCATCTGTAAAACAGTCTGGATGTGGGGGCACAAAGGATTCCTGTAGATGATCTTGCCCGTGGATAGGACTGGATTTTCCTCTTGATTTTTGTCTTGAGCTTGCAGTTGGGATGCACTTGTAGTCGCCATTGTAGTTGTGCTTGAGTCTTTGAGAATGATGGATTCCTGTATACAAAAAAAATCGAGAGCCGGAAAGTGTAAACGTGAAAATGACCGACGGGAGGGTATTTATAGGACAAATCCATGGGTCAATGACATTTATCAATGGTCCTTGTCAACAAATGGTCCTTGTTGACGCTCATCAACAAGGACCGTTGACGCATCAACAAGGTCCTTGTTGACGCGCGTCAATGGCCCTTGTTGACGCACGTCAATGGTCCTTGTTGATGCTGCATCAACAAGGACCATTGACGTGCATCAATGGCCCTTGTTGACGCACGTCAACAAGGGCCATGGACCATCAAGGGTATTGACGCACGTCAATGGGGCCTTGTTGACGCACGTCAATAAGGACCATTGACACATGTCAACAAGGGCCATTGACGCGTTTCAACAAGGACCATTGACACTTGTTGACGCATCAACAGGGTAGTTGACGCATGTCAATGGCCCTTGTTGACAGCGTCAACATGACGTCAATGATCCTTGTTGACGCGTGTCAATGAGGCGTCAATGTCTGAAAATTTGTAGTCTCTCTAGCTTGAAAAACCTGGCAAAAATTTGGTTCTGGAAAACTGTCAAATTCACCTTTCGCTGAAACTGGTTCCAGGGATATTCGCCAGGTATTTTCCACCTCCAATTTTCTAGAGGTGTCTTAATATATGAGAAAAACAAAACATACAATAGGAACATGTCATTCAGCCTCGGCAAGGATGCTATCAACCTGTGAGGTGGCCTGTTAGAATTTATAAAATTATTATCACCAAACTGTGATGTGGGATTATGGTCCAAAAATCTCACTTTTTCTGATGTTGAAAAGATGTCAAAAGGCTTCCATAAAAAATTATCGATTGAATTGAATCCATTACTCACTTGGGGAAAGGAACATTGTAATATAGTCAACGGAATTGAAATAAGAGATCTAGAAAAGTTTTGGAGTAGAAATGATGTTTCCTTTAGTTCTAAACACACTATGTGTATTAAATTAGGTACAAAGGGAAACCCTCATGAAAATTTTATGATTGGGATGAAAAGCATACGACAAAATTGTACAAAAGATAAGTGGTTGATGACTATTTTGTACAAAAACATATCACAAATAGTGTCTCAAGGATTTAATTTCATAGAGGGCATCAAATATTTGGAGCAAGAAAATGATAAATAATTATTTATCATTTCAAAATGTTATTATGATGGTACTACTTAACATTTTATAAAATATATACATTCATTTTTTATTATGAAGGTATTTCTTAACTTGTTTGTATGCTGAGATTATACAAATAAAATTTGGGAGTATTTATATTTTCATGGATTATACGTTGAGAGTATGAATCTATAACTTGTGTGTGTGAATTATCAAAAAAAAAATATTGCAAAAATAAATTGAGCAGTTATTATTAATCGAATATGTAATCCTAAATTAATTTTATGCATGCATAAATACTATATTTTGTTTCCAAAGTTACAAATGTATACCACAATCAAATGAAATGAAATAACTACAATAAGGTTTGTAAAGATTCATCACCCTACAACATTACAATTGATTCAAACAATTTCTACAAAAACAAATCCTAGTAGAATAAGAAATGAGGAACGCCCTTTGATTTTTTACCTAGTTCACCACCAACCATTTGATCTTTGATATAAAAATAACAAAAGTGACATGTTTTTGTTTTTGAATTAATTCATCACCGTCAACCATTTGATTTTGTTTTTTCTTCAAATTTGTAGATAAGAATGCATGCAACATGAAACTGATAATATTTGATATAAACTGTGTTTTGGCACACACCATTCACAAGGTTGATTCATCAAACAAGAAGTAAAAAAAATTTGGCGGCACCAAGCTCAAAAACAAATATTTATTTTCTCAAACCAAATGTGAAAGAGGTCTTTAAACATTGCAAAAAATATTTTAAAATAAAAATATGGACATTGGTGAGAAAGTAAAATGTTGATGACATGATGCCTTCATTCCTTTGAAACTTTGGCTTAGAGGTTGGTATCTTCAAGTTCATATTCACATAGGAATATTGTGTCGAGTCCAAATGCTCCAATTATGAAGGTTCTGGGAATCCCAAATATATCTCAAGAATCTTAACTCTATTTGGTGGCAATTTAATGCATCGTACCATTGTAAAAATACAGTGCTTATAGATTAATCTTTAGAAAAAAATTTCAATCAAGATAATTTAATCCTAAATACATTTTAAAACTTATATGAACCTTATTCTAAAGTATAAATAATGCATAGCGGTCGTTATCCCATATAAAACAGAAACGTGTTCAATTTATAAGAAAGTAAAAAATAATGCTTAGCAGTCATCAACCCGTATAAAATGGAAACATGTTCTATTTATTCGAAAGCATAAATAATGCCTAATGGGTGCTAGCCTAAATAACGGGTTTCAATATTTGAATTTTTGAATTCCAATATTTTGATTTTCAAATTCCAATATATGGGATTTTGGAGTGTAGTAAATTCCAATAAATGTGATTTTAGATTCCAATATATGTGATTTTGGATTCCAATATATGTGTTTTTGGATTCCAATATATGCGATTTTGGATTCCAATATGTGTAATATTGGAGTACAGATAATTCCAATATTTAACATTTTGGAATCCAAAACTAGTAATATTGGATTCCAATATTTCCTATATTTTTTAGTTGTTTGGACTGGAATAAGTCCATATTCAGTGAAATAAGAGTTCCTTCTATTTATTCGATATGCATAGCATTTTATCAATAGGTTTCATTAATATTGTGTAGCGCACACACCTCAAGCTTAGTATGCAAACCATTTTTGCATTCCTTAACTAATTGTCTTGTGGATGAATTCGTGTGGTTATCAATTATGTTGAGCCTTGTGGGAGACCAGAGATGACGATTCAAATAGAGAATTTGGCAGTTTCATGTTTTGATAAGTTTTTCTTCTTATATTCCAATCCATTCTCGATGTTGGATGATTTTTTATGCCCAATGGATGCTGAGACACACACTTGATGATACAATACCCCCTTGAGTGGCCTTTAGAATTTGTATAGTTCTTTGTGATGTGAATTTTTTTATATGTATTTTAATTTTTAATTTTATGGTACTTAGAACCAACACTTTTATTTGACACATTATGAAGATTCAAGACTCTTTTTGTTTACTTATTGTGACATTTTTGTAGGTTGAATGCGAGTACTTATCCATTTTTTTATTGCTGAGATTTCCATATATTGTTTATTTCGAGACTAAAAGTTTCATAGATTTTGATTCATCTTGACCATTTTTGGTTAATAATGGAAACAAAATTTTATTAAATGATTTGATGAGATGGTTTGACTATGTTGTATATGCATATCTATTTTCCTTGGATTTGATCCAATCCTTGTGTAGCATTTGGGGTACGCCCAAGGGTCATAAGACTACATTATGTTGGGTTGCAAGGTTTTAGGCCTTTGGTTTTGAGGTGAAAGAGCTATATGTGCCTAGGTCTATAGAGTGACTCAGCCTTATTTTGGTATTATGATTCACTTATTTACATTTGGAGGCATATGGAGGTTGTATTGGGAGGCATCTGGAGTTTTATAATTGTCATGTATTAGGTGATTTTCGAGTTACTTTTGTGAGTGTTGTTGCTCTATATTTGTGATAGTTGGGGCTTGATGCCCCTTATTGATGACCTATGTGATATTTATATCCTTATCTTGATACTATATTGAAGACAATTGGTATATTCAATCAAGTAAAACTTGTTGCAAACTTATTGGTGTGATGCCTTGTTGTTTATGTTGGCCACATGTCATTTATATTCCCCTATGTAAGAGGTCTATGATTTGAGTACAATGATATGTGGACTACATATTTCTTTTCTTGGTGGGTAGGTGGTCATGTTATGAGTAATAATCATGTACAAATCTGATCAATGGTACTTTGTGGAGTTGATTTGTGATCTATTATTAGACCTTGTATGGCATTTTGATGTTATGTATTGTTGGGAAATCTATGGAAAAAAATTAAAATCAAAATTTTTAGCTGTGAAAATCATATGAGAAATCAACTACATGAATAATAGATTAAAAGAATTACTAATCTTCACATAACATGAAGGTTTAAAGAAAAATATAAACTTTTTATTTTTCCCAAGTGGCATACGTTTCAACAATAATCACCCTTCTTCAAGTAATCTGATGACTCGTGTTCCTTTTTACCTCATGTGTAGCTCTAGTTAAAATTTACATTGTTGTCACATCGAGGATGATGATTTTATAAGGGGAAGGAGATGTAATGTCCTCTCAGTTCATAATATGTTCCTTTGCTTTTGTGCCACATCATCCTTCCCTTAGCATTGATGCATTCTTCATGTTATTTGTGTGACGTATGGTGGGTGATCAATGGGTATTCTCATCTTGTGTTTGTCTAAGTATCTCAAGCATTATTACCTCTTCTTGGGATAGTCAATTGAAAAATACTACCATCTTAGTAACGTGATAGAGTTAGAAATTTTAAAAGCCTCCATTTTTGTCTCTGTTTAGGGAGTAAATTTATGGGTGTGTATTAGAATTTCTAACGATTTGTGGCACGCTCAAGTGTAAGAAAAGTATATCGAAATTATCCTCTCTTGGTCTTGTTCAATTCAAGGTAGTTAAGATATGCATACTATCTTGTTCTTATTCAGTTGTAGTAGATAGAGTTAAAATAAATGCATCAATTCATACGATAATATTGACAATAATAATTGTAAAATTATAACAAATCAATAAATAATCAAACAAAAAATAATAAAATAAGATGAAATAATAAATTAAAATTAAAAAAATTGAAGTGCATTGGTGGAGAGAATGGCATGGTAACGTGTGGGGAGGGGTGTTGGGATGTTGTAGTGGCAACGATGGATATTTTGTTTGACAAATATTGAGAAAATATGCAAAAAATGAGTTTTGATAAGGCATTAGAACTTTAGGAAAATGAAAATGGCATGTTTAAAGGCATAATCTCCAAATATTTGGCAATAGCATCCTTAGTGAGTTCCTTGGTAATGCAGGCATGTAATGGTTGAAGGTCTGTAGAAGGGTTTATAGGGAGTTGTGTGTAATTAGGAGAAAGTATGGTACCTCCAATTGAAAATAGTTATATTTAGCAATGGTGGGTCAGTTTAGATCATAAACCATGCTTTCCTCTAAAATTTTTGATGGGATGATGTCAAGTGATAGGTTTGAAAGGGAGGACCATGTTTTGACGTATGTATCACCTGAGTTCTCAATGTAATAAGTAATAAATGGTTTCATGGATCAAGAGTGACTAAGGAGATTTTGAAAATATCTTGGATATTTTGCTAGCATACTCACAACCATTGTTAAAAATTAGATCCTTTGATCAACGTTTACGTCCAGTAAAAAGTCCTTAGAAACTTCCAAAAAATGCAACAGATAAGTGTAAAGTCAAACTTCACAAATGTCTCCAACATCCTCCCAACCGAGGCCAGAATGGTAATTTTGCATCAATATGGGCATCCATCAAAGTATTTTTTAGAGCAGATAAGGCTATGTAGAAGGCTTTATAAGGAGTTATCAGAGTGTGTAGAAGGGTGTAAATAGAAGAATGTATGGTACCTCCAATTGAAAATAGTTGTATTTAGTAACGGTGGGTCGGGTTAGATCATAAACTATGCTTTCCTCTAAAATGATTTATGGGATGATGTCAAGTGATAGGTGTACAAGGGAGGAACATGTTTTGATGTATGTATCACCTTAGTTCCCAATGCAATAAGTAATAAATAGTTTCATGGATAAAGAGTGACTAATGAGTTTTTGAAAAGATATTGGAGATTTTGTTAGCATGCTCACAACCTTTGTTAAAAATTAGAGCCTTTAATCAATGGTTAGGTCCAATAAAAAGGCTTTAGAAACTTTCAAAAAATGCAACAGATAAGTGTAAAGTCACACTTCACAAATGTCTCCAACATCCTCCCAAATAAGGTCAAAATGGGAGTTTTTCATCAATATCGGCGTCCATCAAAGTATTTTTAAGACTAGATATTTTTTAGATGTTGTAGTTGTTATTTCCCTAATAGATGTGTATGCAAAATGGGGATATTTTCTATTGGCACATTAGATCTTATTGACAAAATTCTCTTCAAACTTGGGGTGAAGGGATTTACTTTGTGTTGTGATAACATCAAAATATTTCCTCTAGGACTTTGTGTCACCACTGTGGAAATTACTAGGCATGAATTTCTCCTCTTCTTCTAACATGCTTTCATAATTTCACTTCTAATTTGAGTAGAGTAAAAATTTAAATATAGTGTAAATCATGAAATCAACGTATTGTTATCAAACTATATTGCAAACCTTATTAAAATAATATTTGTGCTCAGTTAAACCAACTATGAAAACACCTCGTCTATAGATAAATTTGTAACCAACTTAAACGTGTAATTTTATTAATAAACCAAACATGATTGTGCATGTATTTACAACTTAGGCCTTTAGATCATGAAATATTAATAGTTGAAAAATGAAACTCTGCATTGTAAAAATAAACCTTGTAAATGTTATTTTTACAACATGTTGGAAGCGTGTGTAACCTATCCCTATAAATTTTATCTCTCAAATGAATTCCTTGATAATTTTAGATTTATTCACATTCAATAGACCTCATCTAATCAATCATTTGATGTTTTTTCAAAGTGGGTTTTGGAGACACCTTGAAAAGTTGCTTGCGGGAGGAAACCACTAAATGTTGCTAAATTGCTTCTAAATTACCTTGTTTTTTAATGTTTGTCGACTGAGAAATTGGGTTCTTCCACCTCAAACCTATTTACTCTCACATTTAAAATTATGTACCATATTTGGTTTCACCACATTCCCTTAAGAATCACTTTTTCCACATCTGTTTTGAAACTACCTTGACTTACGTTGTTTAAGCATAAACTACTAAATATTTTTAACTTGCTTCGAAAATGTGACTCTAAAATGAGTGTATGTTATCATATTTTAGTTCCATAATTTTCACCATAGAGGAGAATAGGATAGAATTGATACATTACATGTTTGGGTGCTCAACGACCTTTATCTAAGGCCATTCCATAACCACTTGGGCTAGTTTGAACGGTAATATGACTAAGTCTCGTTGACCAAACTCTGTCTCTTTGAGAAACTCTTGTAGGGTATTAGTAAATTGATATTTGGAATATGTTAGTAGTTATAAATAACCCCTCTAAACACTTCTAACCAAATGGTAAATGGAAATTTTGATCACGTGAAAAATTTTATGCTTCTTATAAACCCTCTACACACTTTGATAACTAGCCCTAATTTTTCTCTATACAATTTTTCTTATCATAATTAGGGTTAGTTATCATAATTAGGGTTATAATTTTTCTTATAATTAAGGTTTTTAATTAGAGGAGTTATGTATAGGGGTATGAAATAATTATTTTTCTCTCCCCTAATTTTGTACTTGGTCATGTAAACTAACTGGTTTCTTATGTGAATAAAATGAATGCTACTCTCTTTTTATACCAAACTTGGAAAAGTGGTTTTATTATGAAATGTTGTGGAAAATTATGATCTTGTTATCTCTCTCTAAACTATGAATGTGATATCATAATATTTTTATATTGGAGAAGTTGAATCCATATTAGCTTTGATTTGACCCCTTGTTGATCTAGGTGGCATGGGTCATGGTGAAAATGCAAGTGATCAGTGTACTTAAAGATCGAGTTGCAAATAATTTTCTTTAAATTATATAATTCATCCAAAAAGGAAATTTGGTTGTTAGTTAGAATTAATGTATTTTCATATTTGATTAGTTAAATATTTTAGTGTATCAAGTTTTAAATGATTGAATATGAAAAGTATGCTATATCTAAATGAATCGATTGTATCTTAGAAAATTAAGTTTCATAATATGGTTGTAACTTTATGAGAAAACAAATAAAAATGAAATGGAATGAAGTGAACAAATAAATTGTAACTGGATTTCCCTTTAGAATCACCCTTCTACTAATATCCCCCTTGGTGGGACCTAAGCTAGTAGGTGAGACTCTCAAACCCATGTGAAAGAACCTTTGGGGTTTCACGAACTAACAATCACTTAAACTTGTAAAACAATATTTGAATAATACCAAGCCATAAAATTTGATAGGGAAATTTGGCCTTGTCCTTTAGTAGACACCTTGTGCCACTAACTCTTCTCATGTGTAGCTCTGGAATGTTTGTCTTGTTGTGTATTGACTTGGAGGGATGTAATCATGTGTGATACTTACCCCATAGCATGTATGTTCCCATCCTTTGCGAGGATGGGTGGTTGTCTTTTGAACCTTTCTTATGATTCTTGGAATCATTTTGGACATAATGTGCCACTACCCTTGAGGGAAATGTGATCTTGATACATAGGTTCTCCTTCCCATGTGTCGATGTTCTAGTTGAGCTAAAATGAGAATCCTCGTGCATTCCTTGCTCTTGCAAGTAACAAATGCATGCTTATTTGAATTGTGAAATCTATATGAGATAAATATATTGTGATAATCCCAATTTTGATCTTGTTATGAATTGTAATCATTATGAATTTGGAATGAACTCAATCTTGGGATCTATTAGGAGGTAAGTTATGGTTGGAACTTCATAAATTTTGTAACAACCAAAATTTACTTAATAAGATTTTATTGAATGTGTAAATTGTAATTTGAGTTGTTCCCTCTTTAAATTGTTGATAAACCTTTAGATTCTTAATACAAGTAAAGTAGGGTATTTCCTTCAGGGGAACTCGATTGACCAAAAATAGAAATTCATAACTTGAAAACATGTGATATGTAGCTCTTATATGATTTAAATTTCCTACAAAATTAAAGATTAAACAATGAATTAATTGAAATACAAGCGTAAGTAATTGCAATCTATATAAATTGTGGATGAAATCCTTTCTTTTCTCTTATTGGTTTAACTATTTTGTTGTGATTTGTTCTTTTGAGCAAGTATTGAACTAAATTATTGTTTTTGTGCTTGTATGTAAGTGTGTATTTATGTTTGGGGGTGAGACTAAAGCATTGTTTATTGGAGGAATAAGGGGGTTTTAATGAAGGGGGGAATAAGGGGTTTTTAAAGAAGGGAGGAATAAGGGTTTGTGTGTGTTGTTTCATTGGAGGATTTGAGGAACCAAGGGAAATCATGGCTAGCCTTATTGGAGGTATAAGGAGGCGGTTTAAATGGAGGAATAAGAGGTATGTTGTTGTTATGGCGTGTTTTATCTTAGATGAACAAAACACTAGCCATGATTCCTTTGTGAAGGTAAAAGGGGTAGTACATATGATGGTCTCTCCCCTTTTCAAGCCTTATGGGTATGCTTGGTGGTATGTCGTCTTTACATTTGGTGTAATGTATTTCTCTTATCTCATCTCCTGAGTGGGTCTATGTAAGGGTATCATGCATTTTTTGTGTTGTTGTAAGTGATCTGTAATTGTCATGTATGCAAGTGTTTAAAGAGAAGAAAAAATAACCATAGTTTTAGCTTGGGGTTTTTAGTTTATACATTGTCAGTGTTACATCCATCATTGGGAAAACTTGTAAATAAATAATGTGCGAATAAGATATATAATTGTATAAGAGTTCAAAAATAAAATGAAAGACCATAGGAAACTCCTTACATAGATTTTGAGTGTTTTGGAGATTGGGATGAATATGTGTTCAAATTACATAGAAGGTGATATGATAAGGGTTTGTAGTGCATTGGAGATGCAAATGGTAAGTCGATTTCATTAAATGCTTTTTTGTGTGTGCATAGAGTTTTATGACTTAATTAAATGTGAGTGGTCGGGGATAATTAAATTGGTGCAATGTCTTTAATCAACATTATTTTATATATTTTAGTTGCTTTTTGAGACGTATTGATTTATAGTCATTATTTTGTTTTATATTATTTTTATATAATTAGCTTAAGAGACCTTATGACAACGTGCATTTTCTAGTGTCTACACATTTCAAATTTTTGGGGGGGAGCAATCCAATTTCCTCTAGTGACTTTTTAATTTATCCATAGTCCTTGGAGTTTAGAATCATTTTCAGGGGATGATGGTCCTCTCTTCACCTTGTGTTTTTCATATAATGGTGTTATAGCCATCTTATGTTTTCAATAATATTACATAAAATAATTGTTATTTGATGAGTGAATGCAAAAATTCCTTAAAAACTAAATCATTTTGATAAAGGTAGGCATATATTACATTAGTCTTATCAAATGTAATTTACACTAGCACATTACTATATACAAGACTTACATATGTAGTGTAATAAAATCAACTCACATTATACTATGACTGAACTCAATCAAATAAAATACGGAACAAGTAACAAGTGTTGTTTCAAACCATTGTTTTTCTTTAGGATTGTAAATGTTACAAATTTGAAATGATTCTTAATATTTTCCTTATTCCAAGGGTTACCATTTTATAATTATATTGATATCATGATGTATACACATATATTGAAAGGTGGAAATGTCATTGAAATAATGATATGGATGTCCACTTAAATAATTGAATTAACTCCTTTCTTTCATTATAAATTAGGTGAAATTACATCTCAAAGTAAAACTAAGTTGTTATTTCCTCAATGAAATTACATCTCAAAGTAAAACTAAGTTGTTATTTCCTCAATGAAATTACATCTCAAAGTAAATCTAAGTTATTAGTTCCTTATTTATCTTTTAGAATTTGTTAGTGGAACAATGGAATTCCTCCAACACACTACCACCATGCTTCTTCCTTTCAATAATTTAAGATGTGTATGTAATTATTTATTCAAGCAATAAGATCTTCATATCCTTAAGAGTACTTTTCAACCAATCTCTCAAACATGAATTTTCTTAATGCTTTTGTTTTACAAAAATTATGCACATATTTTATTAGAAATATTTTTAAAACACATACTTAAATATTGATAAACACCATGTAGTTTTCACATGCACTTTCTTCTTCATTGTTAAACCCTTTGCTATTAATATTTTTATACATACACCAAGAAAGACTTGTAATATTTATTAAGTGTAATGCAAATATGATTGTATGTTTGGTTTATTTGCATGTATAGTATGATGAATTTCCTTATTTTTATGAGGTTTTTTTGTTGTAGATGATAGCCTCCTTATAATGGTGATTGTTTTTAATGAGAATGTTGGTTGGACATATTCATGCCTATTTTCTAGAGGCGCATGGGGATAGAGCACGTAGAAAGTAGGCACGTAGGTGCACGCGAAAGATCAATGGATAAAGGGCACGCTAAGGAAATTTGTGGTACGGAACTTAGCTAGTTTTTCATACATGGACTAAGAATGGATAGAGTGATGAACACGCAAAGGTAGAAGACTTTTAGATGAATCAATGCTATCTTTGGACCAAGTGGAAGATCAAACGGCGTGCTGAGTTAGAAATATTAATAGGATCAGAACTAGGAGTTATCTACAGGTAATCTATTGATAGAAGAATCTTGCATGCTTCTATAGTTTCTTTTGTAGTGGCATATGGTTATTCTTAGCATGTAACCTATTTTGAGGATTTCTTAGGCGGTGAAGGGAAAGTCCCCATTACCTATAAATATGTATTGATTTGCACGATTTAGGGATCCTCGTTATTTTAGTGTTAAACTACTAGTTTATCAGCACGCGTGACTTATGGTGATACTCTTACGTATGTATTCAGCTTTTGTGTTTCATAATGATTAAATACAATGGATCTTGGTGGATGGATTCTTTTTATTAATATTGTTGAAGATGGATCTTGTATGGTAAATTTTTTATTAGTACAAGTTGTTTGATTCTTTATGCTCTAAGGTTGAGATCTAGATCTGTTTATGCTTTATCTTGAATAGTTATTATGGATCTAGATTATATGTATTTTCATGCTAACTATTTGACAAAGCTTCCATAAAAGAGGGACTTGGTACCCTCGTGCGCTTCGGGTGAGTGCTCAGATCTATCTGATTGATGTGTTAGCATGCCTTGGGTTGTTATTGGTAAAATAAAAGACTACAGAGGAGGAAAAATGGTCACCATGTGGAAATTTCAAATTCATGGAGTAAGTAATACGGTGCAAAACCTTTCATGTGTTTCTTTCATTTAATATGAACCTGATGGAAAAAAGATATCTAAAAGAGGGATGATTTTTCAGGGGTGGCACCACAATATTTCAATAGGCCAAGTATAGGACATTGATATATGGGTTCGAGGAAGCAATCAATAACCAAGCTTGGAACATCACTGTGTTGTTCCACAACATGATTCTTATGCGTAAAATGAGTCACCTTTGTGGTTGCCATAATGTATTTCTTACCACCCAACAAGTTTGGGCCACGAAGTGTGAATTTTTTTCCAGTCAATTTTCTTACGTTCAAGTTAAATCCAACAAGGGTTGGCTAAATATATTTCATATCTCTAAGGATACCATAAACGATTAGGTTGTAATTGTTCTAGAATCTATCCTTGAGGGCTTTGTTATATGAATGTTGTGAAAAAAAATAAAAATCAATGGCTTGCATTTTTTGTTATCTTTAGATATGCTTATGTTTGATTGTCTACAAATTTGTATCGATTGTTGTATGATATATAAGAAAATGAATTTGGTAGTTGTTGGTTTTGATTTCTATAATAGGATTAAATTATTGTTAATTATGTATTTGCAATCATGCATTTATGTGTTTCATATGTTAAACTCATGAATTACATTGTGAGAACTTTAAAGGTGACTCATTTTCCTCACAAGAATGTCATGGGAGAACACGGTAACATTTTGAACATACTGAAAACTTACTTCATCTAGCACACATATCAAGGACCTATACTTGGCTTGATGAACCATAATAGTACCATCACTAAAATTTGTTCCTCTCCTGGCTATCTTGTTGCCATCGGGGTCACACAAAATGAAATAAGCACATGAAAGGTTTTTCGTTGTATTGCTTACTCCATAGATTTCTAGTTTCCAAATGACAAACATTTTTATTTTAATTGAAAAAGAACCCCTAATGTAAGGAGGATATCATCTACAACAAATAAATTCCATAAAAATAAGCCAATTCAAACTACTATACATGCAAGTAAACAAAACATGTAATTAGCTTGCATTACACTTAATAAATATCACACGTCTTTCAAAGTGTACGTACAGAAATATTGGTAGAAAAGGGGTTTAGCAATGAAGAAGGTGGTGTAGGTGATAAACAAATTTTTTTTATCAATTTTTTAGTGTTTTTTTTATAAATACAAGTTGTACAAGAGGAAGGAGATACTTCAAGTTTGTAATTGGACATCTATATCATCATTTCATGTTCGAGTTCCATTTCCACTTTTCAGTACATATGTGTTACTTCATGACATATATGTATTATATGCAACAATAGAAGTTAGATCACTCCATATTGAAGTTATTCATTATGTTTCCCTACAACTACTACAAAATAACTCATTCCATCACTTGCTTCTGCATTTCCATCATCTTCCTACTTTTGAAAGTATTCATATGTACTCTAAGGTGGACTGTCCTGCACAATTTCTACTACACGATATATTGCTTCATTGGGATGGATGGCATGTGGAACAACATAATTTAGATATGCATTTGGAGTAGAGGATGATGATAATGGAGGTATATGCGGCACTCCTCCATCTGCACATGAGTGATTTTGTTGTTGTATATTTTTCTATGATAGATTGTCATCTTCTAGTTGAATGTAACCTGGAACTAATGGTGAATACCCTAATAAATTGTCTTCCCACTAGTCACATGTATTGGAAAAATAATTTGGTACGAATGATGTAATCTCCACTTGCATTTCTTGATTTATTGCAACATTATGATATGTTGTTTTTCTAACAACAAAAGATAGATCTTCATATAAAAAAATTTCACTCTCCTACCCTGTTTGTATCCTTTCACCTGCTACAAAAGAGGTTCCATGCAATGATGGATTCCCCATGTCCACTCCTTCACTTGCTCATGCATTTTTATACATAAGATATGAAAAAAGGGAGGAAATATCTCCCTTCTTCCCTATCTAAACTTGGGCATATCAGCTTCCACCACACATAGGGATTACAACCATTCTAGGTGAGAGTGAGTCACTATGACCAATTCTTTCATATTTTTATATCTCCAAGACATTCTTGTCTCTAGGATTGTATTGTACACTTTCATCTTCTTGCATGAATTAACAATAACTAGATGAACTTTTCCTTGCGCCTTCTGAGAGAAAAAATGATTTCCATCTTCATATTCAATAGCGAAATGAGTGTTGACATCACAGATGATAGACAACTCATGAAGTTTGTTGAACAGTCTTTTAACCCTCTTGCTAAAATTTCTTCACCTCTTTCCCTTTTCCTCAACATACTTCGTTATTAACTTTCACTTACCCATCTGCAAAAAAAAAAAACAAGACAAAGCAGAGTTAATAAGACAAAGCATTGATTAACTCTGTTAATGTCTATCTTTGATCAACTTTCCTTTAAGATTTGCAGTAAATAGAATAACTTATTTGGCTACATTTTTTCTGATCTATTTTCCTCCAATCTGAATTAAAGATGTTAAGAAACTTGTATAAAAACATAAATTTAAAGATATAGGAAAATTATTTTTCTTAGCCCGTGTATAACAATCCAAACACAATTACCAACTTCTCACTATGGTGGTAGAGGAATAATTCTTTTTTGTCACTCAATACATGTTCTAAATTTTCAATATTTTGATTCCTTCATCTCCCAAGACATTTTCTCCATTTTTACATAGATCTCTTACATCTATGGGTGTGAGTTATCTCCTCCACAATAAGCATACACCATTTTATAGCCTTTAATCCAATTAAATCTAGGTCTCATTTTAATTCCTCTAACTTTTATTAATCTCTTTACCATTTGAACCCCAGCCCACCAACGCACTTTTACATAGATGTTGGATAGAATAACATAGGTTGCAACATTTTGAAGATCAACCATGCAGACATAATGATCAATTCTAAGCATAATGTTATAAGAGGCACTCAATTCATTGAAGTATTTACAGCCCTCATCCACCAAACCTACATGCTTGCATGTTAATAAACCAAAAATGAAGCACATAGTCAGGGTATATTTTATATATCTTCATTTCTTCAAATATTTTGATAACATCCTTGCAAAAATTGATGCCCTGCAAGCATGGCATGCTATGAGACCACATCTCTTTGAGGATTTTTTTCAAATAGTTCACATGCCTTGTGCGTGCTTCCACATTTTGCATAAATATCTACCATGGCACTTATAACTAAAACATCTAACAATATTCAAATCTCCACCATGCTTTGTTGGATGTCACTACCATGTTTCAAAGATTCTATTTTGGCACAGGTTGGGGGTATCCTAACAAATGTAAAGTGATCAGATTGGACACCTGTTGGTTGCATTTCATGAAATAGTATCAATGTTACATGAGGATGTGCATGCCTTCTCTTAGCTATAATTATGATATTCTATGAGAAAAGGTTATAGATTACAAACCAAACAAAATTGAACATTAGAACAATAGTTCACGTGCCTTCTGTATGATGCCACATTTTGCATACATTTGTACAAGGGAACTTGAAAATCCAAAAAAAAAACTATATTACACCAAGTTTTCGAGAGGGGGATGGCAGGAGACGGGGCAACATGTTGTTGTTTGACGGATTTTTTTGGAGGCCTTATTTTAAGGGATAGCTATTTAAAAATAACGGAAAACTTTAAAAATATAGGAAATTTCAAATATTCATGTGATAACATTGATAAAGCATTCATCACCCACATTATAGAACCTTAATACATAAAATTGGAGAGGAAAAAAACCAGCTACTAAAGGACATCGTTAGTGTTTTGATCCATCAAGTAAGGTTTGCAGTTTGTCGCATGAATATCATAATTTCATCCACCAAAATCAAGGATTATGTATGTAGTACAAATCAGAGGAATAAAGATATGGTGTTTGAGTCATATCATGACTTGAATCAAAAGTAATTATAAAAATTGGGGAGAGGCCAGGACTAATTCAGAAAGATATAAATATTCATGTGAGAAGAGGGCCTCAAATAAAATTCAATATTTGAGTGGCTATCAAGAGAAAAAGTAGTTCTCGTTCTTTCTCCTATAGTATCTAACTCTTATCTTTCTAATATTAGAGGCAAAACAATAATTTTCACCGAAGAAAAAACAATGAATGGATCATGAGGATAGTAATGAAAGCTTCCTAAAGGCAAGGTCTCCAACTGTCAGTAATAAAGCATTTTCCCAACCTCATTTTTTTGTTTGTCAAAATAATATGCAGTCTCCTCTTAACCCTCTACTTTCTCATAAGTTCTAGGCTTGAAAAAAAAATCCAACAACAAGTTGTGTTAGTCCTAGCAAAATGTATAATACAAATTTTATCGGATCTGGTTTGATTAACTTAGCTAGGAATGAGTGTGGGTGTCCTTGTGGGCCCCCACATTCCTTTTATTTTTTATCATCTTTGAATTTTTTAATTGAAAAAATTCCTTTAATGGGATGTAGGGGACACCCAGACATCCATGGTACGATTAGGGGACTTCTAAAATTCCCTTGGCCATACCAGGGACATCTAGGTGTCCCCTGCCATCCCCCTTCCTAAATTTGGCATCTCTGACACATACCCAATTTTTTACATGAATTGGGGGTGGGTAAGGGACATTTCCTACTGTCCCCACATCCTTGAAATTTCCCCTATTGGGGAAGAGCCTAAAAATGTAGGGACACATCCTTATGGAACATAGAAAAAGAATCCGCTTCCTAGTATACTATGACCATGCCATGTTCTAATGATCCCACTATGAGACATGCTAGAAGAATTGTGGAAAATGTTATAGGTTCTAGCTTTACACTACCAATTGTATTTGTTTGAAAACTTTCAAGGCCTTTTCAACAAACCCATTTTTTACATTATCCCGCAATCATTGTAGTCCATGGGACCACATCTCTCTTAGGAATTTTTTTCTAATAGTTTGTGTCTTTTTAATGGTTCCACATTTTCCAAACATATCTACCAGGGCACTTACAACTACAACATCTGATAATAGTCCCTTATCCATATTGCTTTGGTGATGTTTTAATGCTCCTTTGGCACATGCTGGGAATATTGTAGCAAAGGTGAACTAATCACGTTAGACAATTGGCGGTTGCATTTGGTGAAACATTGTCAATGTTTTGTGAGGATGCATGTGTTTTCTATAAGCTGCAATTATGATATTCCGTGAGGCAACATTTTATTCAATCACTTGGCAAACACTTAGTGAGAATGTACTAAACATCCACATTTTTCATAAATAAATATAAAGGTGGTATGCAATAGCTAAAAGCATGTGTTAGAATGTGTTAATAAAGGTTCCAAGGTCTTTTCAACAGACCCATCTTGTGCATATCCTCTAATGAAATATGGTGCAGGTTGGGGACTAATTGGGTTGGACACATGTTGATTGCATTTGGAAAAATAGTGTCAATGCTTCGTGAGGAGCAACCCAAATACAAACATGAAATAGGAAATTTACCCCACCATTGAGCATGACCTCTGAAAGGGCATTCTTGTCAATGTTATTCTTTCCACAAACAACCACTACCACATCCATAATCCGTCTGAGATGTCAAGAGAGATTTCCAAAAAAAACTAACCATAGGCATAATAGGCTCCACACATAACATTTAACAAGAAATAAAAATGAGCATAACCAAGAGAACGACATATGTCATTTTACGAGCTCCCATAGATTTTCTCAATTCAATATTTTATTTTAACCCAGGATGAGTTCTGCTAAGCTAATATGTTTATACTGGGAGTGGTAGTCATACTTTGGACATTGGAATGTGAGGTTCAAATTAACTTATAATTTAAGTCCCAAACAAAATTATGGATAAAATCTAAAGGCTTAGGTTTATTGGAAGAGCAATGAGTTGCATAAGCTATACTTCGGAGATTATTCTTGCTACATCAGTATAAGAGAAATGTAAATTTATTCAATTTAATTTAACTTAATGTCCAAGTGTTGTATCTATGTTAAAAATTTATAGCAATACAGTACTCAATTTAAACAATTTAGTGGTTCAACATTTGACAACATGAAATTTGGTTACAATCTTTTCAAAACAAAATGATTATGCAATGATCCATTTTCATGGATAATTAAACATTATCTCTTGCCAAGACTGTAATAGCCATGACATTTTTGAAATTTTGAGTATGTATGACATAATATTTCCATGTATTTTTGTAAAATTAGCACTTGCACCAAAAGGAGGTGTAATGTTACACTGATAGGTAAATATGAAGGGTTCTAGAGTCGTTGAAGCAATTTTAAGATGCACCAAAGAGGTGTGTCAAAAAAAATGATGAGTCCCTTTATAGAGATGAGCATGAATGGGAACATGTTCCACACATAAGGAGGTGGTTTTTGATTTTACAGTGGGAATTATTATTTCAAATGCTATGAACGTATTTCGTTGAATTATATGCATGAATACATGCCCAACTCATTCAGTATTTGACTCATTTTCTGGGTTTATTTGTTTGTAGCAGCCAAAACCCTAATGTCGACAAATTTATTTATGTTTCTAGCATCACTTTTTTGAGAGGCCTGAGGATTCTTGTGTGAGACCTCTTTTTTGGAGGTAGGCTTTGCTCCCCTTATATAGCATATCATCTTATTAATGAATTGTTTTACTATTTGATTGTGAGGATCTTTGGCACACTTGCAATTTTGACCATTGAATGAATTTAACCTTTTGGTTTCTTATGAGAAGTGCATGTCTTGCCTTGTTGATCTAATACTTGTTTTCATGCTAGGAAACAATTATTAAATCATTTAGTACCTTGTAATAAATCATAATGAATCAACCTCTGCATAAATTTAAGTTTAACTGTTATATTGATGTGTTTTTATCAACATCAATGATTTGAATTTCTAGGTCAACAACTTTGCATTAGTATGTGTTGTCTATTTGACAATAGAAGCTAGATATTCATATAAAAAAATTCACTCTCCTACCTTGTTTGTATCCTTGCACTCACTATAAAAGAGGTTCCATGCAATGGTGGGTTCCCCATGCCAACTCCTTCACTTAGTCCTGCATTTTTATACATAAGATGTGAAAAGGGGGAGGAAAGATATACTTGTTTCCCTATCTAAATTTGGGCATCTCGAATTCCACCACACATAGGGATTACAACAGTTCTTGGTGAAAGTGAGTCCTTATGGATAATTCTTTTATATTTTTCTAACTCTAAGAAATTTTGGGTTGTAGGATTGTATTATAAACTTTCAACTTCTTGTATGAATTGACAATAACTGGGTGAACTTTTCCTTACACCTTCTCAGAGAAAAATTATTTCCATCTTCATCTTCAATGGGGAAATGAATGTTGACACCACATATGACAGAATGTTCATGAAGCTTGTTGAACAATCCTTTAAGCCTCTTATGAAGATGACTTCCCCTCTTTCCATTTTCCCCAACATGCTTTGTTACTAACTTTCACTTACCCATCTGCAAAAAAAAGACACCATTGATTAACTCTATTAATGTTTAGCTTTGATTAACTTTCCTTTAAGCTTCACAGTAAATAGAATAACTTATTTGGCTGAAATTTTTTTGCTCTATTTTCCTTCAATTTGAATTAAATATGTCAAGAAAAATTTTTAAAATAATAAATTAAAAGATATAGGCAAACTAGTTTTTTTTAGCCTATGTATAACAATCCAAACACAACTGCCAACTTCTCACTATGGTGGTAGAGGAATAATTATTTTTCTTCGCTCAATACATGTTTTGAATTTTCACTATCCTGATGCCTTCATCTCCCAAGATATTTTCTCCAGTTTTGCATAAATATCATGTACCTTTGGGTGTGAGTTGTCTCCTTGACAACAAGCATGCGCCATTTTGTAGCCTTTGATCCATTTAAATCTAGGTCTCATTTTAATTCCTCTATCCTTCATCAATCTCTTTACCATTTTAAACTCATGCCACCAACGCACTTCTACACAGATGTTTGATAGAAGAGCATAAGTTGTAAAATTTTGAATGATCGACCATACAGACTCACTGATCAATTATAAGTGTAATACTATAAGAGGCACTCAGGCCATTGAAGTATTTACAGCCCTCATCCACCAAACCTGCATGTTAATAAAACAAAATTGAAGTTCATGGTCAGGGTATATTTTAGATAGCTTCATTTCATAAAAGATTTTGATAACATCCTTGAAAAATTTGATTCCCTACAAGCATGGCATTCCACGAGACCACATCTCTTTCAGGAATTTTTTCAGATAGTTCACATGCATTATGCATGCTTCCACATTTTACATACATATCTACCATGGTACTTGCAACTAAAACATATAACAATTCTCAGATCTCCACAATGCTTTGGCGGATGTCACTACTCCATTTCAAAGATCCTATTTTAGCATAGGTTGGCGGTATCCTTGCAAATGTGAAGCAATCAAATTGGACACCTATTGGTTGCATTTTGTGAAATAGTATTGATGCTACATAAGTATGCCCATGTCTTCTCTTAGCTATAATTATGATATTCTATGAGAAGAGGTTATAGATTACAAATTTTTAAAAAAATGGACATTATGACAACAGTTCATATGCCTTTTGTATGCTGCCACATTTTACATACATTTGTACAAGGGCACTTGAAAGTCCCAAAAAATCAAATTCCTAGTATGTTATGGTGAATGTCCATGCCATGTTCTAATGATCCCAATTGCATTAATGCTTCCAATCACATTTTTTGGAAAACTTGCAAGGCCTTTTCAAAAAACCATTTTTTTGTATTATCCCTCAATCATTGTAGTCCATTGTAGTCTTTTATTTTACCAAACAGCCCAAGGCACGCTAGCACATCACTCAAACAAAACTGAGCTCTCGCCCGAAGTGCCCAAGGGTACCAAGTCCCTCTTTTATGGCATCTTTGTCATGGAGTTATCATGAAAGACATATAAACTAGATCCATAATAACTATTCCAAATAAAGCATAAACAAATCTAGATCATAACCATATGCAAGAATGAACTAAGCAAGAATCAAGATCAGGTTTACTAAGAAATTTTTAGTTATAGGTAATTCAATAACCAATATCCAACCACAAGTATCCATAATATTAATCATTGTAAAACACGGAATTTGAATACATACATGAAAGTATCATCATAAGTCATGCATTCTCATAAGCTAGTAGCATAACTCTACTACAAAGCGGGCATTCTGAACTATGCCAATCAACACACACACACATATATATATAGGTAGTGGGGACTTTCCCTTCCCCGTCTAAGCATCCTCAAAACATGTTGCATGCTAAGAATAGTCAAGCGCCACTACAAGATAAATACAAAAGTATGCAAGCTTTTTTAACCATAGATATCCTACAGTTATCCCTTAGTTCATATCCTATTATTATCTCAAACCACTGCATGTCACTTGATCTTCCACTCGTCCCAAAATAGCCTTGCATAGCCTCTAAGTATTCATGCACTAGTTCAAACTGCTAGTTCCCCACTCCAAAAATAGACTTCTTCTACATGGAATCTTCTCTTGTGTGGCGCCCACTCCATCTCTATATTTAGAATTTTTCCCATAATTGACTAAGTCCTCAACTCTTCTGACGTAATCCTTGAGCACCTTTTCATGTCTTCCACATGCAAATACCATCATCCATGTGCA
This sequence comes from Taxus chinensis, assembly GCA_019776745.2. Classification (NCBI taxonomy): domain Eukaryota; kingdom Viridiplantae; phylum Streptophyta; class Pinopsida; order Cupressales; family Taxaceae; genus Taxus; species Taxus chinensis. Next base: position 633,495,967 of record CM034150.1, on the reverse strand, counting down.
TGTTCATCATATTCTCTCCTACGCATGTTTACTTTATTGGTCTTATGTGTGTGTTCCAATACTTAGCTATTTTTTTCAAGGCCCAACATTACCCCACACTAGGCATGTTGTCCATACTCAGAAGCACTCTGTCTGATTACCCAAATAATGATAAAGAATCCTCCAAGAATCAAAGAATAAAATAATATATGTTCGGCATATGCCAATGAATAAAATAATCCAAGTGATATTGTGCAAAAAGGAGGGGGAACTACTTATTTACCAATGCCTCCAGTGCTTTCCACCCTTCTAGTTCATTGTGCACCTGAGTAAATACACCCCCTATCATAGCATTTTCTTCTTCAAATGTTAGTTCCTCACCTTTAGCCTTCAGTATATCCACCAGGGTCTCCAATTGCTTTCCCATGTCTGTTAGCGCACCCATCTTGTGTGTGACCTATGGATAGAGTTCCTTCAACTTATTCTTAATTGAAGCCCTTAAAACATTAATTGCTTCCCTTCTTTATTCAACATCGGCCAATATAATTTCTCGCCCTGTTATATTCCCTTTTTTTTGGCCTGGAACTCCTTGAGATCTGTTTCATCTTTCGCAACAAGCAGTCCCACCACATGGTCCCTATCCTTGCATTTTTTGTATACAACCTCTGCCATGTGATCAGATGCCTTCATTGCCTCTAGAAATTCATTGTATTTTGTTATGGTGGCTTCAACCTGTTCCTTTTCTTACTACTTCTGTCGCGCCATAACTTCTTCTGCATATTCTAAGTCAAGGGTTATCGATTGGGAAATAATTATGTGTGTTAGATATTTAATAAAATGGAAATCAGACTCATAAATTGTCTTATCCGGGGGTGCCAAGTCCAGGTGAGCAATCAAAATTACATCAGTTATGCATTCTACCTTTTTATATAGTGCACGTGTCTATCCTTTTTCATCCCTTAACTCTTTCCTCAATTACGCAATAATTTCTTCCTTTTCCTTGTCTCCTTATCCCTCTTAATTATTTCCCTATTCTTCTCCTCCACTTCCCTCTGCAAATATCATACATGGTTATTCTTGTCAAAAAAATTGGAACCCACTTCCACTAATAGTTTGTTAATCACGTTACACACTTGTTCATTTGTTAACTGTTGGGAATCAACTACCAGATTTATTTCTCTTAATACTGAGGATTATCATGTGTCCAAAAAGGATTGGTTTCTCACTTCAAATTCCATTTCCTCAACATGTGACTCAAAATCCCATGACAACATCTTTCTAATACAAGGTAGCGCGCCCTTTTTATCAAATGATGACCAATAAAGTAGTTGATCCATAGGTATAGTGATTTGGTACTTTACATGTAGAACCTTATTGGAATCCTCTACATATTACATGATAGGCCCTTGGGGAATATACACTCGTCTCTTTCTGCAAGCACACTTGGGAAAACCTACAGCAACACGTGATTCTCCACTCATAATCCCCTTTTGTCCCTCACTCTTTTCTTCTTCTTCTTTGCTGTGAGAAACCCCATAATCCACCAAGTGTTTAATAATCTTGGATACCTCTCTCTCCACTCTACTCTCCAGTTCAGGATCAGGAGTGTGCCTATCCTCATGCTCTTCAATACGGTTTTGGTTTTCCTTAATAACCTATGTGTTGGCCACACCAACATTCTCTTCCCCTACATCCACCATATGTGCACCATTAAAGTGATCATCCTAGTCATTTTCATCTAATTCTTCTACAGTGTGCACTTGTGGACCCAACTTTTCAACTGGTTCTTCCTCACTTTCATCTCCTCCTTCTTCCTCCTAGCTCTTCGTTCTCTCAAAGTCTGAACTATGGGCTATCTTTTTTTTCTTCTATACCGGATATCTTCTTCTAACATGTTGCCTCCTGACATAGGTGTTGGTCCTTGTTTTCTTCTGTTCGGAATTTTTTTCCGGTGGGTGCACTTGAAGCTGTAGTTTTATCTTTTCTTACTCCTTCAGTTCTACTAACAGAAGGATTCTCTTCACGCGCTCACTTATTTGGTTCAACCTTCTTGCATGTAGAGGGCTCCTCAGGAATACTCACCTCATCCTCTACGAATGCCCCATCAAAACAATTTTTCCTTAGGTAAATACATATTTTACCTACATCATTTGAAGCTATTGGCAATGTAATTGGATTTAATAAATGTATGCTCTCTGAAACATACTTCTCCTCATACGCGCGCTTCTTTAGGTAGACAAGTGTTTAAAGCATCTCATAGTGCTCCTTATCCACTTCACTCAGATCATACCTTAATTTCTACACTTCCTTAAATCTATTTACTGCAGCCTGAAATTAATCTCCTGGAAAGGAAAACAAAAGTTTGCACCATGGTATCTTAGTGCCATTAGTCAACATAAACCTCCCGATACAAAATTGTTGATACACAGAAAAATTGGCAACTCCATCCACAAGGGCGGGAAATTATTTTAAGATCCTCCACTCAGCAACAAATGTTTCATGCATTTTTTTATACCATTTATCTATACACACCTTGTAAACCAGCCATCATCGTGTCATAGGTATACTTAGCAAATCATTTTACAGGGGAGGGTTCTTCTGCAGGATACTCCCATATCTTGTCTCTAGGCATGTTATCCTATAAAATTAATGAGGGAAATTTTGCAAGTAACCATACCAAGATTTTGTTTTGGTTCCCTGTTGAGGTCCCTTAACGTTCGGAATGGCATAAAATCACTTTCCAGAAAATCTAGTTTTCTGAACTTAGTCATTTGGTCCTTTTTTGGTTGGGCGCAATTTTTATTCATGCAATATCAAATGAATTTGCACCCATTTTATTCCTTTGGCACATCCTTTGGAGTGTTGACATTCCAAATGTTGCGCCCTCCCATGATGCACCTTTCAAGCCTATATCATCTTGTCGACATTCAAAATGTTGCGCCCCTACATGGTGCGCCAAAGCGCTAAAAAAGTAATGTTGACAGTCCCAAATCCGCGCCAAGGGTGCAAATATTTTCATGTTGGCGTCTACCTAGGTGCACCTTGCAAAAATTTGTTGGCACATTTATTACACCTTTTTCTATAAATAGGCGCATCCGACCTGTCATTTTCACGATTGAAAAAACATGAAAATTTTAAATTCCTCTGCACCTGTTAGCCATGTGTGTCACTTTTCGTCGTATTCATGGACCCCACATCATTTCCTCCATCTTATATATTCCTAGTAAGTGGCCCTTGCTCTTCTTGTGTGTTGTTTTTTTGGGGTTTCTGTGCTATTTTTTGGAGGTTGTTATTAAAAACAAAGAAAATGAACCTAAGAAGTAATACAACCCCTACCCGTTTTGCAAATCAACCCAACTCCAAACCGGTCTTACCCTCCTTCCAGATCTACTAAACCTGGAGGGCCTTGTCTCAAAAAATGAATCCCTGACCCTCTTTTCTCTGTTCCCCTCACTGAAAAATCTTAGTTGAAAGAGGTAAAAGACCCCAAACCTGTCAAAAAAGGTGAAAAATCTAAAAGTTATTGCAATCCAGAAACCACGGTTTTTCTTTGGCGCAAACGCCATCACTGTTACACTGAACACAGTCACACCAAAGAGGTGCACATTGTCCCCACCTGCAACATGCATCTTTCATGTGCCTTATAAAAATTCCTAAAACCTAACACAGGTGCAAGCGCAACTCCGCCTACACCTACATTTGAATGTCCTGTAGACCTTTCCCGCGCCGCGCCAAAAGCTAAAACACTGGCACACATTACCTCAATGATGCACCCTTTGAACCTGCGCCCTTTGGTGCATCATAATGTTTTGCAACATGTATCACATCTGCACCAATGGCGCATCCTGAAGCCTTGTTACATTAAATAAACCTGCGCCCAGTTAAAACCCTTCATATGGTGCAGCCGCACATACATTGACACCAACATCTGAGTGTTTTGTGTAATCTTTATGCGCCCTACGCCCTTTTGCGTTGTTTTCTTCCATGCAACATCCTCCTAAAGTGCACCTTGCTTTTCTGACCCTGCAACCTGCAATAGAATTGCGCCTTGCGCCCAAAGGCTTGTAAATTGATAACTTTTCATTCTGTAAAGCTTTGATGGATGATTTAACAACTAACATGGCTCTTCTGCGATGGACTTCCCTACTTCTTCTTACAGATCAGCAGCTGAACTCAGATTCACACATGTCTTCATCAAGTAAGAAGCCAACCAAGTCTAAGGGTAAGGCCAAACTCACAGAAGAAGAAATGAAGTACAAATACCAAAGGGTCAGGATGCCTAAATCCCTTGCAGAGTGTGACCTGGACATCAGGGATTCAGAACTTGGTCATATTGATATGGAGGACTTCTGGGCCAGAACCAGGAAGGTCACAGGTAGTCCATGGATGGATAAATTGGTCGGCAGTGGTTTACATTTCGCTGCAGGAATCCCCGTGAGCACAGTAAACAACGAGTTCATGATGGTGGTGGGCCGCTGTTACAATAAGGACACAAGATGTGTCGAGAATGAGAAGGGCGAGGTAATAATCAACCTCACTGCCTGGCACTTCGAAATCATGTTGGGTATCCCCCACCACCGGCATTTTGTGGCAATAAGCCAAGAAGACTGCATAAAAGCATGGAATGAAAATGAAGACAAATGCATGCAGCTTATGAATGAAGTATACCTGAAAAACAAGAAGGTGATAACCAGGTGGCCATAAGTTATTCATCGCAACAACTTCTCAGAGGAGCTGAGTGACACCATCACCTTCTTGAGTAGGGTCTTTGGGCTTCCTGATGCCCATTACTTTCATAAATGGATGCTCAGATACTTAGAAACAATGAGTAAAAACTGTTCCTGATCAGCGTTTTGAATGGGTGGAGATTATCAGCAGCACCATCTCCGAGAAACTTCAACAACTCTCGACAACGGGGAGGTTCTACATGAACTCCTAGGTGGTATACACTTTTGTCTCTGAAAGAGACTATCCAACACTAAGTCAATGCGGGGTGTGGCCCCAAGTAAAGATATATGAGTATTATCCAGAGTTGAGACTGGAAAACAGCATTGCACAATTCAGCAAAATCAATGATGCCTTCTTCTACGGCATCATCTGCCTCTTGAGGCCCAATATGACTCACGGTCGGACGACCAAGAGCATGGTTACTACCACAGAGAAGTGGGCAGTGTTATTTACGTAATTCCCCACTTTCACTTATCTCAGAGCCGCCAACTTCTTGGGGGAGCCCACCAAGTTACCGAGGTATGCGGAACCCAAGTTGATCCTATTGGAGTTGTCTAGATAGCTTATCACATACCACGAGAAGTGTCTGAAAAGAAAGAAGGGTGGAACTCCATTCCCCCTCACAGTGGGCAGGTATACCTGCACTTCTCATACTAAAGCCCAGGAAATGTTTACGAAGCTGGAGTTGCTCAACTTGAAACACAATTTCCTGGCAAGGCCAACCTTTGATCCTCGCAATTGCCTTCCAAGGGCACAGCTTGATCCGATTCATGTCCCACAGATCGAGGATGTCTATATCAATCTGTATCATAGGGTCAAGCTAAGAAGAAAGAATCACTCCCGCCTGGCCCTGGCAGAAATCATCCAATATGGTGTGGCCATTATCCCGAAAGGTTTCCAAGTGATTGATCAATAAGTTGGTCAGGTCTATCTAGATACAGACGGGGACAATTGGCCATTTGTCGAGATTGATAGAACAAAGGCACCTCAAACTATTGAGGAAAGGGTTAAAGGCACTCTGCAGTGCATAGAGAATTGGTGCAGGAAGAACGGTCTCATTTACCTTGGGGTAGACTTCACCACGTCTCCTTTGGGTGATGCACCTACTAAGCCAAAGCACTTGTCAAAAGGCAAAGGGAAAGACAAAGAGGGAGAATCAAGCACTGCTCAGAGAAAACTCCCGAGAGTCCTCGTTCTGCTGCCCAGGAACATGTAGTAAGCCTGGTCTCCCTAGAAGAAGAAGAGGTAGTAAGTGTTCCAATGGGCACATCCACTCAGGGTGTTTGTCACTGTTGTAACCAGTGAAGTTCCCACCGTCCCATCTTCCCCTCCTCACATCACTCAAGTAACCACTCCTTTGGTTGTGTCTTCTCCCCCATTTCTACTGTTCCTCCTTCCTCTTCCTCCATCTTCTCTTCCCTTGCGGATCTGTCCCCCAGCATTTCTTCCCTCATCTCTCAGATCCCTTCCACCCCCACGGTTTCCTCTCCTATGGTGACTCCTACCCCTATGAGCATTGGAGGGTCATCTTCCTTATCAATGCCACTGTCGAGTGTCTCGACACATTTCCCCTTGTTCACTGTAGTTGTTCCTTCTTCTACCCCCGTTTCCCCTCCTTCCTCTGGTCACACTCCCTTAAGTCCAAAATGGATCTCCAAACACCTGAGCCAGCACAAGAGGAAAGTCCCCATTGCACCTATGGACTTCTCTGTGATCCCAACTAAAGGAGCTAAGAAGCAAAAGCCAATAACCCGCTTCTCTCAGAGTGCTTCAGGTGAAAGGGTTATGGAGATCGCATACCCCGATCCCACAAAGGATAAAAAAGATCTGTCTCCTAGAGATTATACAGTGACACAGGTCACAATGGGAACATCCTCAGAAAGCCTGCAGGGAGAGGCCCTATCTGTAGTGGATGCCCTTTGTAAAAAGCTTCAAGAAGCAAAGGAAGAGAAGAGGATACTGAAAGAACAGAACAAACATCTTCTCCAAGCCCTGCAGAAAATGGGTAGTGCACCTCCTGTAGCTACCACCAAAACTCCTGAGGCCCTTAGTCAGGAAAAGATAAATGAGTATGCCAAGATTGGCGAGCAAGGTATGGCAGTATCCACCTGGAGAGACCAGATCCTCAAGGATAGTGAGGAAGTGATTGTAAAGTTCACAAAGTTGTATCAGAATATTGATCAAGCTAATAAGGAACTCCAGGTGATTGTAGGACCTATCTCTGAAGAGTTAGACCATGTCAGGTTACAACATGAGACATTCCAGAAGATGCTTGACTTCCCAGTCAACGACTTAGTAAAATTTGGCGTCTTCGATCACCCAAGAGCACCCAACAAAGTCCTTGCTACTTTGGACTATCAGGTTGACCAGATGGAATTTGTCTTCTAGAAGATTGACAAAATCAAGGAGGAGGCCTTGGACGCGATGCATAAAATGGAATAGATCATCCTAAGGATGTCTCCGGGCTTGCTCACCCCATCATACACTTTGAGGAAGGTAGATGACACTATTCGGCTCTTCAAGGAGATCATGTCACAAGGTTTAGGGTCAGAAGCCACTTTTGACGCAGAATCTATCAACAACCTTCTGGCCTACCGCGATTTTATTGGATACCTGATGGAGGTAGGTAACGAATACTTCAAACTCCCAGAGAGACTCCAAGATGAATGGGAGACTTGCGAGGTCATCGGTGATCACACCAAGGGTCCCACTCAGGATCAACTTCAACCAATGATTAGCAAGTTCATGGAGTATCGCGCTCAATTTCACATTTCCTCTCCTGAGTAGAAGCAGGATACTCCTTTCCAGTCGTGGGACGATGACGAATAGGCTCCTCCCTCCTAGGATTGTTCCCATTTTTGTAAATTATTTAAAAGTATGTTGGCACAAATGATGACATCATCCATGTTGCACCATGAGATGTTGTCATCCACTAAATTGCCCCAAAGTCAACAGTTGACTTTTAGATATTTTATAAATATTTTGTAAATGGTTGTTGGTTCCTTTTTGCATTCTTTCTCCTCCTCCTTCTATATATACTTGGATACTTGTTGTATTCAAGGATGAACATTTTTTAGATGAAAAATAGAAGTGAGAAGGAAAAGGCTTTGTACTTTTTGTAACAGAAATTATTAATACAGAAATTAAGACTTTGTGCTCAATGGATGTGTTATGTGCATTAGATCTTTCTTAAGTTAGATCTGTGTTGCTTTTCTGTTAGATCTATCTTTACTTTTTTGTCATTTGTTCATCAGTATTGCTTTGTTTGTTTATGCAAGTAGGTTTGGCTCTGTTTACTACCAGCCCAAAACATAAACCCTCTGACCTTTCTACTTTGGAATTCATTTCTTTCCTCTCTTCAGATTTATCCTATCTCCGTTCCTCTCTTCATTCCTTTCTGTTCACAGTCGGAAATACCCCTACTGGGGCAAGATCCCAAACCCCTGAAGGTAGAATATTGTGTGACTTGCATAGATTCTTACTGGTAGAATAGCAATAAACCAATTTCGCTTTGTTGTCTCAAAGAGGGGCTATGCCCTCCACACTATTGGTTCGTCTATCCATAGATCTGCCCTCCCGATAGATTTTCGGACTAACAAGGCCCCATCAGGCACGTCAATTTCTGAGAACACTATTAACAACAAGATGTTCCCAAACATGATCTTATCACCATCACATGCACTATCAACAATAACTTCTGCAATAAATGAGGCTATATTGTATATGGTTCCTTTTGATAGTTTCTTGCATACGGACAACCATCTGTTATTCACTTTTTTCCATCTCTCCTACCCACTTAGATTTGTGATAAAAATCATGGCCATCCTCATGACAAGATCATCCAAATTTACAATGTCAAATGTGCATCCTCCTTTCTTGTACTCATACTATCTTGCAGTATTTTTCACCTTAGCATCATTACCTAAGTCATCATCAAGGGAGTTACCAGTATTAATTTTGTCCAGTGTGCTTCTCAATCAACTGTGGGGTGATGCACATTCTTCTGCCTACAAAGTAGAAGTATTCCTCATGCACGCATGATATTAACCACTGATACAGTCTTTCAGGATTCCCAAATAACAGAAGCTCATACAACTACAATATCCTAGCATTCTTCAATACCCTCTTTACCTTTTCATAATACACTGGCTTATCATCTAAGGTTATTTCCTTTAGCAACCAAACAAGATTTGTTGTCATGTTGCAGATGGTTAGGTCAATTCAATTGTTGTAATCACTAATTGTCATGCTTATAAAGTGAGATGCCCACTCTTTTCCCATTAACACCCCATTAGGGTACTACATTTCTGAGTACCATTCCTCTTGTACATCTACTATGGGGATTGGTTTGTCTTTTCCCTTGCCTCTCTTTTTAGGTGACACGATAACTACTTTCTTTAGTGACATTTTAGTTATGCAGCATCCAAATTTTTTCCCCTCCCTTTCTCTTCCCTACTCTTCACTCTTCGTTACAAGCCTTAGACGCAACACTGATACACGCCCTCAATCAAACTTTGTAATTTGTTCCCTAATTTTTGAAACCCTAGTTGGAGAAGTCATGATTCCTTCGAAACCATACCACACCATCTCAATCTGCAAGATTCTACCCATTGCAACTCACGCTACTCTTGTCTATGTCATTTTTCACCTTCTGGTTTGAAACCTTTCAACTCTGCACTCGATTTCTTGTTTAATCACCAAATTTTTTCCCTAGGTCACATGATAACTCTTCACAAATTCATGCAATGTAAGGTAAAAGTAATTTACCTTGACGCTCCTTTTATTGTGTTTTAATTTTTACCCACATTAATTTCTTGCCAACTACTACCATACAAATGCATTAAATTCATCTTTTCCACTTTTTCCCACAATTTATGTAGTCCCAAGCACACTTCCTCCATGCATACAACACACGTACCAACTACAACCTCCTATCACGTAAACTACTTCATCAACCTCATACATCCTTACGCATGCACTATGTGATGAAGTACATCCACCTTTGCGCCTTATACCAAGAAGTTATTTATGTTGCTGCCTACCTCACATTACCCTGCACGCTTATTCACTGTACATGGATTTTCCTTTTGGCATCGTCCTTATTATCACCATTCTTCTTATGACACCTTACCATCCTTTACAACCATCATCACCAACAACACGCGCTCCTAGGCCTTTATAAATATCAATTCTTCTCCAGCACGCTCTTATATGGTACTTAGGATTTTGTTAATATCCACTTTCTCCTACGCACTCGTGTTTGCCTTCTACCCCACACTAAATATATACACAGTCCTCTACACATGAACTCAAATGATAGTAATCAGCATACTGTGCGTAAACATACTTATTACAACAAAACACTGAACTAAAATTGACAAAGCATGGCAATGTTGAAAGGAAACACATATAAAAAGAATGCATTAAGGGGAAATCTAATCTAATGGTAAGATTGCCTTATTAAAAACACCAAGAAGACTTATTTATAGTATGGCTTCAGCCTACTCCCATTGAAATAGTTGGGCAACCAAGTTCCATATAGTGCCTGTAACTGGAAAGCACCTGAATCAATTATGAAAGTCACAACATATGATCCCAACCAATGCACTTTAAGCTTTCTAGGGTGGGGTAAAAACTTTGAATAATAAAGAAGAACCATATTTCCAACTTCAAATTGCTTATTTTTAATATTCCTATCATGTCATGTATTTTGTTTGGCTTTTTGTCTTCTAGCTCCAACGTGTTATGGTGCATCGCTCATCCAACTGCATCAGTTTATAAATGTTTTATTCAATTTCTTTCTCATCATCTAGCCCTCATGTGCACACAATACATAGGGAAGGTAACATGAATTCCACTGGTAAAATAGTCTCTGTGCCAAAGACCAACTCAAAGGGTATGCCTTTATTCAATATTTTATAAGTTGTTTTGTATGCCCAAAGTACAGTAGAGACTTTATCATCCCAATCTTTCCTTCCAACATCACAAATCTTAGTCAATGTATGTCCCAATATCTTGTTGAAGTATTCAGCAATTCCATTGGCTTGTGGATGATAGGGTGTTATTTTATGGTGTGTCACCATAAATTCTGCCAATGATATCCTTATGGTCTCATTAAGAAAATGAGTACCCCTATCACTTGTCAGACTCAGTAGACATCCATACATGTTGAGTATGTTCTCCCACATAAACCTTGTTGTCGTAGTTTTCGTACAATATTTTGTAGGTGTTGCTTTTACCCACCTTATAAGATAATTTGTACAAGTTATAATGTAGCACGATCCAATCCTATGCACTTGTGGGGAAATAGGACCCACAAAGTCAATTTCCAACATTTAAAAAGGTTTTGTAATAGCAATAGGCCTCAAAGGCATTTCATCTCTATGCTCAGGATTTCCAAGTATTTTGTAATGGTCATAGGCCTTACAATAATCTATACAATCCTTGTAAATCATTTCCCACCAAAGGCGTGCTAATAAAATTTTATACTCGGTAGCATTTCCTGCATAATGGCCACCTACAATACCTCCATAAGCTTCCTCCATAATGGCAATACGCTCATGCTCAAGTACACACCAATGCAAAACCTCATCACATTCTAATTTGTATAAGTCTCCACCTATTAACATGTAAGGCATCGGCACGTATAGCAAGTTGTTTCTTCTCCAAATCCTTCATACCTTCAAGTACCACACATGTACGTAAGAACACAAAAATGGCTTCTAATTCAGAGGGCACGCAGTTCAAATCTGAATAGTTATGCATTTGGAATTTTTTCCTCAATGCTTTGCATGTCCTTTGCCTGAATTAATCCTTGGAAAATGATTAGTTCCTGAATTACTTTTCCCCTGGTTTTACCTCAATTGTAAATTCAAACTCTTAGAACAACAGAATCTAATGGTATATGTGCCCCTGCAAAATGGGCTTGTTCACCAAGTACTTAAGTGTGATGTGATTTGTATAGAATATAAAGGGAGTTGTCAACAAGTATTTTCTAAACTTATGCAGTGCGTTAAATCATGGAAAATGCTTCGCGCTCTGTAGTTGTGTAATTTTTACTATTAGCTGTTGTTAATTTCTTGCTTGTAAAGCAAAATAGGATGATCAATAATACCCTCTCCAGGTTGGGGCTAATACTGCGCCAATGGTCATGTTAGAGGGTGTCTACATGCACATGGAATGGTTTTTGTCCAATAAGGAAAGCGCAGAATAGGCATAGAAGTAGGCCTTTCTTTCAATGTCTGAAGATGTGCATTGTTGCACCTCACCCCAATGGAAATTTCCCTTACTCTTCAACAATTCTTCTAAGGGAGTGACTATTCTAGCATAGCCCTTGATAAATTTTTGATAATAACCTATGTTCCCCAAGAATCTGTGAACCTCACTCTAGTTATTGGGTTCTTCTAAGCCTAGAATGGATAGCAACCTTAGCAGGATCTACTAACAATCCTTCTTTACAAATTATATGTCCCAACAGAGTTCCAAAGGGTGTAGCACCAAAACACACTTCTTGATGTTTAGGGGAGATGCTTAAATACTGGCACCTTTCAAACATAATTCTTAAATTATCACAATGATCTTTTTACCAGCCCATACATGGTCCAATCATCCAAATAAACTTGTAAAAACTTGTGTATAAAAATCTTGAAATGTTTGTATAACAATGCACAAAAGATACTACAGGAGCATTCTTCTCAACCCAAATGGCATAACTGTGTACGCAAAACTTCCCCACTCAATGGTTTAAAGTTGTCTTTTCTTGGTCTTCTTGAGAAATATGCAGCTGATGATAATCCATCAGTAAAGGAGCAGATCTCGCACCCCATGACACACCTTCCAAGATCTCCTCTGTAAAAGGTGTGGGAAAAGGATCTATGACACAAACAACATTAAATCTCTTTGTAGCCCACAAAAATCCTTATCCTACCCATATTTTCTTGATGTTTATCACCATAGGGCTAACCCATTATAATTTCTCAATGGGCTCAATGATCCCAAATTTTAACATCTTATCAATCTCTTCCTTCACTTTGATGCACAGATTAGGATTCATCTTGTAAGGCCTCTTCCTAATTTGGTGTAACCCCTTCTTGTAACATGATCTTCATCTCACCCAAAGAGTAATGTACTCCCTTAAACTCATGGTAACCTCATGGGAATAAATCCTGGAATTCACGCAGCAACTCAATTATTTTAGAAACCTCCTATTCAAACCAATAGTCACCAATAATGGCCTCTTTCGGTTTTGTATTTATCCTAATGTTGACCTTCTTCATTTTCATAAGTGCATGATATGCGCGTGCCTTTTCATCTACATTTTCCAAGACCTTGCGCATACCCATAGTGTGATCAACATCCAAATTATCCACCTCTTCATCATCAAGCATGTAAACCAACTTACCCTTTTCCTTTTCTAAGTAGGCGTGCCCAAGTTGTTCTTCATCTGTATCTTCTTCTTAAAAGCGCGCCTTCATGTCTGATTCACCTAGTAATTCCTGAATAAGTTCCTCATCCTTTGCACTGTCTCCCATATTCAAGTGCTTTATAATTTGTAATTCCTCATTCATCGGTGGTTTAGTAGAAAAATAGTCAAAGGTTTGAATCATACCTGCATTCATTTTTTACCAATTCCCAATTTCTCTATTCAGCTCCGCATAATCATATAATGCACGTGTGCAACCACTTAGAGTTGCGTAGAACTTATGTACCCATAGCGAGGGTCATAAGGCCTTCTGCCCCTCTCTCCAGAGTCTCTCACACTTTTGAATGTGGTGCGAAGCAGAATCCTTCCCATGGAATTCACAGATCTGTGAAGGTACATTATTCCTCATAAACCCAGTAGGGAAGGTGATTCTCACTTGTTTCCACTCCAAAAGGTTGTCTCGATGTGTATTCCACTAGCATGTAGCTATACTGCATAGGGTGTAAGCCAACATATTCCTCTTTTCCACTTGATCCTCCCACTGAGCCTCCATAGCAATCAAAAATATGTTAGGGTTTCCTTCGCCAGTGTATCGGGGTACTTGGGTAAGACCCAAGCACCTAATCATCTGCGGCCTAATGACGCAAGTGACTATGTTCTTAATCTCTCTCCTGACCATCTCATATGTCCCATGTGCCCAGTTATCACATGCTACACTAGTTGTATCACTCATGGAATGAGCATCATCCCACTGAATAACACCTTCCTTTGATGGCTCAAGTGCTTCTAGATCTCTAACTGTACGTGCATATATTCAGTCCATATCCTCTTCACTTAAAGGTTCTACATAAGGCAACACTTTCCCATATGTTAAAGGAATAATCATGCGCTCTTCTTTTTTCTCGAAACTGATATAACCTTTATTAAAGCACAAGTCATCATTATTCGTGTAACACTAAGGGCGCTCAAGCAAGGTTGGAAAACTATCTGCCTTGGCTAGCACCAAGACCTCAAAGTCCCTAGTAAACTTTTCCCCCTATATATTAATTATGGCATCCTTCAATACTCCAATGGGCGTGGCTTTAGTCTTATTAGCCATATACAGCACATTTGAAGATGGTTTTAATGGTGATCTCCTCATCTGATTCCACACATCCAAATTGAGTACATTCACTTCTGCACCTGTATCAATCAATATATTACTGACCAGTCAACCATCAACAATGGCATTCAAATTGAATTCTTTATCATAGTCAATACTATGAGGATGTAAGTTCACATGTAGGATCTATGGCTCGCACTCAACTCTAGCGTGCGGTACCTTCTCCCTTAACCACTCTCCTAACAAGGGAATGATGTTTTCTTAGCGCAGCATCTTATAAACCTCCTTCAAATCATCAACGTATTTCTGAGGCATGTCAACATCCTTCACCTGATCCAACTTCAATGACTGTTCCTTCAAACATTATATCTCATCCTGCAAGTCCCTAATAACCTCCATAGTTTCGTGATAAATTTCCTTCCGATGAACAAGGTTTGGATACTTTTTATTCAATACTTTTTGTTTTTTAATAACAGGTTTCTACTTTGGAACTTCTAAATAGTGTGCAGCCTTAGCGTGTGTAGTCACCAACACAGGGATCATCTCAAGGTCAAGTGTTAGTTTTGACATCCACTGATCTTCCACAAAGTGCTATACTCAAACCAATCTCACACCCTTATCCTGCTTGTGCTACTTGCTCATATAAATCTAGGCATTCTGCAAACTTGTTACTCTTTTTGCACCATGAGAAAATAATATTATAAGGGCACTCACGCTTATAGTGATTAGGGTATCCGCATGTGTAGCAAGTTCCTCATGGAAATTCACCTCTTCCACCACTGTGGCATCAGCCTTTGAATCCTCCACGGTAACCTCTACCTCTACTACCTCCATCAGAGTGCCCTTCATTGTAATTATGATTTTGATGTTCACCTTGTTCGTTAGAATTATTTGCAACATTGGTTTGATGTACATCAGTTTCAATGGCATCATGAATTTGATTAATCAATCGGCAATTATATGTATCATGAATGCTAGACTTACAAATATTACAATAACAAGACATTTTCTTCCTGATTGCGCATTGTAGCAGGGGGCACCTACTTGAATCATGATCCAAATGACAGATCTCACAATCCAACAACAAGGTGTGCGCCAACTTACAAGGGTAGTTATCCTTGGTATGTCATTCTACCTCACAATTTGTACATCAAATGCCACTTTGCATCTCATGAGTTGAATTGGCTGATAGTTTCTCCAACATTTTCGCCATGGATGTAATATGTACTTCCAAGAATGGGCCAACTCCAATGTCTACTCTCCCAACTACCTCAACACGTAGAGCTGCCTCCATCGCCTTGTGTGGATCTGTAAATTTCTTGTGAGAGAGCACCCTCCTGAAAAACCATTATGCATATTGGCTAGGGTGAATATCATAGGAAAACTTTGATTAAAAAAAAAATTAAATCATACATCATACTCTCGCACACTCTTATTCATACCCTATTTTATTTACTTTAGTGTGTTGATTTGTGCTCAAACTCATAAATGTGGAACTTTTCCAAGAAAGCATCACATAGTGTGTTGTAGTCGACATAAGTCTGGCTTCGATCATACTTCCTATACCAACTATGTGTGTGCCCCTACAAATTTGTACCAAACTGACTTGCCTTATGCTCAAGGGTTGTGATTCCCTTAGTGTGCCATAGTACTTCACATATGTGCACATGATCAAGTGCATCTTCAATTCCTATGTATTTTGGTAAGTGAAGAGACATCTTGAAATAGACTTTCTAGGGTTGGCGCAGACCATTCCCACACAATCAAGAACTTGTATTAGCTCTAGTATTCCCTCCACCTCCAGAACCACCAAATCTGCTAGATCTTGAACCACCTAATCCTCTTAGTGGGAAATGTACCAGAGGATGCATTTCCTTGTATTGTAACAGGTGTACTAAACTGAACCCCCATGATCTGCGAATTGGTAGTACTTCAGGACATGGCACCAAGGTTCTGCACACCCAAACTCTTTCCAGATGATGCGCCATAAAATATACCTCCAACTGGGCCCCCAAATAACAAAGACGATGTCTACACTGCCATAGATGAATGTGCTATCTGATTAACTCCTGAATTCAATGGAAAGTGAAATCTACCTGTCACTACTCTACCACCAACAGTAGTTTTTTTTATCAATTATTATCTCAAAAACTAGAAAACCAAGTGCAAGGGGCTAGGTCATCATGTGGGATAGGATGTGTACCCACGGTCCTTACACTTCCACCTGGTGCACTCTCATCTGAATTCGAAGAGGTTTATTTTCCATGCTTACCCAAATGGGAGAGTACCAAATGCTCTGAATCCATGTCTTCTACATGAGCTCCAAATCCTTTGTGAGCCATCTCTCTCTACAACACCATTCGTTCCTCAACATTGCACTTCTTCGTTAATTTCCTCTCGCTTGCTTCATTGAACTTAAGTTTCCTCTCTTCTCTTTGTATGTCTTCCACTAGGTCTTCCATATTTCACCACACTTGCTCCTTCCACCCGCATGTGGTTGGGTTTAGCTAGCCATAGGACGTTATTCCATATCCAAAGTCATGATCAAGATCTTAATCGCTAAAGGGATAGTGCATAAATAAGATCCTCTGGGCTCATGCAAGAACTGATACTCAACAAATTTTGGACACAAATAAGTCGAAACAGCGTACTCCAAAGTGTAACTATGCAAAAAAACCAATCCACCAATGGTTTACAGTGCATGTCTAAGTCGGATCGACATCATGCAAATTCAAGTAGTCATCTTGTGTCCAAACAAGTTCTCTATACCTCCAATTTCTCTTCAATCGTATGCTACCAGCCACTTGTATAGCTCTATAGGAAAATAGGAAAAGAACGTATCATAGAGCTCATGATATAGATTCTCTTCAACCCATGTGCATGCATCAAAATCAGGTCCAGTGTTGTATCTGTGAGCAAACTTTTCCTCTAAATTATCTACCCAACTCTCAATGTTGGCCAAGGTCAACCAATATGTCTTCATCATGCAACATCCTGGCAAAAAAATTTGCAAAGAGGTCCCGGCAATTGAACCAAAATGTAGTATTTTATTTTACCAAACAACCCGAGGCACGTTGGAACATCACTCAGACATAACTGAGTGCTCACTCTGAAGCATGCAAGGGTACCAGGTTCCTCTTTTATGGCAGCTTTGTCATGGAGTTAGCATGAAATACATATAAACTAGATCCATAATAATTATTCCAAATTAAGCATAAATAGATCTAGATCATAACCATATGTAAGAATGAACTAAACAAGAATCAAGATCAGGTTTACTAAGAAAGTTCCAGTTATAGGTAAGTCAATAACCAATATCTGACCACAAGTATCCATTATATTAATCATTGTAAAACATAGAAGTTGAATACATACATAAAAGTATCATCATAAGTCATGCACACTCATAAGCCAATAGCATAACTCTACTACAAAGCGGGTGTTCTAAACTATGCCAATCAACGCATATATAGGTAGTGGGGACTTTCCCTTCACCATCTAAGCATCCTCAAAATAGGTTGCATGCTAAGAATAGCCATGCACCACTACAAGATAAATACAAAATCATGCAAGCTTTTCTAACAATATATCTCCTACAATTAACCCCTAGTTCATATCCTATTATTATCTCAAAACAATGCAGGTCGTTTGATCTTCCACTCGTCCCAAAATAGCCTTGCATAGCCTCCAAGTCTTCATGCACTAATTCGAATTGTTAGTTCCCCCGTTCCAAAAATAGACTTCTTCTGAATGGAATCTTCTCGTGTGGTGCCCACTCCATCTCTATATTTAGCATTTTTCCTAAAATTGACTAAGTCATCAACTCTTCTAAAGTAATCCTTGAGTGCCTTTTTATGTCTTCTACACGCGAATATTGTCATCCATGTGTGTGTTCATCATACTCTCTCTTACGCACGTTTACTCTTTTGGTCTTGCGCGCTCGTTCCAATACTAAGCTATTTTTTTCAAGGCCCAACATCCATTGGACCACATCTCTTTTAGCCATTTTTTTTTCCAAAAGTTCATGTGTGTTGTTAATGGTTCCACATTTTGCAAACATATCTTCCAGCACACTTGTAACTATAACATCTGATAATGGTCCCTTCTCCATGATAATTTTTTGATGTTTCAATGCTCATACTTTGGCACAGGCGAGGAGTATTGTAGCAAATGTGAACTAATTGTGTTAGACACCTGGTGGTTGCATTTGTTGAAACATTGTCAATGTTTTGTGAGGATGCCTGTGTTTTCTGAAGTCTACAGTTATGATATTCCATGAGGTAAAATTTCATTCGGTCACTTGGAAAACACTTGGTGAGCATGTACTAAACATCCACATTTTTCATAAATGCGTATAAAGGTGGCCTGCTATAGCTAAAAGCATGTCCTAGAATACGCTAATAAAGGTTCCAAGGCCTTTTCAATAGACCCATTTTGTGCATATCCTCTGATCAAATATGGTGCAGGTTGGGAACTGATTAGGTTGGACACCTGTTGATTGCATTTGGCAAAACAGGGTCAATGCTGCTTGAGGAGCAACACAGATGCAAACATGAAATAGGAAATCTGCCCTACCATCGAGTATGCCCTCTAAAATGGCATTCTGGTTAATGTTATTCTTTCTGCAAACAACCACTTCCGTAGCCATAACCTATCTGAGTAGCCATTTATATACTAATTTTATAAATATGAAGAGGAACCTAGAAGAATGTGGAAGGTCGTCAATCTTGAGGGAGAGGAGGTAGTTTATCTTCTGTGAACTGCATAGGCGAATTTACTATTTTTAGACAACATTCCAACAATTACATTTTTAGGCCTTTAGATGCTGACTTTGGGGGTTAAAATTTTCTAAACATAGTTTGACTTCCTTTCATCATGTTTTATGCATTCCAATATTTTTTTTTACATTTTGAACAGAGTCAATTGGAGCTACGGTGCAGAAGTTATGGTTCTCGGAAGTTGTTCCACTATGATTGCCACCTAGTTCATTGTCCATATCATTCATACCCTTCTTCAGAAGCAATGGTCCACATTGTGCCAAGTTCCCCCCTAAAGTGTGGAAATTGTTTTCCGTATCTACAACCTACATTGATCATAGAATTGTTTGTGCTCTTCATTCACTTCGTGTAGAAAATTATGGACTTGTTGCTGAGTGTACTGAGATAAATAATCATATTTAGTTATGATTTGGTTCATCTCCTTATTTTTTTGCACTGATTGTGTGTCTAAAATGGCCACGACAACTTCCTGGGTATTTTTTTGGAATGATCATCAGAATGCAGTGCCACTTTGTTTTCTCTACCAGCTTCTTAAATTTTCTTAACACCAAGGAGGGAAATAGAGTTAAAGGGAATGACCTCGGGTATCCGATAGCATTGTTTCCCAATAGTAATGGTGACCCTTCGAGGTTGTGACTCATAGATGTCATGTCTATCCCACATGAATGGTTGGCCCAAGAGAACATTTCAAACATATAGTGGAAAAACATCACATAAGACTTCATCCTGGAAGGGTTTAATTACATATGAGAGGAGGCACCGTTGAGTGAAAGGGAGATATCTTCCTAGGTTCAACCACCCAAAACTATGTGGATGGGGGGTGTGGCTTTACAGGAAGGTTAAAAAATTTCACAACATCAGTAGAAATTAAATTATTTTGACTTCCACTTTCAAGGATAAAATGCAGAGGCTTACCCTTTTCCTAGAGCTTAGAGTGAAATAGCATTTCCTTCTCATCCATCTTCTTAACTTGCATGGTGTCAACGATCGCATCTGGTTCAACATCTATAATTTCATCTTCTTCATTTTTTACCTCAAGGTGTGTCGTTGATGGAGCAGTGGGTGTTGGAGATGATGAATCAGAAAACAAAGACTTGATGGCTTGGCATTCTTCCTTGGAATTTAGATTAGTCTTGTGGAGGTTGTACCATTTCCCTGTCTTCTCCTTCTATCTCCAACCTTGACCTCATGCCTAGCCTTCTTCATCATTTTTCCCCATGAGAGATTGGTTCTTTGTATTTTTCTTTCGATGCTTTTGTTCAACCTTGACCGCAAACTTGTATGCATCGGCAAGGGTATAAAATTTAAAGAGGTCCATGTCCTCCCATATGTATTATTGTGGGCTACTTCAATATTTGAGGATCCTATGTTTTTTTGTGTCTTAAATGACTAATCTTGTAGAAAGAGAATGGAAAATATTAGTATACTCTTGAACCAATTGGTCCTTACCTTGGCAGAGTTCTTGCCACTATAAATACAGATCGTCATAGGCTCCAATAGGGTAGTAGTCCTCCTTTATGACATCCACAACTTCATCCCATGTGGGTTCCTCTACAATTCCCAGTTCATCCCCATTTAATATGTTCTTGTACACCCCCCACTAATTTTTTGACAAGAAATGATGATTTCAAGAGAATAAATGTTATCTTTTCTTTATCAATGAATTTATTGACAAAAAATAGGAGGTTAATTGGTCCAACCAATTTTTTACTGCATCAGAATTTAATTTACCCTCAAAAATAGGAATATCAAAATTTACTTGAACCTTAACAGGTGTCAGGGCACTGAAGCGCTGGATTGCAGAAGAGGATGTGGGATTTCCCATTTGCAGTTATTAAAGAATCTAGGCAAATTATTGTAGCATCTGCTCCTTTTGCTTCATGAGAGTTTCATCTGCCATCTTCTTGAGAGGATCATTTGTCCCGGTGTTGTCCACCATATGAGGTCTTCTGCAATGAGCAGTCAAGTATCCCGAAGGATCCTGTGTGGATCACCTAAGCTTCTTATATCATGACCTCATCCTGGGAATCATACACTCTTAAGACAACTTCACTCTTATACCATTGATCCAAAACTCAAGGGGGTTTCAGAATTAAAAGGACATAAATATAATTGCGCCAGATGTAAATAGAAAATTTATCTCTGAGAAGAGATGTAAATGCTCAAAATTATCTCTGAGAAGAGATGTATATAAATTGCTCAAATACTGTAATTACAATAACTACCTCTGTGAGGAGATGTCTCTTTTCCCTTTAAGGTTACATATATTTATATACTAATTTTAGAAATATGAAGACGAACCTAGAATAATGTGGAAGGTCACCAATCTCGAGGGAGACAAGTTGGTTCATCTTCTATGAATTATATAGGCGAGAATTTCACAAATATTCTATTTTTAGACAGCATTCTAAAAATTACATCTTAAGGCCTTTAGATGCGGATTTTGGAGTCAAGCTTTGTCAAACAAAGTGTGATGCCCATTTCAACAACCACTTGAGACCCAAGAAACAACCTAGGGTTAGCTAGAAAAATTATGGAATATTTTTTTTTTGTTTAGGGGTGAACACAACCGAGTTGCCAGACAACAGTTTGCCACTAGCAAGTTCTGGAACAAAACCCATTTACTGAACACAAAAATTTTACTTTATTAACTAATATCAAGTTCACAAGGTTCAAATTTTAGGGTTAGATGTTCTAGTTAGCTTCAGGGAGAAATCTACCCCCATACCCACTCTCTAATAGGCTCAGAGTTTCAACTAGATTTTTCTCATACTTAACATATCCAAAATTTCCTAAACCATTCCCATTGGATAGGAAATTTTCTCACCTTTCTGGTGATATAAAGAAGTCCTCCTAACTCCTTCGGGAACTCAAGATATGGTCCGCGGAGTTTTGGGATCAAATTTTCCCCAAGGGGGACACATGTCAAGAGGAGGGGAAAACCCCTTTGGCGGGTTGGTGGGTCGCGGGGCATTTTTTGGAATTTTTCCCCATGCGGTGCAAAAGTAAAATTTCTCCCGAACCTCTGCCGCCACCCCCCCCAAGGTGCCACGTGGCACCCTCTGATTGGCTGCGGGCCAGCGGGGAGAAATGGAAAATTTTTCAAAATTTTCAAAAAAAAATCAAAGGGCAAAAAGTTGTCGTGCCTCCCGCTGCCTCACTGCACGTGGTGCCTCTGAGGACACAGGCGGAGCGAAATGGAAATTTTTTCCAAAATCTGATTGGCTCCGTGGGCCAGTGACGAGATTGGCTGTGGGCCAAAAAATGAAAATTTTCCTAAGCCAAAATTTTTGAAAATTTTCTAAGGGCAATTTTGACGGGAAATTTTTGGGTTGCGGGCCCACTAGGGAAAATTTTCCCAAATTTTCCCGCCAAGGCACAAAAACTTCAAAGTGCCATAACTTGAGCTAGAAAGCTTGGTTTTGGGAAAACGAGGACTTTTCAGAAAGCTCTCGATGCCCTCTTTGCACAAGAACCATAAAATTTATTTTTGATGAAGTTTAAGGGGTAAATTTAATGAAAACAATCTATAGGGTTTTAATTAGTGAACTGGCAGTTTTCAACTTCATATTTTGGTTAAATTAGAACTCCTCCTTCACTCAACATGTCAAACAGACATGGAGGATCAGTCTAGGGAGGGTTTAGAGTGTTTTAGGGAAGTCAATTTGTCTAATTTATTTAAGGTTGTATTTTTCCGACAATAGACAGAAAAATGACTATGCAAGTTCCCAATTTGATTTTATACAGTTTTGAAGGTTCATACTTAATTGTTAAGGTCAATTTGAGAACTTTAAGTCTTACTAGGTCTGAATTTCCATGTTTCATAACTTATTGTTTGGTATAAGTTTGAACTACTCATTTTTATTAAAATGTGCATTGTCAGAAAGAAGTTTAAAACAGTGAACTGTTTCTTTTAAATTTGTTTATCAATTTTGTCTTTTGAAGGTACATATGATCCCTAAACTAGTCAAATACATTTAATTAAAACCAATCATCCATTCAATAACAATTTTGCAAAGTCTTATTTCTAAATGCAACTCATTCCAAGAGAACAATATATTGTCTTTTATTTCATACGCATGCTTCTTTTCCAAACAACAAATTACAATCTTTAACAGTAATTTTGAATCCAATACACCATACAATTTTAAAAGGAACTAATGCAATCCTTTATTGATATTCCAATGCAACTTTACAACTTATCACTTTTCCAATTTGATTTGGTTTCAAAATATAAAATACAATACATATAATATCATTTACATTTCTCTTCCCAAAACAGAGAACAAATATAATTTTCCTTTACATTACTCAATTCGAATTCAATCTTCCATCTACAATATAATAACTTCACATTACAATAATTACACAGCTCATCCACTCAAGGTGGGAAAGGTTACATTGAATTCCCACAACAATAAGGGATTGTCAAACTGTAAATTTCTTCTTGCTCCAAACAACAGCATGCTAGTTTTCCATCTTTCCATATTTGATCACAACAAGGAAGGGGGAAAGGCAACGCTCTCCACCCAACCAAGACATCCAATGAGAAGGGAGAAGCCATCCTTCCTCATTGGCCCCCGAGCCCCAACCATATTGAAATAGAGCATGAAAATCAACACATGGCAACAATGGCTTCTACAACAACAAGCAGACATTCTTCACATTGCATACAACAATAAGAAAAATACAGTCCAAGTAAGGACAGCAGTTCCCAACTGCATTTGAAATCATTCACACAACACATAGGCTTGATCAAGCAAGCCAACAAGAGCAAGAACTATGGGGAACTACTTATGCCTCCCTATTTGGAATTGGGCATCCACCAAAATCATACCGCCAATAAACATATCAAATCCCATAAACCTTATATCTCCCAACCCCTCCTTATGCCCCCCCAAAGTTTCTCCCTTATGCCCCCCCAAGAGTAAGAAATGCAAGCAGTTTCTTTTCCTAGGTGGATCCCAATCCAAAACTCCCTCCACAATAGAATAAGTGCCATTGGCAATCCCTTATGCCCCCCATATGAAATCCCCATAGCCTTCTCCTACACCTTGTCCTAAGCAGTCTACCCAACCAGCCAAGAACATAAAACACATTCACCATTTCAATATGCATGCAAGAGAAAGAAAAACATTTAAAACACAGCTCAAGATCCTACCTCTCCATATTGGAGTTTGTTCCAAGCTCACAAGCTTTCCAAATGCCAAATACAGTCCAAAATCAACAGGGTTCAAACATGCAAAAAGACTCCAAGCTTCCTCCACAACAAGCTCCAAAACAACAACAAAAAAATGCACCCCCAAGAGGAAAATAACAAAGTTTCAACAACCATAAACAAGCAAGGAGTTTCACTTTTATAGGAGAGGGAAGAGAAGAGGATGATGTGGATCCATGTGGGATGCCACATCATTCTTCCTCAACCCCAAGAGGAAAGTCAACATCCTTCACCAAATCACAATAAATAAAATGACAAAATGACTTACACACTCCAAAATGACCCATACTCCAAAAGGACTGAATTAAAAATATGTAAGGGAAGTGCAATTAAAACTTACAAATTGTCACCTCAAAATGCAATAAAAATGCCTAAATTTTTACCTCTAAACCATAGGCATGGTTGGTGGATCATTTTAAGAGGTGTGGGACAAGTTTAACTTGTCCCACAAGCCTCCAAATTTGGCCTCCAAGGACAAATTCGAATTCCTAAGGAGATGAAGTGTTAAACCTTCCAAAATCTTTCTTACATACTCTTACAAATTTCTTACACATTAACTTACACACTCTTCCAACATTAATATTTAAAATCAACAACTTTATTAATTACATTCCATATCCCAATTTAAATTTAATAAAAGTTTAACTATATGATCTCTCACATTTAAATTAATTAAAAGAAGGAACACATTACTAATAAAATACATACAACAACAATTAAAAGGAACACATACATAAAACACATATCCCATGGTCACATATGATGGAAATCCCCCCATGGGAATTCCTAACATAACTCAACACACAAACATACACAAAACAGTTGCCATGGTGACCTTGTTGATTTCACCCAGAATTCTAATATGGTTAGTCTCCAGTCCCCCGACATTGTTGTGATTTTTAACCTACAAAATGTAAATACCTCCTTCAGCCTCATGGCCATATCAGAACATCCAAAATGATATAAAAACATTTCAAAATCATCTAAACACATGAATCACAACAATATCAAGAATTCAACATTATCATTTTCAATTAATTAATCAACTATATCATCATCTATACTATTCCATACTAGATCTACTCAAAATATCCAATGTCACAAGTCCAAATCAACATCCATAATATGTCCATGTCAAAACAATATATCATCAACCTCATATAAAAATGTCTCTAGTAACCATCATGCATAATAACTGAATCCAAATCAATAATAATCCATGATCTAACATCTAACCATCATACTGAAATAAAACATAATAGTGTCCATAATACGATCAATAGTATCCAAATCAGTATCTAAAAGTGTCAAAGGGAAGTGGGCACTACATCCCCCTCCCCTTTGACTCGACTTCCTCCTGGAAGTCACTGGAACAAATGTGGAAACTGCACTCGTAATACTGTGGCATCCTCCCAAGTGGCTGCAGTCTCATCATATCTGACCCACTGCACCTGAACCTAATCAATCTCTCTGCCTCGAAGGCCCAGGGTCCTGTGATATATGATACAGACGGGCTCCACCGTCACCTGCCCCTAATCCTTCACCTGCAATGATGTCCAGTCCAACACATGAGAAGGATCTGCAATGTACCTCCTAAGGACGGAAACATGAAACACATCATGTACGCGAGACAAGCCGGGTGGAAATGCTAGACAGTAGGCCAAAGAGCCGATACGCTCCAAGATCTCAAAAGGACCAACGAATCGAGGAGCTAACTTAGAACCTTTTCCATAATGGATAGGGCTCTTATGTGGTCTAACACAAAGGAACACCTTCATGCCCACATCAAAACTACAATCAATCATATGCTCGATCTGCATACTTTTTATGTCTGTCATGTGCCTCCTACAATCTCTGCCTGACCAACACTACCTGCTGCTCCATGTCCTGTAAAAGAGCTGGTCTAAGAGATACTCTGTCCTCTAACCTGTCCCAACTAAGGGGTGTCCTGCACTCTCTACCATATAATGCCTGAAAAGGAGCCATGCCTATAAAACTCTGAAAACTATTATTGTAGGCAAACTCCACTAAGTACAAGTACTCCTCCCACTTAGACTGTTGATCCATCACATACATCATGAGCATATCCTCCAAAATCTGATTCACTCACTCGGTCTGTCCATTTGTCTCAGGGTGATATGATGTGTTGAAGTTAATCCTCGTCCTGAGGACATACTGCATGGTAGTCTAGAAGTGTGAAGTATACAAAGGATCGCGGTCACAAATGATCTTCTGTGGAATCCTGTGCAATCTGAAAATCTCATCTAAATATACTCATGCCACTACTCTATCTATATATGTGGTCTTCACCGGAGAAAAGTGAGCCACTTTTGTCAATTTATCAACCGTGACCATAATGGCGTCCTGATGATATCTCGACATAGGTAGCCCAACAATGAAATCCTTGGAAATGGTGTCCCACTTCCATTCCGGTATGGCATGAGGATAAAGAAGACCTACTGGATGTTGATGCTCAGCCTTAACCCTTTGGCACTCCAAACACCGTGACACAAACTGAGCCACGTCTCTGACGAATTCCTCTCTAGTGGTATAACTATCTCAAGGTAGCGTGCATCTTCTTCACCCCGGGATGGGCTAAATAGGGTGCACGATGTGCCTCTACCAAGATGTCCTACCTCAAGCCTCCATCTATGGGAACATATATCCTACCTCTGTGCCTGAGAAGGCCATCTGCCTCTAAGGAAAAACCATCAAACTTCCCCTCAAGGGGTCTTTGTGACTCAATCTCTGCTCGTACTGCCATGTAGAAGCTGTCAAGAGGAAGCTGCTAAAGAATCCTACTCCGCAAATTTGTGCTCACTGACATGGCCATAGCCACATGTCTCCATCTGCTGAGAGTGTCTGCTACCACATTCTCTTTCCCCTTCACATGCTCGATCTCCATGTCATACTCACAAAGTAACTCCATCCAACGCCGTTGACGAGCATTTAGATTAGGTTGCGTGAAGAGGTGGCAAAGACTCAAATGATCTGTCCTGAGTGGGAATCTTTGTCCAAGAAGAAAGTGTCTCCACCTAACCAAAGCATGCACGACTACCACAAGCTCAAGATCATGGGTTGGATAATTAAGCTCGTGATCCTTTAGTTTGTGAGACTCAAAAGCTACAACTCTACCCTCTTGCATCAACACACCTCCAAGCCCGACCAACGAAGCATCTATGCAAACAAAGAACTCACCCTATGGATCTTGCACTGCAAGAATAGGTGTTGTGGTGAGGCACTCCTTTAGTGTCTTGAAGGCCTGCTCACATCTGTCTGACCAAACAAACTACTTCCCTTTCCTCTGAAGGGAATTGATACAGTGCGTAATCCGAGAGAAGTCCTGAACAAATCTCCAGTATTAACCTGCTAACCCCATGAAGTTGCAGCACCTCGATCACTGTAGTGGGTGTTGGCCAATCCATAATGGCTCTAATCTTGGAAGGATCGACTACGATACCTTCCCTGAAAATGATATGACCCAAATACTGCACCTCTATCTGGAAGAAAGCACACTTCTCCAAGTTCCTGTAAAGCCGCTGCTCATGAAGACACTGAAGAACCTGTCGAAGGTGCCCCTCATGCTCCTCACGTGTATGTGAGTATATCAAAATCTCATCTTGGAAGATGAGCATGAAGCGATCTAAGAAGGTCCTGAATACCTCATCCATCAAACTCATGAACACTGCAGGGGCATTAGTAAAACCAAAAGGCACCACTATGAACTCATAGTGCCCATATCTTGTACGGAAGGCAGTCTTATGAATGTTCCACCTCCGAAATCCTCAACTGATGGTAGCCTGACTTAAGATTAATCTTAGAGAAAATTGTGGCTCCTTTCATCTGATCAAACAAGTCATCAATGCGAGGAAGAGGATAACGATTCTTGATCGTTACCTTGTTCAACTGGCGGTAATCAATACACAACCGCAATGATCCATCCTTCTTCTTTACGAAGATCACTGGTGCACCCCAAGGGGATACACTAGGATGGATAAGGCCCCTCTCCAAAAGGCCCTCAAGCTATAACTTGAGCTCACATAGCTCCGGGGTGGTCATCCGATAAGGTGTTCGTGAGATAGGCTCTACTCCTAGAACTAGGTCTATATGAAAATCAATCTCACGTGGGAGTGGTAACCCCGGTAGCTCCCCTAGAAATACATCGAAAAACTCTCTCAAAATGGGATGATCATCTAGCGATGGTCCACTAGACCCATCCTTGGATCTGTCACTAACTGTAACAGCATACGTCTGACAACCCCATCGCACACACCGC
Organism: Taxus chinensis; assembly: GCA_019776745.2. Lineage (NCBI taxonomy): Eukaryota > Viridiplantae > Streptophyta > Pinopsida > Cupressales > Taxaceae > Taxus > Taxus chinensis. The sequence goes on along the minus strand of CM034150.1, from coordinate 633,467,464 downwards.
TTAAACTGCATAGGGGAGATGGTGCGAATAGACAAGGGTATCCTGACCCCCTGAGATCATCGACTCAACTCCCAAATCATCTGCACAAGATATAGTCTTGTGATAACAATCCATCCTGGCCCTATGTGCAGATAACCAATCCATACCTAAGATGACTCCATATGAGCCCAAAGGAAGGATACGAAGATCTGAGGTAGTGGTAAAAGGTCCCAAATCCACCACACACTCCTTAACTAAGGATTCCACAGAGATCTTGGCTCCAGAAGCCATCTTGACATCCTGACTAAGACCCTGCCTAACTGCCACCAACCTGCATCGCTCTACTAAAGATGGTGCAATGAAAGAATCAGAAGAACCAGAATCAAACAATACAGAGGTAGGAATACCACCAATGTTACCTGTGGTCTCAATGACTATGCTCTGGTGCTCTGTCTAGTGGTTCTCAACCACTACATAAATCTTGTGGCTGCATCCCATGTCACCAACTGTCGGCTCGGAAACCGGTGCCTTACCCTTGTTAGGGTTCTGAGGGAAATCTCTCCAAAAATGTCTAGTTACTCCACATCCAAAGCAACCACCTGATCCTCTCCAAGGAAAAGCACCTCCAGTAGGTGCCCTAGAAGCCTGTGGTGTGGATCCTAATGATCCAACTGCAGTCTGTTGTGGCCTCTGCTGGCGAGCTCCTGCTAACTGAGCTCTAGGTCCACCCTACTGTCCTGATGGGACCCCTAGAAGGAGGCCCCATGCTCCGACCTCTCTGTGCATCAGCTCCTTATGGAGATCTATACGGTGGGCGGGACTGCTGTTGCTGTATGGCCTAAAGGATGACTATGTTGAATGCTGACCACTGTGAGGAAGAGGTGCTGATCCTCTTGATCTACCATCCCGCATTTGTTGAATGCGGGTCTTGACTCGGTCTCTAGCCTATTGGGTCTTACCCCGAGTCTCCTCTGTAATATAGGCCTTCTTGATGGCCTCTGCTAATGTCTGGGGACAGTGGATCCGCACTACCCCTCCAATATCCAAATTCAGGCCCCGAATGAACCTGTGAATCTGCACCTGATCATCCTACATATACTCTACATACTGAAGTAGATCTAGAAATCTACTCTCATACTCTACTACCGAAAGAGAAGCCTGGTGGAGGTCATGGAACTCGTCAATCCTCTGTTAGATGAACCTCCGTGATAAATACCTACTCCTAAATCTCTCCTCAAATAGCTCCCTGGTCACTGTCTCTGAATCTACATGGAGCTTCTGCTCCTCTGTCCTCCACCATACTCCTGCTCCATCCCTCAGTAGATGGATCATAACATGAGCTTTCATGTTGCTAGAACAGGGACAAAGCTTGAAGCAACCGCTCAAGCTCACTAGCCAGGCCTCTGCCTGAAATCTACCTATATCACCTAAGTAGTGTGAGGGTCGAAGCTTCAGGATCTCCCTGATGTGATCCACTGCTATGGTTTGTCGGCCTCTAGGTCTCTCTGCACGCTCATCCCTAAGCCTAGGACTCTGAGATGTCTCTCTACGCTCTGGAACTCTGTCATCCTGTCTCCTAGGTGGTGACTCTACTTTGGATGACTCCGCATGGGAGTTCTCTCCTCTATGCTCCTTGCTGAGTCAAGGGGATACCTGACCCTCGATAGAAGGAGCTCTATCATGACTAGCTGCTGTCCTCCACCTAATCCTCCGCGTAGAGCAGCATTAACATCTTGAAGGGTCTGTAGAATCTAAGGTAGAATGGTTGTTACACCCTGATCCGGTGGTGGTGGTGGTGGAGTGAGTCTCTGAAACCTTTGTGAAGGTTCCTCTCGCCAAGCCTTTGAACCGTCTCTGAACCAAACTGTTGTTTCAACAACCACTAGACCAAGAAACTACCTAGCAGCTAGTTCTTTTTTTGTTTAGAACACAACCGACCAGACAACAGTTTACCATGTTCTGGACCCAAATTTACCCATCAACAAGTTCCTTTATTAACTAATATCAAGTTCACAAGGTTCAAATTTTAGGGTTAAATATTCTAGTTAGCCTCGGGGAGAAATCTACCCCCATACCCACTCTCTAACAAGCTCAGAGTTTCAACTAAATTTTTCTCACACTTAACATTTCCAAAAAAAATCATAAACCATTCCCATTGGATAGGAAATTTTCTCACCTTTCTGGTGATATAAATAATTCCTCCTAACTCCTTCGGGAACTCAAGATATGGTCTGGCGGAGTTTTGGGATCAAATTTTCGCCAAGGGGGACACGTGTCAAGAGGAGGGGAAAACCCCTTTGGCGGGTTGGCGGGTCAACGGGGTGTTTTTTGGAATTTTTCCCCATGTGGCGCAAAATCAAAATTTCTCTCAAACCTCCGCCGCCACCCCTCCCCCCAAGGTGCCACGTGGCACCCTCTGATTGGCTGCAGATCAGCGGGGAGAAATGGAAAATGGTGGTTTTCTTAAATTTTCAAAAAACTCAAAGGGCAAAAAAAAATTTCACGCCTCCACCACTGCCTCGTGAGGACACGTGGCAGCCTCTGATTGGCTGCGGGCCGGCGAGGCGAAATGGAAAATTTTTTCCAAAATTTTCAAAAAACTCAAAGGGCAAAAAGTTTCTGCGCCTCCGTCGCTGCCTCGTGAGGACACGTGGTAGCCTCTGATTGGCTGTGGGCTGGCAGAGCAAAATGGAAAATTTTTCCCAAACCAAATTTTCGAAAATTTTCTAAGGGCAATTTTTCGACGGGAAATTTTTAGGTTGTCGGGCCCGCCAGGGAAAATTTTCCCAAATTTTCCCACCAAGGCACAAAAACTTCAAAGTGCCATAACTTGAGCTAGAAAGCTCAGTTTTGGGAAAACAAGGACTTTTCAGAAAGCTCTCGATGCCCTCTTTGCATAGGAATCATAAAATTTAATTTTTGATGAATTTTAAGGGGTAAATTTAATGAAAACAATCTGCAGGGTTTTAATTAGTGAACTGGCAGTTTTCAACTTCATATTTTGGTTAAATTAGAACTCCTCCTTCACTCATCATGTCAAACAGACATGGAGGATCAGTCTAGGGAGGGTTTAGAGTGTTTTAGGGAAGTCAATTTGTCTAATTTATTTAAGGTTGTATTTTTCCGGCAATAGACAGAAAAACGACTGTGCAAGTTCCCAATTTGATTTTATACAGTTTTGAAGGTTCATACTTAATTGTTAAGGTCAATTTGAGAACTTTAAGTCTTACTAGGTCTGAATTTCCATGTTTCATAACTTATTGTTTGGTATAAGTTTGAACTACTCATTTTTATTAAAATGTGCATTGCCAGAAAGAAGTTTAAAACAGTGAACTGTTTCTTTTAAATTTGTTTATCAATTTTGTCTTTTGAAAGTGCATATGATCCCTAAACTAGTCAAATACATTTAATTAAAACCAATCAGTCATTCAATAAAAATTTTGCAAAGTCTTATTTATAAATGCAACTCATTCCAAGAGAACAATATACTGTCTTTAATTTCATATGCATGCTTCTTTTCCAAACAACAAATTACAATCTTTAACAGCAATTTCGAATCCAATACACCATACAATTTTAAAAGGAACTAATGCAATCCTTTATTGATATTCCAATGCAACTTTACAACTTATCACTTTTCCAATTTGATTTGGTTTCAAAATATAAAATACAATACATATAATATCATTTACATTTCTCTTCTCAAAATAGAGAACAAATATAATTTTCCTTTACATTACTCAATTCAAATTCAATCTTCCATCTACAATACAATAACTTCACATTACAATAATTACACAGCTCATCCACTCAAGGTGGGAAAGGTTACATTGAATTTCCACAACAATAAGGGATTGTCAAACTGTAAATTTCTTCTTTCTCCAAACAACAGCATGCTAGTTTCTCCATCATTTCCATTTTTGATCACAACAAGGAAGGGGGAAAGGCAACGCTCTCCACCCAACCAAGACATCCAATGAGAAGGGAGAAGTCATCCTTCCTCATTGGCCCTCTGAGCCCCAACCATATTGAAATAGAGAATGAGAGAATCAACTCATGGCAACAATGGCTTCTACAATAACAAGTAGCATTTTTCACATTGCATACAACAATAATACAAATACAAGTCCAAGTAAGGACAGCAGTTCCCAACTACATTTGATCATCATTCACACAACACATAGGCTTGATCAAGCAAGCCAACAAGAGCAAGAACTATGGGGAACTACTTATGCCTCCCTAATTGGAATTGGGCATCCACCAAAATCATACCGCCAATAAACATATCAAATCCCATAAACCTTATATCTCTCAACCCCTCCTTATGCCCCCCCAAAGTTTCTCCCTTATGCCCCCACAAGAGTAAGAAATGCAAGCAGTTTCTTTTCCTAGGTGGATCCCAATCCAAAACTCCCTCCACAATAGAATAAGTGCCATTGGCAATCCCTTATGCCCCCCATATGAAATCCCCATAGCCTTCTCCTACACCTTTTCCTAAGCAGTCTACCCAACCAGCCAAGAACATAAAACACATTCACCATTTCAATATGCATGCAAGAGAAAGAAAAATATTTAAAACACAGCTCAAGATCCTACCTCTCCATACTGGAGTTTGTTCCAAGCTCACAAGCTTTCCAAATGCCAAATACAGTCCAAAATCAGCAGGGTTCAAACATGCAAAAAACTCCAAGCTTCCTCCACAACAAGCTCCAAAACAACAACAAAAAAAATGCGCCCCCAAGAGGAAAATAACAAAGTTTCAACAACCATAAACAAGCAAGGAGTTTCACTTTTATAGGAGAGGGAAGAGAAGAGGATGATGTGGATCCATGTGGGATGCCACATCATTCTTCCTCAACCCCAAGAGGAAAGTCAACATCCTTCACCAAATCACAATAAATAAAATGACAAAATGACTTACACACTCCAAAATGACCCATACTCCAAAAGGACTGAATTAAAAATATGTAAGGGAAGTGCAATTAAAACTTACAAATTGTCACTTCAAAATGCATTAAAAATGCCTAAATTTAACCTCCAAACCATAGGCATGGTTGGTGGATCATTTTAAGAGGTGTGGGACAAGTTTAACTTGTCCCACAAGCCTCCAAATTTGGCCTCCAAGGACAAATTCGAATTCCTAAGGAGATGAAGTGTTAAACCTTCCAAAAAAATTCTTACATACTCTTACAAATTTCTTACACATTAACTTACACACTCTTCCAACATTAATATTTAAAATCAACAACGTTATTAATTACATTCCATATCCCAATTTAAATTTAATAAAAGTTTAAATATATGATCTCTCACATTTAAATTAATTAAAAGAAGGAACACATTACTAATAAAATACATACAGCAATAATTAAAAGGAACACATACATAAAACACATATCTCATGGTCACTTATAATGGAAACCCCCCCATGGGAATTCCTAACATAACTCAACACACAAACATACACAAAACAGTTGCCATGGTGACCTTGTTGAATTCACCCAGAATTCTCAATATGGTTAGTCTCCAGTCCCCCGACATTGTTGTGATTTTTAACCTGCAAAATGCAAATACCTCCTTCGGCCACGTGGCCATATCAGAACATTCAAAATGATATAAACAACATTTCAAAATCAGTCTAAACACATGAATCACAACAATATCAAGAATTCAACATTATCATTTTCAATTAATTAATCAACTATATCATCATCTAAAATATTCCATACTAGATCTACTCAAAATATCCAATGTCATAAATCCAAATCAACATCTATAATATGTCCATGTCAAAACAGTATATCATCAACCACATATGAAAATGTCTCTAGTAACCATCATGCATAATAACTGAATCCAGATCAATAATAATCCATGATCTAACATCTAACCATCATACTGAAACAAAACATAATAGTGTCCATAATACGATCAATAGTATCCAAATCAAGTATCTAAAAGTGTCAAAGGGAAGTGAGCACTACACAAATTTTTGAACCCTTTCATCATGTTCTATGTGTTCCAAGTTTTCTGTTGCATTTTGAATTTCGAGGCAATTGTAGCTACGATGTAAAAGTTATGGTTCCCGAAAGTTGCTCCTCTATAATTGTCACTTGGGTCGTTGTCCGGATCGGGGGGGAGGGGTGGGGTATGCCATGGCGGGGGGGAACTAGGTTTCTAGTATATTTTGGCCCCCTCCGAGAGAAGAAACCCCCCCCCCTTAGGATCTAAGGTATTGTTAGCCATCCCCCTATATTCTGCGAGGAGCTACATACATCTACAAGGCCCTTATATCCCATGGTAGGGGGGAGGGGGAAGAGTAAACGAGTGGATCTTTGTGAACTATAAAAAAACTAAGGAAGAAAACATCACAAGTAATGTTGGCATGTTAGTATTATGTTGTTGTGTGTCATACACTCTTAAGTGCTAAATTGAGGGGGCATGTGCTCTCAATTTTTCACTAGTGTATTTAAATTTTATGTTGACCATGCACCACTAAGCATTTTATACAATTTAAATGCAACCATTACATCCCCCAATAAATGAATTATACTTACTCACAAAACAAGTTCTTTTTGAATAGTAAACTTTGATCATTGAGTAATAATTAACCTTTTTTTGTTCAATTCAACAGTTCAAAGGGTGACATGGTCATTGAATAGTGGTCTACAAAATTAATTGGCGTCATAGTTGGAGTTATTTCCAAAATACTACTATAGTATAATATGCAAATAACATCATAAAATTTGAGTGACAATGTATAAAGGAATTGAATGCAAAACATGCCTTAAATCTACCAATGGATTTACTAGAAATCCTACCAAATAAGCTTAACACATTCTATCAAGGACTCCCACCATAAGAGACGCCTTCAATGTAATTACATATTTCTTTAATAAGAGAACAAAAATTAAAAATATAAAAATATATATATATATATATATATATATATATATATATATATATATATATATATAGCAAAGTAGGACAAATTAGAATAACTTGGGGTCAAACTTAACATTTCACATGGTTTAGCAACTTATTAACAAAAGATTGCTCGTTGGTCATAATTAGGCAACATATGTATGCCTATTCAAACAGGAAAATAAAGGACAAACATTTTAGAATGTCATGGTACTTGTTGCAAACAAATACTATTGTATACTATTTTGTAAGGTCGACACTTAAATATGTAAAGACTACAACATACAAAAGAGAACCAATAGAAATTTTTAGATGGACAAAGAAATTTAATTTTTCTCATAAATATTATTATGCTCCTACAAACATTACCAATGTATATATCTTAAATACCATAATTCTATTGATTGGCTGAAAAAATAGTGCTAATCTAGTTGTTCTCAAAGAAACCAAGGTCCAAACTTCATCACATGCCAATATATTACTATTTTTCAATCATCTTCTCTAAGCGAAAAGTTAAAAACTTCTTAGTGACATTCAAAAAGATGTCATATTAGATTAGAGGTTGAAATCACCTTATAATGATCAAATAATTATCAAATTTAAGATCAAACATTAATTATCTACAATTCATCGATACCTAACTTAATAACATCCATGGGTAAATTAAATAATTAATTAATTAATATTATTGTAATGACATGCCATATTGGTTGGAAACAGATATGGTGGAAATTATCTCTACCCAAATGAGAGTGGCTTTTGATGCCCACCATGACAATGGTCTCTTGCCTTTGTGCATGATATTTTTTTCTTCTATATGTCCAATATTCTCACTTCAAGTTTACTAGGAAATCATCTAGTAGACGTTGCTACGTGTAGATTATTTGTGGAATGCTTCTGCCATTGAAGATATATATATAATTACCGTCTTCATGCCTTTTTTTGTCCTTCTATATGCCCAATATTTTCACTTCAAATTTATGAGGAAATCATCTAGTAGACGTTACGATGTGTAGATTATTTGTGGAATGCTTCTGCCATTGAAGATATAGAGAGAGAGAGAAGAGGAGAGAGACACACACACACACATACATATATAATTGGTGATTTAATGTTTGTGATTTGATGATCATAATTTTCATTTTTCTATGAAGTTTAAGGCAAACTCCACTCTTTGAAGTGATTTAAGGGGACTAGTGTCACTCTTCAACAAGAGAGGCAAAATTACAAATTTACAGAGCATGAGAACAAAAAAAATCTCTCCACTCAATCTCCTATACCAATCACTTCAAAGTTCAAACAAGCAAGTTGGCACAATTGTTAATTTTTATTGAAAGAATTGTGACGCATTAAAAATACTAATCGATATTCCAGGCAAGAAGATAAATAATCAATTGGGTTGATGATATAATTGGTCAGCCCAAGGTTTCAATTTTAAATTAGAGAACTCAGACCAATAAGCTACAAAAATCAATTTGGTTAATGAATAACCATCTACCTCGAATATCAGCCCTTTGAGTTTATAGCTGCAGTTCAAAGATATGGACGGTTTTCTCTTCACAAAAGAGGAACCATATTTTTAATGGAATGAAAAATAATTCGCAAGGAAAATATTTGCAGAAAAAAATTGCATTTTTTGCAGGAAGACATTTGCCAAAACTTTCAGGTTTCTAAGGGAATGTTCTCATTTGAAACCTTCTCTTCCCCACCTCTGCCACACAAATTTTGACAACATTTTAGCTACTGCAACTTCTACAGTACAAGTCATAATCTTGCACTTGCAAACCCAACTTACCTTTATGGATCCATGATTATGAGAAGACTCGACAGAACCTCCCCCAAACCTTGACACAATCATAGGCTTGAGCATGTCCTGACCTGTCATGAACACAAAAGATAATGACCATTTCACTTGGATATGTGTGCAATTGCCACTCTAAAGATTCACCATGAAATATAACTTTTCACATGGTGATCCCAGAAACTATGTCAACTGAAACATGTACATAATACACCCTTTGAAACATTGTGCAGAAGTAGACTCACTTGCCTGAGTCTTCCTGCATTCCTTTTGTAGCGAATAGGAACTAACCTGATCAAAAGTTGGGGTCTAGATTTCTGCCATCAAATGTAAGGCCTCTACAAATGTCATAAGAGGGTGGCAAAATATTCAAAGCAAGTGCAACCAGGTCGTTTTTGTCTGCCTTTTTCTTGACTCAACAAAGGGTACTTGAAAATTTGCATTCTAACAGGAGAGGGCCGTTTACCTTCGCTCCAAGGTTGAACTTGTATCCCAGAAGAAGACCAAGGGGAACTCCAAAAACATAGTAGCACCCTATGTTTACACAGGCTATCAAAACTTGCCAACCTCCACCCACTGCCATACCTGAGTTGATTGCAACATGAAACAGAGCCTTCAAAAATTGTGATGCAATGGTATGAACCCACAATCAAAGAGATCATCAACTACTGTCATTTAAACCTTGAATTCTGGATTAGTATTTACAATTTACCTGATAGACCTGGATGTACACTATTTAAAACCATTGTCACTCCAAGAAGCGCCGCCATGTTGGACACCATTTCCATGACCACCTTACTGTTTATGAATAGTACTGCAAACTCATCTTTGGTAGCAAGAATGATACCCATACATATAAGGCCAATTGATAGTGCTGTTAAAACAACTATGAGGACAGAATTTTGCAACTCTTGGGCGACCAGCTCCTAGTTCATTCGATACTCTCACACTGCACAAAATGAATGCAGACTAGTCACTGATCACAAGATTGCCCAAAAATATGAAACAGCCAACACAGGAAGATACAAAAAACTTTTTACTCGTCTAAGTAATCTATTCCTAATCTCTGTGTTCATTAATGATCTTATTCTATTTATTGGATATAAGGTTTAGTATTGGGGTTGTAGATTCTAGTTTCAAAAGAACCCAAAAAAATTTACAATACAAAACCTGATATACTAACAGAAAAATTCATACCTAATGGCAGCACTGAAGCCAACGAAGATCATGGCTTCCCATCCATTCAAATTCATGCTGCAAAAGGAACATACAGAAAACTGTTAAGGTTTTATAGTAATTACTAATAAGTGCAACAGTTTAAAGGTTTAAACAACTGTGTACACCTGGACTAAGGATGCAATTCATGTACAGGCCTAATGAACTAGGAAATTCAAGGTCTTACACATACATCTACATGAGTTCATCGCAATCAGTAAGAGAAAGATTTCACAAGAATATGATTAGACAGCCGTGCCACTAGACTATAGCTGCATTTACATAAAAAAATTGGACTTTTGAAGAAAGGATAGATGGGGCAGTATACCAGATAGATATTGCATCCACTTCAATCGCTGCATCTTTTAGATGACCCGTCATAATAATCAATGACATCAAGACATACACCAGAACTCCAAACTGAAAAATGCCAAGCATTACAAATGAACATGACTAACACAAGAGTCTCCTCAAACATTTTGTTCATTTTTCACTCCTAATTTAAGTTTTTCATTATCAAAAATTAAGCTTAGAGCTCAAAACAAACAGTACAGTCCTGCTACTAACCATAGCATAACAGCCAAAGCCAATGAAAGTCGAACAAAAGCCCATATATCATGAAAGGCGAGCCAGGAGAATCCTCTTCAAGCATCTTGGCAACATTAAACTATATACAAAAACTGACCAATATCGATAATCCACCATGATAGATTCAACGTAATAGCTGCTCCAACCAACCCCAAACCCAATTTGAAGATTAATAACCAACTCAGAAAAATATGGATTATCAGTGCAACTAAGGAAATGCAAGCTATGGCCATGACTTTGCTTTGTGACTGAAGAAACTTCTGCATTGGAAAATTTAATGAATAGGCAAGCAGCTGTGGTAGCATCCAAAGAGCAAATATGTAATGTCCCTTTTCCCTCGCCCATGGCCTAAGGGCCAATGCGTGCCCTAACCCTAGTCATGCCCAAGGGGTTACAGACACTATTTTGCTATTGGGTATGGGCATCTAGTCCAGTTGTTATTATTTTTTTATTGACTGGGTCATAAAGTGCTTTTAAAAGGGGACTAGATGTTATGTTTCATCATTGGGGCCACTTAAAGTACCTTTTTGGCGACTTGAGAGGACATGCATGGCATTAAATGTTATATTTCTTCATTGAGGGTACTTTATGGGCCTAGGCGCCTAGGAAGGGAAAAGTAACTTCAAGTTATTTTTAATAAGGTCCTCTTTTTGGGAAAGTGCGCCTTGAGTGTTTTAGGGTTTCTTTAGCATGAAAAGGTTATAAAAGGAGGTGAGGGGTGAAAGGATGATCATTCATACATACACTTATATTTTCTTTTCATGGTGCAACTGCTGTTTGCAACTTTTAGCTTGTGGAGTAAGATCCCACAGGAACCCTAGCTTCGGTGGTGGAAGATCCAACCCTAGCTAGCAGGGCATTCTTCGGTAGTGAAAGATCTACCCTAGCTTGTCATTTGGAGCAGATTTCAGGGCTGATTTTACAGAGATATTTTCAGCATTTGCAGAATTAGGGTTTGAGGATTTTTGGGAGTTTGGTGGAGATTTTTCAGCTGGTTTTCGGATCAGACCTACGGCAGCCATAGAAGAAGGATTCGGCATCATCCACAGAGGTTTTCACAAGGGTTTTGGCTGTTTTCCAAGGGGGGCGACTTGTTTGGGAATTTGCAGCCCTAATTTCTAGGGTTTCCAGCAGTCCTTTTTCAGATCTGAAGGTTGGAGGGTTATCTACTATTTTTATATATATTATTTCCAAAGTTTCATCTTCATTGCATTTGTATTTGAAAAGATATTAATTTTTGAAGTTTTCCGGCTATTTTAGGTTCGCTGTAAACTTCTGGCAGCGTTCTGTTATCTGAAAAATCCCAAAAATATTTTCCTTGTGTTCTACATATTATTATCTTGTTCCAGTTAAAATTTCAAGTATTTCGGACGGATATTTTAAGAGTTATTCACATTTTCTGTTCGCTGCCCTAGCTGTACTTTTTCTGTATAAAATCTGCAAAAATCAGATTTAGTATTTTGCTGCAAATTTCTGTGTTTCGTCATTTTTGTGGTAAGATCCCAACAAGGGATATTTCAAAATACTCCAGCTAAATCAGCTACATCCGCATCCTGTCCCAAACCCTTAAGAATCGGTGTCGCAAAGATGTAAATAGGACACAAAAGCAATGCTGTACACAGCAATATTATCCATGAACGCTGCATATACACGCCAAGCATATGAATTTGACCTGCTCCAAAGGCCCGACCACAGCGAGTCTCTAGTGCACTGCCCATTCCCAACTGCAGAGGAACCAGTTGTGTCTCGATTAATTTATCACAAACAAAATGATCAATTACTTTTATACATTTTAAATATAGATGCAATGAAATGTTAAAATTGCATCTCTAATACTGATGTAGCTGCAAGAATAAGTTCGCAAACAATCAGTATAACGGACACAAGCCATTGCTCTTCCAACAAACCTTAGCCTGTAGCCATGCTGTTCTGTCCAAAATTCTGCTTGGGACTTCAAAATTACAAGTCATTTTGAACCTCACATTGCAATATCCAAAGTAGGACTACCCACTCCCAATATGAATTCGTTAGCTTAGCAGAGCTCTTCCTAGGTTAAAAATACAATATTGAATTGAGATAAGCAAATGCTCCACATTGACAGGCAGAATGCCAGGTGACAAATTGCCCTGTGGCCAGCTACAACTTCAAGTTGGGGCAGCAACAATAGACACATCCAAGCTTGCTATTGTAGATTTCATGCTAAGCTCGCTGAATTTCCTTCAGCAATGGGGTGGAAAATTGGCTAAAACAAGCACCTCGGAGATAATAGAATGTAGAAGTGGCCAACTATAGATCTCATGTTTCAGAAACCTTATGGCCTTTGTGAACAACATTAGAAACATGGCAGGGTATTGTCATCCTTCATACTTGGGTCCCTAGGGAGAACACTTCCTTTGAATCTTTGGTCGTTGGAAGATTCCCAGGAGTATGTTCACCTTATTCAAGGCTAACTAAACAGATCAAGTGCCAAAGCAACTAGCACTTTCAAGACAAAATGATTAACAAAAATATACTTTTATAATTGCCACATTTTATCAACACTGTGTGTGAGAGAATGAAAAGGACAGGAAAAGCAGTTAGCATGTTGAAAATCACTGCCAAAAGACCTTTGGGAATCTACAACTACTTTAATTCTGTTTTCACAATAAAATTTCTCCTCTAACAATTACAGAGTCGCCTGAAGTTATAGTAAAAGCTATACATAAGGACCTCTCCACCTTCAATGGCAGAGCTCTGTACATTGCACGGACATTGTGAGCAGCTAAGTGTAAAATTCCACCATGCTCACACATGAGCATAATCACAATATAACTGTTAAGGTTGCCAACTTTGGGTGTCAACTTTCATCCTCACAATCTTGGATTTTGCCACTCTTCTATTCACAAGTATTGAAAACATGCTTTTCTTCCATAATACCCTATAACATGAACATATAACTCTGATCATGATGCCAAAATGCATCAATAATATAAATGAAAAAAAAAACATAATTTCACATGAGAAAAACAAAATTGTGGGTGACTGGTTATATGTTTTATGCTCACTCTTAAAATATTATGCGTATTCCTAGAAAGAAGCTTGACAGCTAAGGACAATTAGGTCAGTGACATAGAAGTTCACGAGGCGGAGGGTGTTCCTGGGTTTCAGTCCTAACCTATTAAATTTTCCAACAAGGTAACAGATTGTCTGTAAAGTTTGCTTGCATGATCACCAGGACCTTAAGAAGAGTCTTGTAGATATCAATCCACACTTCTAGAGAGTATCCCATCAGGTAAGGCAAATAACTTAGGTGAGTAGTCAACTGACCGATGGGTGGTCCGAGTTTGACTCCATACTAACAGAGCAGTTTGAGAGTTTGTTTTGGAGGACAGCTAAGACCTCAACCAGACCATATCTTGAGGGGGAGTGTTGAAGGGACCAATGCATACTTCCATAGAACCTTAATGAAGTAAGAACAAGCAGCTGAGTGATAAAACAGTTCCCGGGGCAAAGGATGGGCTTGAGTCCTTGCCTATCCGGTTTTCCCACACAGTCTGCTCCAAAGTTCCGATTTGGGGCAAAAGAAAGAAGCAAAGAAAAAAAAAAATTATGTCCACAAATGACCAAAATAGGTCAATAGGACTTCGATAATTTATCACGTTACAATTGACAATAAAAGGGAAGAATGAACCCCATTACAAGATTGTAAATATTAGGCTAAGCTAGAGAAGGAATGCATAGAATCCAAAACATGGGAACTCAATTTAACTTTTAACTGCCAATAGCCTAGATGGGTGAACCAGCAAGTATGAAGGACCACGAGCTAATGGATAAACCAGAGAGCTCCAGTGTCTGAGATTGGAGGGTCATGGTATCATCATCTACAATGCATAGATGACATAGACAAGATCACAGAAGTATATTAATGTCCACAAGCCACAATAATAGGTCAATGAGACTATAAAGTACGGTTAACATAGAATAGACAATAGAAGTACTCAATGTATCATGAGCTATAACAGATTGATACACAAGTAAAAATTATTCAAACAATCTGGGAGAACATGCCAAAATAGCTAGTTAAATAAATAGATTCCAATGTTGATCAGCCACTAGTTGTATGGCACTAATGGAACCATCAATTGGAAGAAATTAAGAATATCCCCAAGACAGTCTTGACAATGAACAAGAAAGAAGAAGAAGAAGAATTTTAACGTCCACAAGGCTACCAAAGAAAGCCTATGGGACAAATCATACTTGGGATCAGAGGTTGCCCTGCTAACACCCAAACTTATCAAGCCACTAGAATGGTTGATTAAACTGGCAAGATAGGTCTGGTGAGAATGCGCAAAATTGGCAAATGTGGCCTTGTAACTGAACTTATTCAAAACCCCATAAAGATTTCTAAAGCAAGCACGTTATTTCTGCACTTTTTGAGACAACACTAAACTATACATAAACAAACAAATGGGTATTTTATTTGAGACGAATCATACTTCCAAAAACCAGAAGGCTACTTAATGAATAAATTATTTTCTTTGACCTTTTTTTTATTTGCAAACAGAGAACACTACAACATACACGAAGACAAATATCAGGGAAAATAAAACAAACGCTTACACTCACCATAGTTCTAAAACTCAGTATGCCTCCTAAGGTTTAGTAAAGAAAATATTATATACATGATTTTCTTCACATTTTGAGAGTACAAAACAGAGAAGGCTAGTAAAAAAAGCAAGTAGGTATTCTTTTTTTGCACTCGCCATAGTTTCAAAACTGTATGCCTGCTAAGGCTTCCTAAAGCAAATAGTAAATAGTATATACGTTATTCTCTTCACATTTTGCAAGCGGAAAACAGAGAAGACTGCTAAAACAAGCAGGAGGGTATTCTACATTTGCAGTATTTGCACTCACCATGGTTCCAAAACCGAGTTCTCTATGGAAACTGCAGCCAGCTCTATGGTACCCAAATGACCTGCAAAGATCTGTGTAAGGGCTCCTATTGAATAGTTGCACAATGTTGAAAAAATTACAGGCCCTGCAATTACCCACAACTTGTTCGATTCAATCCAACTTTCCTTTGTAAACTGTTTTGGTGTAGTGATAACAGAAGTATCAACTTTAGCCCTCCTTGCCTCCTCTTCACTTCCATCTCCATTGATCTGCTCTTTCTCTTCATCATTCAACAGAGCAGAGTGGAGAGTGTCTGCCATTACTTAAAAGAAAAACACACACACACTGTACTTCTTCCTCTTACCCCACAATCCACGAAGCTGTCTATATATTCCTTAGACTAGTTTTGATGGTAGGTTTACATCTGGATCCATGAAACTTATAGGTAACCATTTAAGCGGGAAAATTCCTAGGCAGAAACAACTTTGTCCATATGGTGGGATGTCATGGTCCGTCAGTTGTCACCTGATCAGGAATTTGCCATGTTGGTGTAAAAGAGTTTGTTGCTGGGCATTAAGTAACACATTTGCTCGATGCAGTGATACAGAGTCTTTATTGGCCACGAAATTGGACATTTATAGTTAGCTCAACAGGCCGCGCTAATTTGCTGAATAATGATGGTGTGTTACAGGATAGTTTCCTGCTTTACAATTAAAAGACACAAAAATTATGGACATTCTGCTAAGCTAATATGTTTATACTGGGAGTGGTAGTCCTACTTTGGACATTGGAATGTGAGGTTCAAATTAACTTGTAATTTTGAAGTCCCAAACAGAATTATGCACAGAACATAAACGCTTAGGTTTATTGGAAGAGCAATGAGTTGCATCAGCTATACTGCGGAGATTATTCTTGTAGCTACATCAGCATAAGAGAAATGCAAATTTATTCAATTTAATTCACCATATTGTCAAAAAAATACTTTTCTAAAACATTTCATGAAATCTTTAGGCTCAAACATTCTGTCAACATTTAATGTGTCAAGACTCCAAGCACTGTACTAACTAGCTAATGTGTTGCAATTGAGAAATACTTAATGTCCAATTGTTGCATCTATGTTTAAAATTTATAGCAATACAGTACTCAATTTAAACAATTCAGTGGTTCAACATTTGACAACATGAATTTTGGTTACAATCTTTTCAAAACAAAATGATTCTGCAATGATCTATTTTCATGGATGATGAAACATTATGTCTCTTGCCAAGCCCGTAATAGCCATGTCGTTTTTGAAATGTTGAGTAGGTGTGAGCATAATATTGCCATGTTTTCATTTTTGTAAAACTAGCACTTGCACCAAAAGGAGGTGCAATGTTACGTTGATAGGTAAATATGAGGGGTTGTAGAGTCTTCGAAGCAATTTCAAGATGCACTGAAGAGGTATGTCAGATATGGGTAGTAAGGCACATAAGGTTTGTGGAGTCCTTGAAGCAATTCCAAGATGCACATAAGTGGCATATCCGAGCTCAGTAGCAAGACAACAAACATACGTATCTTGCAACCAAACAATCATTATGTTAGTGAGATAGCCACCTCCTATGTGGTTGTGCCCTTGTTCCAAGGTACACTGAGGATGCAATATCAAGGATGAGCACCACCGCCGCCTCAGGCGGTGTGGGAGGTGTCACCTGAGCTAAAGACGGAAGTTGGAGTGTCACCATTATTGATATACTGAATTGGTGAGAGGGACACCTACATTACAGCATCACCCCTTTTGGTGAAAAGATCACAATAAACTGTAGCCATGTCAAAAATCTTTGTGAAACCAAAATGAATGCAATTCTTGTAAAATTCATAATTTTGATTGTTTAGAGGAGAGGAATTTACTTCCAACACATGCCCCACCACTGTTGTCTTGGGGAATCAGGATTCAAAGTTATTTATGCAACGTGTTGAGCGATGGAATCATCTTATCCTCTATCACGTGGTTCAAAACCAAATAATGTTCTGTACCCATGTTAAGTCAATTGTTATGTACCCTGTACAAAACCATTGACTCCCACTTGTTCTCATTTGATGGCAGCTTCGCCCAGGCGTCGGAAAGAACAGGCTTTTAATGGCAGTAGAGTTTTTGAGCTGTCTGCTGAGAAATTCTGTCAGAAGGACGTTTACAAAGAGTGACGGATGACAGATTTTATTGGAGCTGCTGTTTCCTGTCAGCTCTCATCTTACAGTCTTCGGGGCTCTCCAGTCACCAACAATCCGGTGGCATTCCTGTCAGCTCTCATCTGTACAGTCTTCAACCAGTGGGCTCTCCACCCACTGCCCAAACCAGCACCAACAATTTCATCCATGATTTGGTGGCAAAACTTCAATGGATTTGTTGAAGCATGCCCAGCTCCTTCGATATTTGACTGGTTTTTCTGGGTTTATTTGACTGTAGCAGCCAAAAAACTAATGTCGGCGAAATTATTTATGTTTACAGCATCACTTTTTCGATTCCAGCATGAGGATCCTGGTGTGAGGCCTCTTTTTGGAGGCAGGCTTTGCTCCCCTTATGAATTGTTTTACTGTTTGTTGTTTTACAGTGAAAAACTGAAGTTGATTTAGATAGACTGGCCCACTCTTTCTAGAAAGAGACGTCTTATTCCTGTGGCTGTAAGAACAGAAAAAGGTGGTTGGTTCTTAATTTGAAGTCTTTTGCTACAATGGTATAGCTAGTATCTTTATGAATCAATCGTGCCATCTTCCCTGGCTATTGTCCTGATATTGTCACAATGCATACGTTCGTTGTTGATTTTGACAATGCAAATCTCCTTAAATTTTTCCTCCAATATTGTTCCTTTGTCTGATGTCATCCAATTGAAGAAGCTTTTGTGTATTTTTCCATATCAATGTTATCTGTTAAATCTCCTTAAATTTTTCCAATATTGTTCCTGTTGTCTGATGTCATCCAATTGCAGTAGAAGCTTTTGTGTATTTTTCCATAGATCAACTGGTTTTGTATTAACGGGTCATTCTACACGTGGGAGAGGTCTGTTTGTGTGGTTTGTTTTGGTCGGAACATGTTACTAAAATTTTAATTGTCCATTTTTGAGCTGCTTCTTTTCACATTTTCACTTTTGGGAAAATTCATAAATGTGGTATCCCTTAACTTGATCCACCATTTCCCCATGAGGTCAAAAGGAAATGAATCTTACAGCTATACATGCTCAAATTTGATAGCTGAAGTCAAAAGGAGATGAATCTTACAGCCATTAATGCTCATTGATGTCTAAGGTCAAAAGCAGAAGAATCTCATTGGGGATTTGATGTTCTATGCAAATAATGACTAACCCATGCATGGAGACTGTACAGAATAGCCTCCTTTACTTACAAATGCACTTTCCCAAGCCCCAAATTTCTGATACCGTGCATCTATCTACTGATTCTATTCATTTGCCTAAAAACTTCCACCAGTATAAAGTGCATCTACTGATTCTAATATATGCAAACTTCCACATTAGTAATTTCAGTATAAATTAGTATATGCAAAAGGTTCTGTGTATTTTTTATTTAAAATAAAAAAAGAATTGGACATTTATGACAATATTTTTACCAAGCTTTGGAAAAAATCAAACTTTTATACAAGATACCACATATAGTACAAGATGCACATGTTGCGAGTGGATGCACAAACTATTTGGAACAAAGGAACAACATGGGCATGCTTGTATTGTATCAACCTAAGAAGCAGCACCATCATGGACATTTTATATTGATAGGTGCCAAAGACGGAAGGAAAGAATAATGTTGGAACAAATAGACTAAAAAATGTGTTAATATACACAAAGACCTTGAACTCTGCTAACTCTACAGTTTGTTTAGACAAGAATAAAGAATTCAGATTGTCTATGTATTTGAATTTCATTTAAATTTTACACTTGCAATTTTGACCATTGAATGAATTTAACCATCTATTTTCTTCCGAGAATTGCATGTCTTGCCCTTGCTAATCTAGTACTTGTCTTCATGCTAAGAAACAATTATTAAATCATTTGGAGACTGTGTGGGAAAGACTGGCAGCATCAGCAGCTGCTGCTGAGTGTCAGAAATCGAATCATGTCGGCAAATTTATTTATGTTTCAATTCTGGCATGAGGCCTCTCTCTTGGTGGTAGGTTTTGCTCCCCTTATATAGCCAATCGGCTTATTAAACATATTTATTTGGTTACCAATCAGTTATTATGCTCCCATTGTAGCATCACTCAGGCATCAATTTGATAGATTATTATATCCATGTATTAGGGTGATCAATGTAGTATTATGCACTTAGCACATAAAATAAAGGATTAGACACTATATAAAACGAGAAATTCAATCAAATGAATTCAATGGTTCAATACTTGAATTGATCTATTATTGATACAATTTATTCACAAAAGAATGTTTTTACAATGATTTGCCATTTCCAGGGATGACGAAACAATCTTGTAGTTGTATTTACTCATCCAAGATGATGTCAACAAAATAAACTAGGCGGAAAAGATTCATCATCTAATTCAATGTCGGTTAATTCGACGCTTGAAGGCGACAAGGGGAACTCGACATACCATGAGTTTGGATCAAACTCCATGTCATCATCACATAATTTTGTATCTGGTATTTGCAGGTCATCTTCCACCCGTTGTTGAATGGATTCAACTGTGTTTTGAGGAAGACTGGAATACAAGCATGCCTGCCCAATCCGTATTCCTTCACATACTGATGAAGCAGGTATAAGGGGCGCTCCACCTGCACCTGAATGGGCATCATTTTCGTGCTGTTGAGTTCTGTCAAATGTAGGCAAAGATGGATACCCTGTTTGCATTTCTTCACTTGTTGGAGATGCACCAATAGAAGCTAGATCTCCATGTTTACCAAGGCCCTTTTGCATATGTTCACTTGGTGTGGCATTACTAAATGTAGCATGTGCAACAACGGAGGCTAGCTCACCATACTGCAATTCTTCATTCTGTATCCCTGCAACTGCTACAAAATAACTCATTCTTTCACTAGCTTCTGCATTGTCACCATCATGTGTATTCTGAGGTCGACAGACCTGCTCAATTTGTATCCCTTCACAAGATACAGCTTCATAGGGATAGATGGCCCGGTGGACAATAAAATTTGGATCTGCAAAGGGCACTCCTCTACCTGCACATGAGTGAGAGTTTTCTTCTATGTACTTCTCTAACAGACTCTCGTCTTCTACCTGCAATGGCGGATACCAGGGTATTTGGCTACCTTTTTCACCATCTTGCCCTGTTTGATTCCCTGCACCTGCTACGCAAGACATTCCATGCAATGTTGGGTTCCCCAATCCCATCCCTGTCTGAATTTGGACATTTTGCCCTCCACTATACTCCAACTATACATGGCAGTCTATATGGTTTACAGCACTATTGGTGAGAGTGAGTCGCTGAGACGTAAATTTCTGTCCACAGAATTGCACACTTTCAGCTTCTTCTTGTATGACTTGTTAGAGGACAGATCTCCCCGCAGCCCTGTCTGAATTTGGGCATCTCGCCCTCCACCATACGTACAGATTTTCTCTTTCTCTAGGAAATTCTTGTCTACATGATTGTAGACTTTCAGCTTCTTGCCAGTGACAGGAAGAACTAAACCTTGCCCATGCTGATAAATTAACTGATTTCCCTCCATGTCCTCTAGACCCAGATGAGTGCGAACACCGCAGATCACAGATAGTTCGTGCAATTTGTTAAACAATCCTTTAACCCTATTGTCAAAATGAATTTTCCTCTTATTCTTTTCCTCCACAAACTCTGCTAATAACTTTCGCTTACCCATCTGCAAAAAATGTAACAAAACAAAGCTCTGATTACTTAACTCTGCAAATATTTAGCTCTGCTCGGGATAATCTGTATGCAAATATTTAGCTCTGCTCTGGAGTTTTCCCGCACTATTTTCCTTCCGTCTGAAACCTGTTTAAAAAAATTAATTCAAAGAAATCATAAAGATAAAATTAATTTAAAGAAATCATAAAGATAAACAATCCACGGCCAGTAAAGAAAAATATACTTAATAAAATAAAGCGTCGCTTATGAAGGACGCTATTTAAATAATAAAATATAAAAACTAGCTCATTCCATACTCTATACTATATATTAAATTGTGGCGTATTGTACCATAGTGTAGTGGCCTATAACTCCCAACCTACTATTTCTTACCCCTACCATGACCATAATGTAACGACTTATGACTTCCCAATCTCACAACTAATGGAATAGATGGATCTAATAAATTGCCCAATGGTTATGTTCCATGAAGCAATTGTAATGGACAAATGTATTTGCTCTAGGGATCAAGTGATTCACCAAAGAATTTGTAGTGGCTTGTTGTATTTATCATCTCTTTATCACGATCCCCAAATGGAATAATAGATGGTATCTACATGTAATGTTAACCCCAAAACTTACTAAGTATACAAGGGACCAATGTGAGTTCACCCCCACTAGACTTTATACTATATAGAGACATACTATACCATACTGTAGTGGCCTATAACTTCCAACCCATTATTCCCTACCAATACCATGATCATAATGTAGTGGTCGAGCCATTGATGCATTACATACTTATGATGAGCTAATCCTTAACAATTGATGAATGTCATATTGGTCTATTATATATTCCATACTATATAGTGGTGTATTGTACCATAGCATAGCAACCCATTATTCACTACCACTACCATGACCATAATGTAATGGCCTATAACCCCGAAATCACTACCAATGCCACAACTAAAGGAATAAATGGACCTAATCAATGGCCCAATGGCTATGGCCCACAAACCAACTACAACATCTGGATGTGTTCACTTGGGGCCTCAAGTGATTCATTATGCCATTTCAATGGTTAGTTTTATTCTCTCATTCTTTTATCGACAACCCTCGATGGAATAATGGATGGTTATTATATATATTACAATGGCCTCAACATACGTAATTTACGAAAAAATCTACAAATCCATTTCTATCCATTCTAACAGATTTATGCCATCACGGTTCGTTTATTCACTTCAAGGATCAAGTGGTTTACTACAGCATCTACAATGGTTTAATATATTCTCTCATCTCTTTATCGAGAGTTCTCAATGAAATAATGGATGGAATCTCCATGTTATGTCAACCCCAAAAGTTTACTAGGGGTAAACATGAATCTGAACCCAATATGTTATATATACATGAAGCCATATACATATAGATAAGCACACTACTTTGGCCCATTCTCTTAATTCTAACCAATTTTTGCCATCAAGAGTATTTATATTATATACGGGTAGTATGCATGATCCTAGCCGATTCATATAATGTATATAATTCAATCCAAATTTCCCATTAATTTATTAGATTGTTGGTTGAGTGATTGATAAAGATTATGGTGCCCCTCAATCGGTTCCATGATGATGAGATAATAATGGGATAGAAAGATATTCATCAAAGTTGTGTCATAAGACAAAACTAGATGTAGACCCGCCTTATATCCATTCTTGACCTAAAGGAAATGAGATCTAGTTGGTTCCATCCATGGCTTACTAGGACCCATATTACTTTGATCGGGGCTCAATATTTTCACTCCACTAATGGGACAACTATATCTATAACCGACTTATCTACACTTAATTAGATCATAAGGGAAAATATTGGTTTTATGCTCAACATGCCTAAACAATTCAATAAGTTTAATGGAGAGTGTGTTTTGATATATGGTGAGAGGTCATGTAGAACTATAACCCTTTAAATAGGACATATTTGTTCCACACTATTTCCCCTATCTATTAGACAATGCATCACGTCTTCATTCACACAACTGGATGTAAAACTACCTTTATCCATTCTTCACCTACAGGAAATGGGATCTAGTTGGTTCAATCCATGGCATAGTAGAACCCATATAACCTTGATAGGGGCTCAATATTTCCACTCCATTGATGAGGAAACTATATCTTTAATTGGCTTATCTGCACTCAACCGAATCATAAGGGGGAATCTTAGTTTTGTACTCAACATTCCCAAACAATTCAGCAAGTTCAATGAAGAGTGTGTTTTAATATATGGTGAGAAGACCTATAGAACTATAAATCCTTAAAGATGACATATATGTGTCCCATTATCTTTCATATCTATTATTCAATGCATTAGATGTCTTCATTCACACCCTACTTCACTAATTCAAAGAGATTCCATTCACTCGTAGATCTCAAGTGGTGGTTTGATTCAAGTGGTTGACTATTGATTTTGTGTCAACAATTCCGGAATTCAAGGTGAGCAATTGGTAGGGAAAGGGAACTCTTCAGGGCTTCCCCCAGACTGAGGGAAACAACTCATCCTTTCAATGGATTACACTTGCACAACACTAAACCTTTCATCAAACCAATGGGAGGGAGATGGAGATAGATGGTTGTGCTCAACAAACCAAAAACATGCTCCTCTATCTTGATTGATCAATGGTATTCACAAATCACCGCCACTCAATAGGTGGCAAAGAAACCCCCAATCACCAGTCATGGATCCCAATAAATAACAACCAATCAAGCATATAATCCCAATTTTGAACCAATCCCACTCAATAGGTGAGTAGGTGAAACCAACTACCAAGAGAACTAGAATTTAATACCAATAAACAACGAATAGCCATCCTATAGTAAGTGTGATTGACTAAACAAACCATTTTCTTTGATAACCATTCTTTCCACAAACTAAATAGAAGACCAATT
Organism: Taxus chinensis; assembly: GCA_019776745.2. Classification (NCBI taxonomy): domain Eukaryota; kingdom Viridiplantae; phylum Streptophyta; class Pinopsida; order Cupressales; family Taxaceae; genus Taxus; species Taxus chinensis. The sequence continues at coordinate 633,443,325 of CM034150.1, read as the reverse complement.
GAATTAAGATTGTTTTATGCAGTCGTATCTCCAGTAAATGTTTGCTACATCTCTCTGATACAACATTCTAGTTTATAAATTGACCATTCTTTTATGAATCATTACCATCCCCCTCAACTATCACCATTACATGTTAATTGCAAGTCAGTATAAATCATAAGATATGATAATAATAATATCATTACTTAAAACATATGTGAGTCACTTGAACTACCTTTGCATCAATATTCGTCCTTTGGTCTTGTATCTACTATAAAATAACGTAACCCAACTTAAATATACACTTATGAATAAACAATTATTTAAATAATGCAAAATAAACTACAAATTCAAATTAATGATAATAACACAACAAAACATTTAAACCACCACATCCATCATTTATATGTCCCCACCAACACCCAATTCTTCACCTACCTCTCACCATCAACAAACACCTCCCCCATCTGATGTTGTTACCCCACTTACAACATTCATACCTCTACCATCGACCACTTCTCCATATTATCATCTTATGCATTCCCGTATTCCCTATCTTCAATTTTTTACTCTCCTGCCTACATCTTCTATCCTTGACTCCAACCTCTCCATGCCACTACCACTTTCTTCACCTTCATAATTATTGTTTCATCTCGTCATCTCCACCACCTCCGTTTTTCCTTCCCCAAAACTCACTCATCCTCCTTTCTCCCATCGTCTTCAGCTTCTCTTGTGGACCATGACTCTTGCTCCTTACCCATCTCCATCAACACAACTACCACCTTCTCCTACTCTAAATCCAAGGTCCACACCACCACGACCTCTTTTCCTCCTTCACCAATTGCCTATCCTTCTCATCTCTTTCATCATCTCTAGCTTCTCTTCTAGGCGATAACACCTGCTTTTTCCATCTCTATTAACCCCACCACCACCTCCTATCCCAACTTTTAGGGTGATGGCCCCTTTGTAGATGTAGCTTTTGAATGCCAAATAATATTCCTAGTTTTTCCCATTCACTTTATTTTATCTGCAATAATTTATACTTTTATGCAATGTGCATCGTGTGTTGTAATAATAAAGCTACAAAACTGATAATATGTATACACATATGCTAAAACAACTCATACCCCTAAAAGATGCACACCTTTCAAAATTGTTTTATATTCAACCTTGTTTATTGTTTTGAATGCAACATATGCAGCTGCAAAATCTATACAATTGTCCTTTTTCACATCTTTAGTTATCCATTTAGCTAGAGTATCATTAGTTCCATCTTCACATAGCTCAATAATACAATCCTAAATACAATTCATTCACTATAGATTGCCGACAACCTTAGAAAAAATATTGAATTGTAGAGAATATACATGGTGCGGGATAGTAAATCAGGAGAAACTAATATCGATAAGTTCATTGTACGTTCTTGACCTAATTAGCTTGTCATTGCCCACTATAGACTAATAAATCATTACTTTGGAATCTATATAGAACTGTAAAGTTAGCAATTCAGTCAAGTCACACTACCAAATAATTTTTTAAAGTTTTTTAATTAAGAAACACATTTAAACCTTGGAAATTAAAAAGTGCATTCGTATTATCCTTTTAGTGTCCTAAATAGAAAATTACTTCAATGCATACATGATTTAAACTATAGGTTGAGAATGCATTCAGAAGCAACAAAACTTGTACAACAAATATTTCAACTAAGTATAAAAAAAAATTACACAAAAAGAATCATTGGTGACTAATATATCCAAATCAATGACCCCTCTGAAATGGCTTTGGTTTTCTGGTGTTACCAAATTGCAAACATATTTTGTATTTCAAAACAACTTAAACTTAAAATGTGTAACTAAATGAGAGTTTTATTCAACACGTTGAATGCAACACATGTTGACGGATTTCTCATTTAGGACAAACTAACACTAACTCTAACCATTTGTTTTCACACTTTTCTTCAGCAAATATCCTCATGTCTTCCCTCTTATTTGAAAATTTTCAAGGGCAACACAAACATACTAAATGTAGATTGCCAATCTAGTGGAAATTTTCTTTTGATTCATATAGTTGCATATAGATACTCATTTCTATGAAGCATTGGGTAAACACAAGCCCCCATATATAAGAACTAGATTACTAATGGAATTTTTTATAAAAGAGGAGAGTTCTTAACATCAAAATTCTTCTATTACAGAAGCCAAAATCATAATAGAGAATATATAGAGTTATCAACACATTCTGCCAAAAAATCTTCCTAGAAAAATAAACCTAGATATCTCTACATGACTGTTGTAAGCTCTCCATCTTGGCCATAGATCTGCAACACAGATGTTTCCTTACTCTTTTTATCCGGCTGAATGGATTTCTCTTTCATTGAATTTAAGGTGCATGTCTCTATCAGGTTGAGGACTTGTCGCTTGAAAACAAAAACATGGATTAATATTATGCATAAGATATTAGTATGCTACATACATCTCCCTAATGCATTTTTTGTTGCACATGATACAGCATAAAAAGTAACGACCAAAAACAAACACTCGCTTTGAAACCTTAAATTTTTAATCTCTTTATGTGTTGTCGATGTCTACCCTAAAGGGCATTCAGAATTGATTAACAAAACAAAGATTTGGTTGCATTCATGCAATAAAATTATTATAAGAAATTACCAATCGCATTTAGATTAATAAAGGTCACTTTGAAAAGAGGCATTTGACACACTACTGAATAACTGGAAAAAAACAATTTAAGATATCCTTGTCCTAGATGAGAAAGGAGTTGGTTGATTTTGCTTTAACACTTTATTAAATACAAATAAATGTTAAAGTAAATGTAGAAGGAAAAATTTATATATAATTACATATAAATATTAAAAAACTAAGATATCTTCTTGCCCTAGATGAGTCAGAAATCATGCTAAATAAATCTTTAACTTTTAACTAGATATAAATGAATGTAAAACTATATGTAAAAATAAAATTATATTTATAATAACGTATAAATATAAATTCAAGTGGATATAGAGAGAAAACATATCACTAACATCAACAGAAAAATAAATCCAAGTTATTTAATTAGTGCCTTATATTACAAAAAGCTCCAATCATAAGAACTGTGCAAGGAAATTCATGAGCTTCGACAGGCTAAGGCACTACAATGTCGTATCTTAAACACACAACTGACTTAGAATGTGCAACACTAAACCAAATAAGTATTTTTTGTTAAAAATATTCTTTTATATTACTAATAATAGCAAGTACTATTCTTACCCTTTAACATGCTTGAATAGAAGGTGAAGTCCAATTGTTGAACATGTGTAATATTGTCACATATTGCCAGATAAATTGATTATTTATTATGAAAATGAAACATTGGAGGATCTAATTTAGTGTATGTTTGATTGATAGGACTTTTTTCCCCACACTTTTACTTATTTCAAAATAATTAAAAAATACTAAGTAGAAGACTAAAACAGTTAGCAAGAGGGTCGGGCTCTAGATACATGTACATTGACCAATGTAACATTAAGTCTTACCAATATCTTGGCCTCTTTTAAGAGTTAAAAAATAAGAACAAAACTAAAATCCAGATATCATTGTATTACACTAAATTTATCCACATTTGTTATCTGATTAACTAAAATTGGGAATATGTGTAGTTAATCTAACTAGGAACAACATAAAAGAATGACACTAAAGTGATATAATACAGTAAAGTAAGAATGAAGAACTGATACAAACACTAAACAAGATGAAATGTGAAAACCCTAGAGCTTAAGAAGAGTAAAAAGGCACTTAGCTGATTCTGGGAAGAGGATAGAAAACTACACTGACTGTACAAGTAGAGAGCTCTGTAGTATCCCAAATGATGCCCCCCCCTTTGGGGGGTACATGTTGTTGAGAACAATTTTTACCTCAGGGGTTTTTGGTTTGATACTTCAAACGGGGTAAATTTCGTCTCAACCTCAGTATGGCGGGGGTTTTCAGGATACCCATGAGATGTGGTGGATGTATGATGTTTTTGTGCTACTGTGAATAATGTACTAGACTTCCTTTTCATGTAAGTAAGCCTGCAGAGTCTAAAACACATAGACATGAAATATATTTAGTAAAATAAGGTGGGTAGGTTTTCTGGTTAAGGCCGGTTCCCAGAAGCACAAAGACTTCCTTAAGTGGATATCAACTTGTTTTTAAGATAATCAATATTTATTGATGATAATATGAAGTATAATATGATAAATAGTAAATGTTATTAACGGTTATCACTTATTTATATGATTACATACATTATCTGATAGCAGTGAAATGAAGGCAACAAACCTAGAATCCATAGTTGGATTTTGGGTTAGAATCTAGGATTTCTGAGAAGTTTTAGCCTACATAACAGGCTAAAGTCCTCATCTTATATGAAGTAAGAATTAGGCTCTGGAGATATAGTCATCCATGAAGAAATCATAGATCTCTTCTTCTATATCGTAGAGGCATGAAAGATCAAAATAAGAGTACTGAAAGTTTGATGTTCCTTTCAATGTTGGATTCATATGTGATGTGGTTGTCTTTTGATATGTATAAGCCTACCTCATAGTTGTATTTGAATGATGTAAGGTCAACTTGGATCCTTTGGACCTCGTAGTATGCCTCCCCAAATTCCTCGGTTATTCCATAGATGTGTTGGGTTGATGTGAAGATTGCTTCCAAATGATCAAAGGGTGCAGCATGGATAGCATGTAGTTCTAAGTCCTGTAACAAATCATAGGGGTGTTAGTATAAGGGGTGACGAACGATTGACAGTGAATCAATGTTGGTAATGGAATGTCTATTACTTAATATAGCCATCTAAAAAACCCATACTTGATGACATGCTAGTGAGTAAATAGAAATGGATATGGGTTGTTAAGAATATTTGATCAAATATATGAAAGAAAAATGTTGTGCAAGAATCACAGGTGATTCTAGAAATCGTCAGACGATTACTGTGAATTCTAATAGGCTAATAAAGAAAAGATGATATAACTTGATTATTCGACTACTATGCGAGGACTTTTTAAACCTTAAACAAGACTAGTAATGAACAGATGAACAAAGTTACCTAAAAATGGAAATAGAATTCAATGAAAAAAAGTGCTAACCTTGGATTATTGAATAAATTGAAGGGTTGATAGGTGAGGATGGCTTGACAATGTCTTGACAATGACAATGGATGATACAACGATCATTGTTGATGTAGCGTAATAATAGTAATGCTCTATGTTGAAAAGGCATGATCTATGAAATGTTCGTAGATGGATGTAACTTCCCTACAAAAATCCAAGAATCCTCTCCGCAAAGAGGCTTAAAAAATTGTTTATATAAATCACCGACGAACCGGGATGATCACCGGCAACCGGGATAATCACCAATGATTTTGGAAAATTCAAGTTAGGGGATAAAAGGAGTGATTTTATTTACATTTTGATATTGATTTGAAGGGATTTCGAAGGAGGTTGGGATACTAAGAGGGATAAACTCAGATTAGGACTTGGTTAGTTAGGATAAATGTAGAGGTATGTTATTAGAAGGTTTCTAATTTAACTTAGTTTTAACTAGTTAGGGGTGAGAAGTAGTTATAGGGATAAGTTAGAGGTGGTTAAGCTATATTTATGGAAGGTTTCTAAACTAACTAGTTATGAATAGTGAGTGTAGGTAAGTTAACATGATGAGGTTTGAGGGTGAGGATATAATTTATTTAAATAATTAATTATTTTATGAATGGAGATGTGGTGGCGTAAATATTAAATTAATTAATTGAAGGGTATAAGCACGTGACCTAGGTTATGGAGTTTCATAAGTGGCGTGTCTTAACTATTAATGATCGAGAATGAGTTTTAGATAATGAAGGTGAGAGACTGTAAATTTTTGGTTTCTGCATTTTCCCCTTTTTGTCTGGTAATTTTTGGAAAATCGTTAGACAAAAACGATGAGAAGGTTTGTTTGTATGGGTTATTCTACTGTAACGTCAATAAAGCGATCACCAGTGTGTTTTGTTTTAAAGTGTGCTCTAGTCAAGGGGGGTACAGAATAGGTTATTGTTATGATTTTCCATCACACCAAAAGCTCAAAATAGTGGTGGAGAGGGATCTCATCGTGTTAACCGGCTGCTACACCAACACACCCCCACACGATGGAGTCAAATGTAACCATGTGAGCCCTGGGGCCAACCATGTATTCACCAAATTAGGTCCAACAACATTAGGAGGTAATGACACCAAGACTTCTCAGGAGGTCACCCATCCCAATACTACTCTAGGTCGGGCACACTTAAGTGTCTAGCTCTGATACCATGTTACAATTTTTCGTCTCACCAAAATCTCAAACTGGTGGTGGAGAGGGATCTCATCATGTTAGCCAGCTGCTGCACCAACATTTATCGGGGAATCAATTGGCAAAGTGGCCAAAGGGCTCGACACCTGTGGAAATATGATCCTTGTCAAGTAAATTGATGAACGGGGAAAACCAAGTGATGGGGACCAAAGGGCTTGTGTCCCATAGATGAATGGTGAATCCCAATGTTGATTGTGTTTGTTTGTTTCAAAATTTCAAGGGCTGAAGCCTACTGAAAACATGGAACACTTGTGCAAATGCTAAAAATGGCATGGTTTAGGGCAATGGGGGTATGAATGCCTAAGGGGGGTAGATCATCGGCGATTAGTATAGTCACTGGCAATTACATCACGTACAAATGGGGGTCTATAAATAACCCAAAAGTAGTGTCATTTTACCACATTGTAACCGTGGTAAAAAAGATTTGACGGTGTGATAGCTCAGTGTGTGTTGGGAGCGGAATCATGACAAAATGGCATCCTCCAGTAGCAAATGCAAACTTGTGATGGCCGAGGTAAGCTTCTAATCCATTGTTTTTTTTCATTTTTACTTAAATCTTTGGGTAGTTTAGGGTTGCAGTGCCGTATTGGGGGTGCACGGATGCCCTAATTTTGAGTTGTAGGAATCACTGACGATTCCTGTAATTGCTTGCGATTGAGGTGAATCGCTAGTGATTCACTTATGACAAAAATAGTTTATATGTTGAATAGAAGGACTTGGGTTTTTTATGGATGTTTTTTAAATTTGTTAGAATGTTTATGGTTTCTTGTGATGTTAGATGTATATTTGGATGTTGATATTGATGTTGATATTATAATGTCAATTTTTGTTTAGGAGATTTTGGATAATAGAGTTGACATTTTAACACTTGAATTAATGTGATATTAATGTTTGTCTTGTGTGTCTGCGTTTTGTAGGTGGATGCACAATTGACTATCCGTGACCACATACCATTGATGTTAGATGAGGTGAGGGAAGATTTATCGGATGAGGATTGGGAGCATCTTGAGGTAGTGGGTTTTGGTGGCCTGATATTTTATAGACAGGTTCACAGATGTCGTAGTCTTATATTGGTATCGTTAGAGAGGTGGAATCCTTCCACCAATACTTTCTAGCTTCCTACAGAGGAGATGACCATCACCCTTGAGTATGTTCATCGTATTACGAGATTACTGGTTCGTGGATAGGCTATTTATTGTATTACAGAGGATGAGAGAGCATATACTATGTAGAGGTTATATGGAGGGCATGCTCAGGCTGTGAGGTATTCATCAAGAGCCTTTGATTACCAAACATTATATGAGCCTGGGAGAGTTAGTTGTCCATGGATGACATTGATGATGATAGTTATTTCATGTTTTGCTTTGCCAGATTCAGGAGGCGGGCTGTTTTCCTTGGATGATGACCAGTGTTGTTGCCGAGATGATGGAGGCTTGTACAATGTTTGAGTGGGCAGCTACATTATTAGCACATACATTCAGGGAGTTGTGGGATTGGATGGCCCACACTTGTTATGGCATTGATGTTCGGTTTCTGTTGTAGTGTTGGGCACACGAGCATATTGTGATTTCTCATCCATTGGGTTTACCTTGTGACATAGATGAGAGGCATCCTGGTTTCATGAGATGGAGCCAAAATTTGGGTCGAGTGAGGAAGGCCAAGGGCCCTAATTATTACAGAGATTTGGTAAAGCGGCTACATGTGGGAGATGTAGTGTAGAGGCCGTACCTAGATTTTTGTGATTGGAGCCTGAGTTTCCTTAGGACTTGTTATGTTTACAGTAGGATATTTAGATACATGGTCATAAAGATGGAGAGGATGAGCTCCTGTGTTTCAGTCATGTTAAGCAGAAGTTTGGGCTGATGCAGGGTATACCCAAGGATCCAATGCAGTACAGGTGAGAAGACGAGGATACTGAGACTCCGCAGGTTGTCGTAGTGAGGCCTGTAGTTATCGATGAGTAGTAGGGAGCTATGGGTCCTGATGACGAGGGCCATATTGTTCTAATTGATGATGTAGGTGTGACTCTGGATTTTACTGCATGGTGGGCCTGATCACTAAGGACTTTTGATCAGACTAGGGCAGCAGAGAGAGATGCACAAATAGTCAGACGAGTGCATGTTCAGGTGGAAAGAGGATCACAGGCACCATAGGAGGAGAGGGATGAGGGTGATGATACCATATCTGTAGCTATTACAGTAATGACAACAGAGAAGGCCGTAGTTCAGGGAGAGAGAGATGTCTCTCGAAGAGAGCATGATGACCTCGTGGGAGTTCAGGATACCCTCATCGCAGAGATGGATGGTTTGATTGTTGAACAAGATAGTCTTCAGGTGCAGCTTGTACATGTCCCTTTCGATAGAGACAAGTACAAGGGTTACAGAGATACACTGAGGAAGGCCTAGGGATCACAAGGCTTTCCATATCTAGCACATAGTTATCGGTGATGGCTCAGTAGAGGGGAGCATCTGCAGCACCTCCTCCTGGTATGATTTCAGTGGCACACTACGAGGATGTGTGATATGATAGAGACTACTATGTGGACTTGATCATTAAGATTTATCTTGATGCCAATGTATATGTTGATAATGTAGCTGCCCAAGGGGTAGGCTACAGCAGCAGTAAGGCCTAGTGCTATTGCATGCGAGCGTGGGGACATCCACCTAAGAGGCTGGGGAGAGGGGGGCGATGGTGAGGGAGGAGCCAGAGGAGAGGTGGATGTGACGAGTGCTCGTAGAGGTGGTGGAGATACAGGTGTAGTTGGAGGCACAAGTGCTCCTAGAGGAGAGGGTGGTTCCAGCATGGTGTTAGGAGACGTCAACTTTACTACATGATTGTATATGATGTTATAGGCTCGTTGAAGCCCATTTTTTTGCATGATGATACATTGATTATTCAGAATATTTGTGATGTATCCCAGAATTTGATGTGTGTGTGTGTGTGATGATGATGGTTTATGACTTATTCCTATGATTTGACTTGTATATGTTGTATGTTTTATTTGAAATGTGTTGATGGATTTAAATGGATTGTGATATATATTAGGATGTTTGATTAACCATGTTTTGGATGTGATTTTATTGCTTGACTGATTTAAATGACTTTAAAAATTGATCTAACAAAAAATACTAAATCAAAAGTGTAACTAAATAAAATGAAGTGAAAATGGAAAGATTACCCAGCTATGAATTTGGCATTTGTAATAGGTTTTGAAAAACACTTTACACTTGTGGCCTTTCAGATGTTAAATAAGATTATTGATGGGTAGTTATGTAAAATCAAGATGGATTCAAGTGAAATGTATTTTGTTTGGATAATAAAAGGGTGATTCTGTGTGTAGGCCGCTGTGGGAAAAAAAGGATCTCCTTTTCAACCAGATTTATAGGAAATTGATGCCCCAGCTTTTAATTTTGAAGCAAACTGATCGATGCGGGAAGTTTTCCATGATGTGAAAGTTGATTGATGTGGGAAGCTTTTGATGGATGCATTTTTGAAGGCTACTCAAAACAGGGAAGCCTTTTGTATGAGTTTCCATCCTTCAAGGGTATGGTCTACATTTTGATTTTTTTGACTGGATGGCCACAATCCTTCGAGGGATCGGTCCATAATTTTTACTAGTAGCTGTCCTTCAAGGGAGTAGTCTACATTTTTTATATTTTTGATAATGATTTATACTTTGTGAATAGGTTCATCCTTCGAGGGATCAGTCTATTATAATGTGATATTTTGACAAGATAAGGATCCAAGTGATTCTTTTCATATATTTGTTGAGCCGAGGGAGAAATCCCTAATAAATTGTTTTGAGGAGGGGATAAGATGTGCATGCCTATGTACACATTCCCCATGTCATGGTTTTGATAGATGGAGTGATTTCAATTGGTTCCTGCATAAAGGAGGGGAATTATTACAATGATAATGATGGTGGGAATTTTACTAGAACTACTATCATGATGATCAATCATTTAACAGTAGAAAGTTCGTAAGTGCAAAGCATTCAAAGGTTCCCTTTCAGATTCCCCATCAAGAGAAGTGAGAGGATATACTCCTAACCCATACTTGTGAGTGATAACATATGGACCAATCCAATTGGGGGAAAACTTTCCACGTTTACTCCATTCTAATGTAGTGACATTTTTATTTTATTTAAGCACCAGATCACCAATTTTAAAATCACGCTCTTTGACATGTTTGTTGTATGCTCGACTGATTCATTGTTGATAGACTTGATGATGTTCAAGGCTTGTTAGATGTTTTTCATCTAACAATTCTAGTTGTGCTAAATGGTCCTGGCGATATTCTTCATCGGGAATGAAATCTTTGAGAGATACATGTAATGATGGAATTTGAATTTCAAGAGGTATAATGGCTTCAGAGCCATAGACAAGTGAATAGGGCATAGCACCTATAGGTGTGTGGATAGTAGTTCTATAGGCCTGTTAGTGTGAATGGGATTTGGAGATGCAATTCCTTCCCAAATGAGTTCTAAAAATATGCTTTTCTAAGGCAGGATTCATTTAAGTGTTTTATTACAGCATAACATTGAACACTTTCCCCAAGGTGTGGGACCGTGCAAAAGTGGGTTAAATTGCTCTCCAAAGAAGGTTGGTTCCTTAAGTTCCTAAACTACCTGCCATTCCTAGCTACTCTAGTACAGGAAAACTAAATCTAACCTAATCTAACCATTCCAAGGAACCAAGGATAGAGAAAGATAAAATTGAAAATAGAGCCTACACTAAAGCGGTGATACACTAGCAAAGGAAGCGAGATATTCTATTGAGGGAGAAAGAAATAGAAAAAATGGAGTTGAGGGAGGTCAAATAGAAGTAACACGGCCCAAATCTTCAAATTCACCATTAAAACTCCATGAAACACAACATCTTGCACTTGCAAATGTGAAATACATGCATAGAAAACAAATCTGGAAGGGAGAGGCATAAAGGAGATACAACAAAATGATGTAAAGGGTTGAAGAACACCACAAAAACACATTTTTATTGCTCTAGAAGTTGCACAAACCATTACATTTCTGGAATAGAGGCATAAATACATTTTCCAGGTGTAGGAGAAGTGTTCACTACTCAAAAATGGCATTGAGAAACATATTTTTACAGAGTTTCTCTATGCCCATGAATGTCCCTCCTTAAACGAGAAGTGTTACAGTATATATAGAAAGAAAAGAGAGAGAAGAGGGAAAATTTAGAATCATGCTCCAACCACCATGAGAAATCCATCGAATACTACTTTGAAAATTCAACCACTGAATATCAATGCCTTCTGAAAATCTACCCACAATATGTTGCTTATGGTTCCCCAGCAGATCAAATCGAATTGAATCTGGTAGTTGAAGAGCATGAAGATCCCGGATTAAAGGGCCAAAGATGTTTCTCCATTTTTACACCTACCATGGCCTAAAAATGATTTTTACATCCTTTCATGGCGTAGAGGTTGTCGAGACACTTCCAACGGGTGTCACAGTCATAATATTTCAATCCCTAAGTCAAAAGATATGCCCCTTCGAAGTTTGTATCGGATCCATTACATGAGGGCGAGAAAATAGCTTGAAAAATGGGTCCCCTTTTGATATGGGACACGTGGTAGCCAAATTAGAGCAAAAATCAGGTTTGTGGGTCCGTAATTTACCTTTTCCCCCTTTTCGCGAAATGATAAAACTCAGGTGGAAACCCCCGACGGCCCACTTTGACCTGTATGGACACGGTGAGATGCGGGTAGCTTGTTTGAGCCTCCCTTTATGGATTCATCTTTGGAGAAGCGTCTATAGGACATGTGGCTATCTCTACTGGTCTCTTCCATACTTAGTCAATTTTGGATTCTTTCCTAAATGGTTTTGAGCCCAAAGACCTTGAAGACTCCACCGCTTTACTTTTCCTTCTTGCTCCTAGCTTCTCTGTGACACTGATCCTTCATTTCCGAGCCCACCTGTAACCTATTTGTCATCCTGGAATGTGAGCTCATGGGTCTAAGTCATTTCCTTCATAACTTCCTTATGTGCAGGAGTTGTCTTGACCAAATTTTCCTTGGGGGTGAATTTGTGATAAGAAGGCCTAGAGAGCGAACAAGATTTGAAGATGTCAATTCCTACCCGCATCATTTACTTTTTTCATGAGGATTTTGTTAAGTGTTTTGTTAGAGGCCTCATCCTGTCCATTTTCTTGAGGATAATATGGTGACGAAAAACTAAGTTTGATGTTAAATGTATCACCAAGATTTTTAACTTCCTTGTTTTTAAAGGACTTTCCATTATCCGTGATGAGTTTATGAGGGATGTCAAAATGACATATGATGTTCTGATATATGAAGTTGATGATAGGTCTGGATTTTGTCAAGGTTAAAGGAATAGCTTCAACCCATTTAGTGAAGTATTTAGTTGTTGTGATTATAAAATGATGTAGTTGAGATGATTTTGGATTGATTGTTCCAATGAGGTCTAACCCCCATTGAGAGAAAGGCTATAGGTCTTGAGCGGTTGTAATGCTTGGATAGTGACGTGAATGAGATCTAAATGGAGTTGGGAATTTGACACATTTCTTTATGTATGCACAATAATCTTTAGCAATGGTAGGCCAGTAATACCCTAGTCGTATGACACATTTAGTGATGTCATTGCCACTGAAGTGACCCCCACATATGCCATCATGGACTTCTTCGATTTCTCTAATTGATTCATGTGATTTAAGACATCATAATAGTATGTCCGTCAAAGCTACATTTATAAAGGATACCACCTATGATGATGAAGCGGGTGACACGTTGTAGAAAGGATCATTTGGCTCCATGTGATAAATATGATGGAAGTTTAGATTCAGTGAGATAGTCATATATTTGTGTATACCATAAATCTGGTGGATTGTTGTCAATGACATTGATGGAAGACAACTCATTTTGATGTGAAGGATGATCCAAGTGTTGAATAACCACAGACATCTTGGTTTTATCCTTTGATTTTTTTTTGTTTCAAAGGGAACCAGGGATCCAAGGGATGCCATAGTATCTGCAAACCTGTTAGAAGATCACAGAATGGCTTGAATGGTGTAATGATCAAATGCATCAAGGAGAAAGTCAACGACAACTTTATATTTTTGAGGGTTTCATTCTTACATTGGTATTCTCCTTTGACTTGATTGATGACAATTTGTGAATCTCTATAGATTTCCAAGATGTGGGAACCTAGGAGATTGGCGGTGTTTAGACCCATGATCAAAGCTTCATATTCTATCATGTTGTTGGTAGACTCGAAGTTGAGTTTGAATGATAATCGGAAGCGGAATGTTACAGGGTGGTATGATAATGATTCTAGCTCCTCCCCTTCTTGGAATTTACCACCATCAAAGAAGAGGGTCATTTTTATGGGGTTGAAATCAGATTCATCGATATTATTGATGGATTTGTCAGGGAAATATTCATGAGGTGGTTGATTATCTAGAAGGGGTGCTTTGTTGAGTTGATCTAATGGCTTGACCCTTAATATATTTCTAAGATATGATTTAAAGGTCAAATTCAGTCATGAGCATAAGCCATCAAGTTATGTGATCATTATGATAGGGTTTAGTGTGCATGGCCTTAAGCGGATTGAAACTAGTGACGACTTATGTTTGTGATTTAGAAGATAATGTCAAAGTTTAGAGGTGGATAAATACAATGCACAACAACACATTTTTTTAGATTCGGTGTAGCATGTTTCATATTCATGGAGTGTGTGGCTAATGTAGTATATGGCCTATTCATGACCTTGATTATCACAGTGGGAAAGTATAGCTCCTAGAGCATGTTCTGAAGTGGATATGTATAGATAAAATGGATCCCCTTCATGAGGTGGAGTAAGCATGGGTGGTGATAATAAGTACTGTTTGATTTCATCAAAGGCTTTCTGGAAATCAAAATCCCAATGAAATTGTATGTCTTTGCGAAGGATATGGTGAAATGCTTGACAACGGTGAGAAGAGTTGTGATATGAAACATTGAATAGACTATAATTTACCCTAAAGGCTATGGAGTTGCTTAAGATTGGATGGTGGAGGCATTTAAATAATTCCTCTAAATTTTTTTGGGTCAAATTCAATGTCATGGATAGATACAATGAATCCTAAAAAATTTCTAGTGAGGACACCAAAAACACACTTTGCAAGATTAAGTAAAAGACAAAATTGGATGAGATGAGTGAAGATTGATTCAATAATGTCAAGATGATTTTTTCATGATTTGGATTTTCCTAGCAGAGTCATCAACATAATCTTCAACAATTTTGTGGATGAGATCATGGAAAATATATGTCATGGCACATTGATACCTAGCCTCTGCATTTTTAATACCAAAGGGCATGACGCAATAGCAGAAGGTTCCCCAAGGGGTAATAAAATAATTTTTGTGTTGATCATTGGGTGCGATGAGGATTTGGTTATAACCAGAGAAGCCATACATGAGGGAAATAATTTCATGGTTAGCTGTTAGGTCTACGAGCTGATCTATGTTTGGGAAAGGGAAATCATATTTTGGACAGGCAAGATTGAGATGCATGAAGTCTTTTCAGATGCATATTTTTTTGCAAGCCTTGGTTACGGGGACAACGTTGGAAACCCATTGTGGATATTTAATGGGTATGATGAAGTTAGCAGATAATAGGTGTTGCAACTCTTCCTTAACAATGATAGATATACGTGGATGTATTTTATGAAGTTTCTATTTGATAGGTTTAGCATTGGGATACGTGATTATGTTATGTACGATGATGTTAGAATCGATTTCGGGAATATCACTATATGACCAGGTGAAGGCTTGGTGACATTTTATTAGGAATGTAGTGAAATCATTAAGTCTCTTGTGGACTTAAGGATTGACCTACCTTAGTATATGAGGATCTTATGGGGTACCTAAGTAAACATCGAGGGTGGATTCATTAAGGAGCGTTGGTGTGTTATATGGTAGGGATTTCTAAAGGAAACGGTCTTCGGCTCCCATATGGGAAAGGATATCTTGGTCGTCTTGACACTGAAGGATATCCATGGTAGGTGAATCTTCCTCAACCATTTCTAGCCAAATGAGGGGTAAAGATTTAGTGGAGTGATTGGATTGATAAGTAAGTGGCCCTAAAGATATAACATTGATTAAAAAAAATTTGGTGGGATGGGTACAATGTCGTCTGTGTCCATGGGCTCTTCAGGGTTTGTTGACGATGATGGTTCTAGTTACGGAAATAGTTACAGATGTAGAAATTTTAGAGGTAGTGGCTTTGCACATCTCGGAGGTAAATATTTTATAGCCTAAACCAATTTTTTCATGAGATTTAAGGGAACACTAGATGGGTTATATGGGTTCTTTTTTCATAGCATCCAAAGCCAAAGCCTCTCCATGTGCAGTGATGAAGATACATCCAAGAAAAGTTGGGATTGTTAAGGGATTTGAAGTCCAATGTGGATGGCATAATGTGTTATGGATTGATATCTTGAGATGGAGGGTTATCAATTCCCCATAAATTAGGTTTGTTTTGAGATACGTGGGACCATAGGAAATAACATCTCCTATGTTTGGGTCATACATGGGTTACTTGTCAGGGTGGCCATATGTTTTAGGTGAAGGGATCAAGTTGAGCATGAGGAGATGATATTCTCTAAGCGTAAGGCATTTTATAGCCTCACCAAGAGAGGAATCATCTAGTAGCTTAGAAGAAGGAATAGATGTGATAGTGGATGCTTCATCAGATGGCTCAGGTGTGGATTTAGGTACAAGGACATCATTTGGGTGGTACATCATGTAGCAGTCAGCAAACAGATTTAGATAAGTAGGGAACATGAAATTTTTTCCTTCATGTTTGTATTTGAGACAACGGTGGAGAGTGGAAGGAACGCAATGCATGGTATATATCTAAGGGAATCCTAATATCATATTTTATTGAAACTATCCTTCTATAATGTAGAAGAGTTCGGGTAGGGTTTTGACGTCAAATTTAAGTGGAAGTATGACAATGCCTAATGTGAGTGTGATAGTGTCGTTAAAGGATCATAATAGAACCAGAGTTTAATAAACAACAGTATTGGGTAATCTGATCTGGTTGAAAATGAGGGATGATATGATATTGATGGTGGCACCACTATTAATCATGACCCTCTTGATAGAGATGTCATTAATCTGAGAGATGATGAATAATTGTAGGTCATGGTCCTCTGGTCTCAGAGAGGGAATTTTAGATGGTTTGAAAGATATAGAGGTGGATGTTTTGAGAGCACCCATAAAGTTTATGAACGGGATTGGGTCATTGGAAGGCACGGTGATGGATTGAAGGACTTCTATCATGGCCTTTTTTTGAAAAGGCGATGTTTGGACTAGTTCATAAAGTGACATCTAGACAATAGATTGATGTAATTGTTTGATAGTAACCTTCTGTATTGCAGTGAAAGAGGTGTTTTCTACTTGTATGGAAATTTTGGATTTTAATGGTGGCATTTGATTAGACTCTTTAGGAGCCAAGGAAATGGACACCTTAGGCTTATTAGACAAGGTGGATAATTTAGGAGGTGGAGGTATAGTGATAGAGGTTTTACCTTTCTTAGGCTCTGATGTTTCTTTTTCATAACTTTGTGAATGGGTGGTGATGTGTACAACACCAATCGATGATCAGATGATTTAAGGATAGATTTTTCATGTTTTGATGATGTAATTGATATTGATGTTGGTGTTGTGTTTGATTGAGAAGGAAGAAAGAGCAGATTGCCAAGTTCATGTACTTTCAAATGAAAGGATCTACAATTATCTATGTAATGGCCTCTTTTCCTATGGTAATTGTAGAAAACATTGAATTCATAATAGGTAGGCTTCCATCTGTGATGATCTGATGGTTTAGAAGGTGGTAACATAATAAGTGATCATTGAAGGAGGTCTTCTAGGATAGTGGTAATGTCCTTTTGACTTGGATGTGGATGGCGACAAGGTTGTGTCTATATTCCTCTCAGGAGGAAGTAAGATGGGTTGTTTAGTAGTGGGTTGTTTATTTTTCAGTTGTGGAGGCCTTCTAGATGTCATGATGAATGGTGGATGAGGAGCCTATATAGGCGGTCATTGGTGCAAAATAGTCAGATTGTGTGACATGTGAGAGAAGGACCCTATATAGGTGGTCACTGGTGAGGATAGTTGGCTATGCAACATGTGAGGGTGAGGGACCCCATATAGGTGACTGTTGGTGGTGTGGATAGTTGGGATATGTAAAAGGTGCAGGATATGGACTTACTATAGGGGTTTAATTGGGGATTTTTGATCCTGTAATAATAGGGTGATTAACATATATGAGGGAGTGAGGTCCACGCAAAGGACTCTGATCTAGAAAAATGTATTGAGGACTTTTAAAACTTGAACAACACCTTGCTTATGTGGTACCTTCATGGTTTTGGATGAACTAGGTGTAGTTTATGAGGACGTAGCAGAAGGGTCAGTTTTTTATGAGGTAGCTGACAATTTTAGGTTGTTTTCCAACGGAAATTTTGGGTGTAATAGAGGATGTGGGTATAGATTTGGTAGTGGTATGTGACGAAGGTGTAGGAATAGTTTTAGTAATACTTTGAACAGGAGAAGGCTCAGTAAATTTGGGCTGGTTGGATTCTAGTGTTGATTCTATAGGTTTTGATTCAGTGAGTGGAAAAGATGTAGGGAGGGTTTTAGTGATGCTATCAATAAATGGAGGCTCCATAGTCATATTTTAGGCTCACTAGTTGTTGAAGTTGGTTTCATGGGTTTTGATTCAGGTAAGTGATGAGGATGTATTAAGGATAGGCTGTATTTTGGTTATTGTATTGATGGTGTGGAAAAAATTTGTTTGTTTGATTGATCAGGATGAAGGGTGGTTAGGAAAAGGTTGCTTAAATATGTCAAGGTTTTGATTTGGGGGTGCATTTGGGTTATCTAAATGGAGGTCACCCTTGTTGAATCAAATCTTGAAGTACATTGTGGAATGTACAACACCTCTCGATGTCATGTCCATTGACCCTATGGTATTTACAATAGTCATTTATCTTGGTACCAAATGGGTTTAGATACTGATATGTCGATGGGTCAGATAGGAGGGAGAGATATCATGTTGGAGGCAAGCAATTTGTCAAAGAAATGTGCTATAAGTCTCTCCTATAGGTGTGTAGTTACATTATTGATGGGGACACTCGACGACAGGTTTTTCCTTGGGATTGGATTTGACTACATGCTGTTGGCAGCTATTTTTGACTTATCAGGACTGGACGTTGATTTGGATGGGAACTTGACTTTTGGTTTCTTAGAACAAATCTTTACCCATCCATCTTCTAGAGCTCATAGTTCTAGTTTACATGCCATGGTAAAAGCCTCATAAAAGTTTGAAATGATTGAATTTGTAAGGTGGATGAGATATGTTTGGCACATGCACGACATAAGACTTCAATTAATTTTGTTTGTGGTAACGTAAAGGATAGTTGATTAGTCACACCCCTCCAATGGGTGAAAAATTTAGCGATGGATTCGTCCTTGGAATTTTCTGAATGGCATATAGGTCATTGATAGTGATTTTATAGGCTATGTTTATGGAAAAATGGTCTAAGAAAAGTTGGGCAAGATGCGCAAAGGAGAATAGGGAATGTTATGGGATGTTGTTATACCAATCTAAGGCAGGACCAACAAGGGACATGGGAAAGGTCCTCAACATTAGATCTTGATCATGAGCTATGAGATAACATGCATGATGGAAGGCACATATATGTTGTTGGGGATATTTCTTGCTATAAAAATTGATAAAATTAGGAAGTTCCCAGTGGGGTGGATAGGGTTTATATGGCACTGGAGGATGAATGGGCTCATTGTAAATTTGATCATAAGAGAGCACATTCTTGGATGAGGATAAAGTAGCTTTGAGACTAGGATATGTGGCTTAAAAGGGCTTGGAGGGGATTAATTTGTGTTTGTTTTTGTGAGGATGAGCCATGTTGAAATAAGGACTGGCTAAGTTGTGAGTATGTCTGATACTAATGAGGACTGCCTTGTTGGTAGGGAATGTTTTATTGGGGGATGTTCTATTGATACGAGGCATTGTGTTGGTAAGGGTTATTCTATTGTGGGATGTGGTATTGTGAGAATTTTTGTTGAGGTATTGTTGATTGTATTGAGGTGTGTTTTTCTGAGGTATATGCCGTTGATAATTAATATTTTGTTGAGGGATACTTTGATGATAAGGGATATTCTATTGTGGGATGTTTTGATGAGATGAGAAACCTTTTTGTGAAGCTATAGGTTGTGAGGTTTGTATGTACTGATATTGTAATGGCATTGATGTATAAGTGAGTGGTTGTGAATATGTAGGTGTTTGTTGGGAGTATATGGCAGAGGCAGAAGAGGATGGTGCTTGTTGTGGAACTTTTGTTGAGAGATATTATATGTGGGATATTTTGTAGGGGTGTAGATTGTGGCATGGATATCAAAGGTTGTGAAGGTTGCGGTATATATTGTGAGATGGGATGAGTGTTGGAAATGACACTAGTATTGACCAGTGGTGTAGTTGTAGGAATGGACATAGTGATGTTCTGAATGGGACTAGTAACTTGTTGGGAGGATATAACAATAGAAAAGGCCACATAAACCTAGTGGAGATGTTTTTACCTTTGAGGAAGTGGAGGGGTAGACGAGGAAGTAGTGGTACTACTTAGAGGAGGTGTGGAACCTATAGAAGGACTTGGTGAAGATGTGGATTGTTAGGTAGATGTGTTTTGTGAAAAAATCATGTGGAGGTCATAAACAAGGGACTGAAGAGACCTCAAATGCTTCAGGTTGACTGGTGGAAGATTGTTCATTCAATGTTTCAAAGGGGTTAGTAGGACTGGAAATATCTGGGGTTGACTACTGTTTGGTGTTTCAGTTGATTTGAAGTGTACGGGTATAATTGTTGGACAACATGGTCTTGATTTTGATTGATGAGATGTGCAATGGTAGATGAAGGGTTGTAAGTGTGTTGGGGTGTAAATGGTTGCATCTAAACATTTCTAGCCATTAGGTAGGCATTGAGGGAAATAGGGTTTGAGTCTAGCATTTCTTCAAAGATAAGGTCTCCCCTATTGTAGAAGGAGGTTTAGATGATCTAGGAGAAAAGGGATGTTCTGATTCTAGTGTATGAAGGATTTGACCATGATATCAATGTGGGGAATGAAAGGATTATTGTTCCATTTTCATTTTTATAGTTGACCCTTGATTCACTCCAAGTTTGTTGGGTGTCAGAAAAGGGATTGGATGTAATTGTTTGATAATATGGGATTTTTGTTGTGTTGGTGTCAAAAGTGTTGTGGTGTAAAATGGGACATGTTGTTGAAATGTAGGGGGTGGAGTAGACATGTTTTTCAGGAATTTGGTTACAAGCTTGTTGTCTAGTAAGTACCATAATAATCAAACACACAAACACCTAGAAAGTGAAAAAATAAAACTAAATGGGTTGATTTACAAAACAAGAAAATGCAAGCAAAGTATGTTGTTTTGTTTTTATCTTGATTAATTATGAAAAAGTGAAATGTGTAAGATGGTTAATGAGGGTCCTAGGAAAAGGTAAGCTATGGATGGTTTTGGGTATGTTTAAGGGTGATGTCCTTGATATACCTGAAGGTACATGAGGCCCAACTCTGTATTCCTTGCTGGTACATGCATGTATATTGGGGCCTACCCCCTCACTTCATGGTCCCGCTATGATAAGGGAGTTGGGTGTTGAGCCAAAATATACTGACAGATAGGAGATTATACTTAACCAGAACACCGAGTTGACTTCCCTGTTAGGTGATGAAATCCCAATCAGTTTCAACTAGGGTGGGAATTGTTTGAATGCGTTTTTGATTTGATAGTGGTTTTGTTGTGTGTGGGGGAAAAAATGAGTGAATGCAACTATTTTAACTCCTAATTAAAACTAGATGATCAAGAAGTATGAAATGGTTCATTTTAAGACCCAAAATGAAATGTTTATTTTTGATGAGAGCAATCAAACAAAAATACAAAAACCAAAAAAAAAGAAAGGTTTTAGGACTTACCGTGAGAGCGCTCCTATTTTTTTAAATTTTTTAGCAATTTTAAAGTGAGAAAGTAGTAAATCCAGCAAATGAATTTCCAAAAAATAGTTCCTTGCAACCAAATTAGAGAAAATAAAGAACATAAAATAACAAATTATGAAGAAATGATGAAAAAAAGAAAAACACAGTCCAATCATGACAATTAGGCCAATCACAGGCTATTAGCCTAATCGCAGATGATTACTAGATAGTGAAAATAATGAATATATTACTGATAAATGAAACAAAATAATAAGGGACAAGTGTCCCACCGGGCATGCCAAGAATGTTGAGGACAATTTTTACCTTAAGGGTTTTTGGTTTGATACTTCAAAGGGGTAAAATTTTCTCAACCTCAGTATGAGTGGGGTTTTCAGGATACCCACAAGATGTGGTGTATGTATGATGTTTTTACACTCCGTGAAGAATGTACTAGACTTCCTTTCCCTGCAAGTAAGCCTGCAAATAGAAAAAAAACACTTACATGAAATATAGTTAGTAAAATAAGGTGGGCAGGTTGTCTGGCAAAGGCCAGTCCTAGAAGCACAAAGACTTCCTCAAGTGGATATCAACCTGCTTTTAAGACAATCAAGCTTTATTGATGGAAATATGAAGTACAATATGATAAATGGTAAATGTGATTAACTGTTATCATTTATTTAGATGATTACATACATTAGCTGATAGTAATGAAATGAAAGCAACAAGCCTAGAATCTAGAGTTGGATTCTAGGTTAGAATCTATGTTTTTGAGAATTTTGAGCCTACAGAACAAGAAAAGTCTTCATCTTCTATGAAGTAAGAATCAGGTTTTGAGAATATAATCTTCCACGAAGAAATCAGAGATCTCTTCTTTTGTATCGTAGAGGCATGAGAGATAAAAATCAACTGTCTGAGAAGGTTGATGTTGCTTTCGATGTTGGATTCAGATGTTGTGCAGTTGTCCTCTGGTATGTCTAGGATTTTCCTCATAGTTGTACTCGAATGATGCAAGGTCAAATTGGATCCTTTGTACCTAATAGTATGCCTCCCAAATTCCTCAGTCGCTTCATGAATGCATTGGGTTGATGCAAAGATTTCTTCCAAACAATCAAGGGGTGCAGCATGGATACCACATAGTTCTAAGTCATGTAACAGATCATATTGCTCCTAATGTAAAGGGTGGTGTGATGATTGAAGTGAATCAATGTTGGTAATGGAATGGCTAGTACCTAATATGGCCATCTATAAAACCCATACTTGATGACATGTTAGTAGTAAATAGAAATGGATATGGATTGTTAAGCAGATTTGATCAAATATATGAAAGAAAAATGTTGTGCAGGAATCGTAGGTGATTCTAGCAATCACCGGCAATTACTGTGAATTCTAATAGGCTAATAAAAATAGATGATATAACTTGATTATTCTGCTATAAGAGGATTTTTAAACCTTAAACGAGACTAGTAATGAACAGATGAGAAAATTTACTTGAAAATGGAAACATAATTCAGTGAAAACAAGTGCTCACCTTGGATGATTGAACAAATTGAATGGTAGATAGGTGAAGATGGCTTGACGATGTCTTGACAATGACAATACAATGATGTGTTAATACATAATGATAGTAATGCTTTGTTGAAAAGGATTGATCTCTAAAATGCTCTTGGATAGGATGTAACTTCCCTGTAAAAATCTGAGAATCCTCTCCCAAAGAGGCTTAGAAACTTGTTTATATAGATCAATAGCGACTAGGATAATCGTTGGTGATTTCAGTAAATTCAAGTTAGGGGATAAAAGGAGTGATTTTCTTTCCATTTTGATCTTGATTTGGAGGGATTTTCAAGGAGGTTGGGATACTAAGAGGGATGAACTCAGATTAGGACTAGGTTAGTTAGGATAAATGTAGAGGTGTTTTTAGAAGGTTTCTAATTTAACTTAGTTCTAACTAGTTAGGGGTGGTAAGTAGTTATAGGGATAAGTTAGAGGTGGTTAGGTTATATTTATGGAAGGTTTCTAAACTAACTAGTTACAACTAGTGAGTGTAGGTAAGTTGACATGATGAGGTGTGAGGGTATAATGTTTTAATTAATTAATTATTTTATGAATAGAGATGTGGTGGCGTAAATATTAAATTAATTAATTGAAGGGTATAAGCGAGTGACCTAGGTTATGGAGTGTTGTAAGTGACATGTATTAACTATTAATAATCAAGAATGAGTTTATATAATGAAGGTGAGAGAGTGTAAATTTTTGGTGTCTACACATGCGACATCGCTGAAAGGAGAAGGCAGCCCCATAAGAGGACCACCGCATAAGCCATACCATAGAAAGTGTTTGGTAGAAACCAAGGCATGCAAAAACGAGTGACTAGCCACAAACAAGTGTTAGTACAAACAAGCATGCATGTAGAAGATAATGTGTAAGCTACGCAAATAGTGTATAAGCAAACAAACAATGTAATCAGGAAAGAAGACAATGTATACCACATAATGTAGGTCACAAACATGGGACACCACTCACAATGTCGTAAGGCACTAAAAGGCCATAGTGTCTGCATACAAACAAATATGTGTGCACACTAAACATAGGGTGAATCTCGCATACAATGTCAGAATAGTACAAGAAAGTAGAAAGAAAGAAACAAGTAGTCATGGGGACATGTAATCCTAGAAAATAAGTTTTGCACATGAAACACTTGTTAGCATGTTAGAAAGATAACCAATATGTCATTAACGTGTATAGCTAAGTAATGTAAATTGCTAAGTATGAAATGAAACAATAACACCTGTGAGAATCGAATGTGGATGCCCCCAGCAACTAGTATAGGAAGGGTAAAAGGTGAGCATCCATGTTGTGTGCAAGAGACCTGTATCTGCGATCACAACTAGAGCAAAGCATGAATGCGCATGTTTGTATTGTAATGGCATAGAAGCAATCAATCTAGCACATGTAGTAAAGTGAACATGTAAAAGCATTAGTAAGCAAGAGTAAATTCCCCCAAGACAATGTAATATGGAATGAATGGAATGGAAAATACAAGATGGATGGTAGGAGTACATGCCCCATAAGTGAATGGAAATGTATGCAATGAGGTTCATTTGGTTTGCCCCTTCAGTAGTCAAGAATTGACCCTAAATGAGAGTGTGTCATCAGGAAACGGTCGTAGTGTGTGTGTGTGTGTGTGTGTCTACCGCATTGTGATGAATGTGTATGCATATGGATGATGACATGCGACCTAAGGATGATGTGTACATGAACCCTATAGTCTAAGCATATATCACAACACAATGAGCATAAAAGTGATGATTTATCCCTAAGCATATATCATTGTACAACGATAGGACTAGGTGATGATAATGCAAGTAGGAGTGGTGATGTAGCCTAAAGCGTATACTACTACAAGATGATAAAATGGGTGATCATTTAGCCTAAATTGTATGTCATTAACCTTAGCATGACGTATGATGGAAGGGGGAATGATGGTAATGTAAGTAGAAAGAGTGATGATGTAGCCTAAAGCCTATACCATTATGATGATAGAAGAAAAAGGTGACCATGTATCCTAAGGCATATGTCACTAACCGAGGTATGTCACATGATGGAATGTTAAATAAGGGAATATGTGGTGATGGTAAGGTCCACTTGATTGGTAAACCCTCGGCAGTCGAGTATGGACTAAGGAACTAGAGTGCATCATAGGGTGGTGATTGCAGCACGTAGATGTGTGATGAGAATAAACACCCATGTGATGAATGAAAATGTGTGATGTGTAGAATGCAATGCAATATGTGGAAATAAGTGCATAGTATGTAGAATGAATGCTAGTAATAAAAATGTATGTATGGTGAATAGTGTACAAAAAGCAAGATATATGTAGTCTATGTAATATGGATAGATGACAATGCGATGAATGTAACGTGTAAATGTAGAATGGAAGGCAATAGCATGTGGCATGAATAGTATAAAATGCTAGTAATGTATATATGGTGGATGATGTAAAATGCTAGTAATAGAGATGTGAAGGATATACCTATAAATTTAATGTAGAAAGTGTAAATGTATATGGGATGATTAATGAATGCAATGTGCATATGGAGAATGCATGGTAGGTGGGAAACCTAAAGGTGTAGAATGTGTAAGCAAGGTAAATGTAACATAAGCAATGTATATATGATGAATATGTGCAATGTGTAATGTGTAATATGAAAGAGTAAAGCACGTAGACAACAAGTATGAAAGATGTAAATGTAGACAAAAATGTAGAATGTAGTATGTAGGCTAGTATTCAAGTGGTGTGATGAATAGTACCTATGTGCAATCTGTGAGGTTTTTGTGTAGTATTCCCTCAACAGTCAAATGTGAACCATAACACAAGAGTGTGTCGTCGAGTAATGATCGATGCTACTTGTAGACACCAAAATTTGATATCCCTACCCTTATCTGCCCGTGTGTGCATATTTCACCATGGTCCTAACTAGAACCCCTTAATTTAATTCATCCCCCTTAATTTAATTTAATTTATTTAAATTCCCATTCATTATCCACTCACCTTTAATCCTTATTAATTAATCTAAATTGGCTAATTATTCATAATTAGCTTTCATCTCCCCTAATTAGCTAATTATCCCTTAATTAGCTTTCCTTTTAAGACACTTTTATCCCTAACCACCTAAATCTACATCTCTACGCTTTTTATAGTTTTTATCCTACCCATTATTTATCTCCTAACTACACATGACACATCCTTAAACAACCCTTACCCGCCTACATGCTTTAAAGCACTTTTTCCAATCCTTAGAGACTTAAAAGCTCGATTAAATCATGAAATCCACCAAATTAGGGAAAGTTTCCTCACAGTCGGAGGCGCCCCAACTTAGGCGTCGTCGACCCTATAAGACCAACTTCAACCCTTTCCCAAAATGAGATACAAACTTGGCTTTCTTTCGTTCTGTAAATTCATCTTCAAACTAGAGCATGTTTCTAGTTATGTCAACCCTCTTGGAGTCCTTTGAAGCTTGTTATCATCACTCAGCTGACTTTTGGAGGTTTACTTTACTTTTTTTGCTATCTTATGGTATTTCCATTTTTATCTTGTTAGATCTAACCTCTTGTAGGTTCAGCAGTAGTCGGGACTCCATTATCATCTTGTTTTATCAATATTTCTGTTTGCAGGCCATCCATTTAGCTCGTTCTCCATCTAGCTTAGTTTTATACTTTGCAGGTCGTCATCACCCAACCCAGATCACCGTTGATCCATCCCTCTGTCAACATACCTCTTGTTTCCAACTTCTTCCACAGTGTCAGTTAGTGATATGTTTTTGTTCAAGCTTCCAAATCCACCATGATACCACCTAGTTACTCCAAATCGACCCTATCTGCACTCTGTTCATCATCGACCTGAGCTCTGTTTGACAACTAAATCACCCAAATATTTGTTTTTATATCCATGTTATCTCTTTGTCTCATATTACTCCTCTACAAGCTACTTCTAGTATTCCCGGGTCTATGTGATCACTTCCTACATTGAGATCTTTACAAGTTTACATCATTATCTTGTGGATTCATCCTCATCAACTTAGGTCGCCTTCAACCTGCCTCTGTGCATTTTGGTCACCGTCAACCTAGTCAAGTATAATTTAATTTATATTATATTAAGTTAAATCAGTGTTTACATCCATCTTTATCACTTTCATATTTTGCATTTCTTTAATCTCTGCATGTCATCAGATTATCCATCCTTTATTTCACTTTTCTTTATCAAACAAGGGTTGACATCTGCAAAAGGAAGGTAACACTTCTTAGAGCCGACTTTGTCGATCAGCCCCCACATATATCATCTAATCAATTTCCTTTGTAGCTATCCTTGTTTTGCAGGTTCATCTAGCTCACAACGAGGGTCATTAGATTTGCACCCATTCATCCATATCCAACACACATTCGAGGTATCGTAAACCCTCCATGTTTTGAGTTATCTATCTTTCTTTATTAGCTATTCCATTAATTTGAAATGAATGAGAAAACTATAACAACAATATTGCACACCCGGTGGGACCTCCCTTTAGGTGATCCTTTGCATTTCTTGTTATTTTCCATTTCTTTTATCTTCTACTAACACTACAGCACAAGGATTTGATTTTTGCTTGCTCGTGTTGGGCTCGGCTTCTTGGATTTCTCTTCGTTTAAAGTTAAGATAAAAAAGAAAACTGTTATCCAAGTATTCTTCATTTTTCCTTATTTGCTCCTTCTACATCGCAATTCCCTTTTCTTGTGTGTGTCCTCATCGAAATATCACATTTGGATTTGGATTGAAAAGAACCTTTCTTTTTTACATCCTACTTTGTAACATAACTTAAGTAGGAGCTAACGTGTTGCATCTCACATTCTCACACAGAACCAAAACTCACGCATCCAAATCACACATTTGAAACATCATCCTACCAGGTGGACTGATTGGGATTTCATCACCCAACAGAAATTCTTCGTGATGTTTTGGCCGCGTTATAAATCTTGCACAGACTTAGGCCTTATGTACCTTCAGGTATATCAAGGACTCCCCAGCCATAACTACCTGAAACCATATCTAGATTTCCATCTCCTAGGTACCTTGTTATCCATCTCCTTTCTATTTTTCACAGTTTCTTAATAATCAAAAACAAAAACAAAATTGTGTGCTTGAATTGTTTGTTTTAATTAGCATAAATATCATTTTTGTTTCATGCCCAAAGTTACTCGTTCAATAGCCAATAAAATGGAACAAAAATTTACCTCAAACAGTTATGTCATCTCATTTCAACAAATATCTACCGCAACAATTGCCTCATCCATGCCCTTCGTTACTTATTTCATGGGAACCCAACCCCTCATCAATATCTCTCACCAAGGACCCCTTGTTCATACTACTACCTTGGGTGAAACCAACCCTTTCTTATACCATCAATATGTCTCGTCTAGGCAAGCCACCCAACCATCTATTACATCGGAACCTTTTGGACCTCCTATTATCCCTTGTGGTAATTTGGAGTTCAAGGAGCTTCTTGATGCTAATCTAGTGGCTCTCTAAGACTATCTCCTTAGGAAGTCAACCCAGCTTCCCCTAGATAGTCCACCACTTCAAAAATATTATTCCTATTAGAAAAATCCCGAAACCACCGAACTTCCCTCTTCACAATTTACAGTAAACAAACTTTCTACAAACCAACATGAGCTCGCTTTGTCTTCTACCAATCACCCATCTCACCAAACTACTCAGCTAGTCACACTCATTCCTCCCAATCTTCCTCCAATCAACACAACTATCGCCACTACCATTCTCATCACCTCTTCAACCACTCTCATCACTAGTGTTCCTATCCAACATGCCCAAATATCACATCCCCTATTTGAATAGCATGATCCTCTCACATCACACATGCATTTCATTGCTTCACAACCCCATCTTAGGGGTGTTTTCATTATTCATTGTCTAATCCATTCCATAAACAATTTCATTCTACCTACACTCATCATTTTCCTACCCAATCCCTACAATCATACAACATCCCCATAACACAACATCAAACATTTCAAACTCAACCCATGTCTCACATCCATCAAGTGGATCCCCAAACCTACATTCACTTTCTATCTCACCAATAATTCTCTCAAGACACCTCACAAGTGGTACAACCACAACCAATCATCACTTCATCAAACTATCCCATGCATGCCCTCATGAATAGGTAGGTTAGCTAACATTGAGTCTGCTACCTTAGGGCCTAAAGCTACATTATCATACAAATAAATATGTAATGAACCTATTCATCGATCGGTGCCCATCAAACCATATCCTCTACATTGGGAATTTACGAATTTCGCTAAGTTTAACATCAAGGAGGATCCACAACAACACCTTTGCACATTTAGGCATGTGTATTACCTTATTGCACATGATCAAGACCTAATGCTTTGCACCTTCCCCATGTATTTGGTAGGTCCCGCATTGGATTAGTACAATGAAATTCCCCAATAATCGATATTCTCCTTCACCCAACTTGCACAATTGTTCTTAAAACACTTTTCAATCAACATTGCGCGGAAGATTACTATCACTGATCTGTACGCCATCCGAAAATTTGAAGATGTGTCTATCACAAAATTTGTTGCATGATGGTGCGACATTATAAATCAATCATCATTCTCTCTCCCACAAACTGAACTCATCGAGCTCCCCTCATGTTCATGTGTGAAGCATATATCATCTACCTTACAAATCTAATCATTTCAAACATTTGAAGAAACCTTCACCATGGCTCGCAAGCTCGAAACCCGCACCATTGGGCAAAGCCATTTAAAACTAAAATCAAACAAACCTAAATAGGGGTTTACTAAAAAATCCACACGTAATGATAAATCTAAGGGTGTGGCCAATGTCATGAATGTCAAGTCTTCTTCCATGCCTACATCTAGCAAATGGACTCAAGAACAAGCCCCTCAACCAATGCCCAACTACGCCCCCCTTAGAGAAACATATAGTTCAATATTTGAAAAGTTGATGGCAATGAATATTATCACACTTCCTCCTATCCGACCACTTGATGAATTAATACCAAAACCCATTTGGTATCGTGAAGACCATTATTGTAAATACCACCAAGTTCGAGGACACAGACATAGAGAAATGTCAAACTTTTAAAGATTTGGTCCAAAGACTCATTGATCAAGGCGACCTTCAAGTGGACAATTTTAATGCTTCCCCCAACCAACCACTTGACATTTTCAAACAACCATTCCCTAACCACACACCAAAAATTAAATCCACCACTTCTTCTACAAACCAAGCACCCAACGCTCACACTATAAATACTCTGCACACCATTGATCAAGAACCTATCCCATCCACAACTTCCCCTCCTTCATCGTCAATCACATCTACCTCCTTGGATATTATTCCTACATATAGAAGCCTATTAACACTTATCCCCACAACCGTACCAATCATACATACTCTACCTCAACATCCAGTCCTACATCTACAACTAATAAATCAACCCCATTCGCAAACATATCATTCTTACCCCTTGAGACATTAATGAAATAACCATTCCCACCTACTTCTACACTCGATATTAATTCTACATCTACTTCATTACCTATCGCATCTTCTCCGTCACTTAACACATCCGCTTCATTGGGTTTGACTACCTTACCTACATTCATTCCACATTTACCCATTATACCATCCTTAGAATCAATATTGGTTCCTCCTTTTGTGCTTTCACCTGCACCCACCACATCAACTATTGTGACCACATCCACACCACCTTCTTCCTCCACACTACTTTCATCATTTGAATAATTTTTTAAAGTACTTCAACTTACAGCAACTTCAAATGATCCCCCCATCTCATCCACACAATTGAACACTTCCATATAATATCAATCTTCACCTTTTGGTGCAAAGGGTTTTCTTAGTTCTCCTAGCTCACACAATAAAGGTCACAATTTCCCTAACCATACATGTGTTTCCCCAATCATACCCTTTCTCTGAGGACCCTGTTGTATACTCTACTTGGTCTGATTTTTTACTTCATAAGTAGCATATTCACAAAGCACATATAGTATGCATAGTTCACTATGTAGACTTGTTCAAGCAACTCAAGAAGAAGAGTATGAATCCATACCTTAACATGATTTGACCATACCTTCCCTTCTTATTTTGTCAACATATGTTGAGATCCTCTCACCTAAATGAATATTAGATTTTGTTTATACCTTATTCTTTGTTCAACCATACCAAGTAACTGTGCTTCTTACTTCTTGATAGCTTAGGGGGTGTCTCGTAGTGTCAACTTTAACAATGAATTTGTGATTGTAATAGCAGCATGTAAATACTTCATATCTGATTCAAAGGTGATCTTATAACCCTCACCTTTCCTTAATATCAACCATGTGACTGTCACTTTAACTACCCTTCTCCACATGCATTAGACCCATTCACTATCCTTGACCTAAATAGGCTCTTAGTGATCAAAATGTAAATTATGTTGGTCAGAGGCTCTAAAATGGTTTCAGTGTCCTGGGAACATCTTGTCATACATGTATTGAAGGATTTAGACCTTCAGTTTAGGCATTATCCATTATTCCACCCATTTTGCTCATTAGGCTTAGTTGTGCTTGTAGCCTTTTAGACTGGTAAATTGAATTAGATCTCCACTTCCTCTGAGATAACCCCATGAATTGTTTATTGTTTCTAGTACCCTTCATCAAAACCCTTCTCTGGTGTGGAAATGGATACTTATTACTTTGTATGGTCAAATACTTTTATACCCATGCTCTAGACAAGTAAGGTTTATTTTGCTAGCTAGAATGCAACAATAGATATCTATGTTAATGATCTCACCAGAAATTTGATATGAACACCTCTGAAATGCCTTCCAAATGATCCTTGATTAAACTGGGACATTGACTCATCGAATAACACTTGCATGCATCTCCAATTACCCTAATTCTGGGCACTGTCACAGCTAGTCAACATAGTCCTCTATACCACCTTCACACGTGTGAACTAGACCCTGAAATTTGACACACTCCTAGGCTTCATAAGTAGAGTCACATCCTCAAAATTTCCAAAATTTGGTTGGGTATATTTTTAATGGTTGTATGCCCTATTTTGGGCCCGAGAGCATATATTTAAAGCTAAATGTGACAGTAATTGACTTCAAGGGCAATAAAAAATTTACAATGCTCCATGGAATTCTGCCCACCTTTTTCACCCTTCACATATCCATAAATGCTTCATATGGCTGACTGTCAAGTTTTCTACCTCACTGCCTGTGAACAGAGTCTATGTATAATACATTCAAAGCAATAACAAAACATGTATTAAAGCCTACAAATCCTGTAAACTTTGATCAGTATCTTGTATTCATCATTTTGTAACTCTACTACATCATGTCCATGCCTCTCACACGTATATGTTCCTTCCTAGAATGCTTCTTACAATAGCATTATGAATTCCACCTTCCTAAAACTAAGAAACAATCCCCTATCTTTGACTCAACAAGAAAGTAGATTTAGAACATGACTAAAAATCATCTAAACCAACCTATGAGTACGAATAAGAGAAACCCACACATCTTTTTATGACCTACATGGCCTTATTTACACAGTTTTGGTCATTATATGCACTAATAGGACTTATTTAGGCTACATACAACTTTTGCCTAATTTGAATATTTGACCTACAACATATTGGAGGGAAAATGATGACATACACCCTAAGACAACCTAGACTTCATCCAAAACATGACACCCTATATGACAACCTATTGATGCACCTGCATCATTCTACCCTTGAGAGGAAAAAATGAGCTTATTGGTCACTTCTTATTGTTTATTTCTTTCTTTTCCAGTTGTAGGTGTCTTCTTCAAGATTGCATATGCTCCTCGGGTCAAAGCATATAACTGTGTCCCACTTTTTTGTAGTTTTTGTACTTTCAGCAAACTATGTCTGACAACCAAAACATGAACAAACACATATAAAATGACCAAACATGTATTTTTAAGAGGCTATAAATACCAAGGTGCAGGGCATCTAGAATTTACCTACTTTTTTAAATTTTTATAGTACTTTTTAATTATTTATTTACTAGTCAGATTTTAAAATATTTATGGCCACAAAGTGGGACACACTTGTATGCTTTGACCCCCTCCTATTCATGCTTATGGTTTGCTTGCTCTTTTCCTTGTTTGCTTTGTATATTCTTGTCTTAGGTTCCACAGTTCTCTTGTCATATATCCTCTTACTTAAATGACTATCATCTAGGTTACATGGTTTAATTCCTTCTTTGACTGTCATTACGGTACTTCCTCTTAGAGACTATTCTTTCATGTTCACCTTTCTTCCCTTTTGATGCTTTGCAATATTCTT
The DNA here is from genome assembly GCA_019776745.2 of Taxus chinensis. Classification (NCBI taxonomy): domain Eukaryota; kingdom Viridiplantae; phylum Streptophyta; class Pinopsida; order Cupressales; family Taxaceae; genus Taxus; species Taxus chinensis. The sequence continues at coordinate 633,410,056 of CM034150.1, read as the reverse complement.
GTGCCATGTCAAATTTCATGCCTTCTTAACTATCTTAACTCCAATAAAGGTTTCCATAGCCCACTCATGCATGTGAGTGTATTCTTGGGCTCCACATTTATACTTTGTTATTGCCTTCCTTCCCATCATTTGTAAATGAACATCTAGTAGGGGTTGTATGAAGTATTGTTTCTTATTGAAAGGTATTTCTTCACCTTGAATCCTGGCTTTTACTCTATACCCCAGTTCTTCCTTGGAGTCATGCTCCATTTTTACTTCATAACTCTGCCTCCTCTGTATGCTACTCTTCTGTCTTACCAATCTCTCTTCACTCATATTTTCATAACAATTACACATTAGACCAAAACATTGTTCATTACAAACTGAGATTATGCTTCTCACTCCATACTTGTGTCCTCTATCCATAGTAGTTTGGCTTCTAAACACATAGAAAGATACATGGTCTTGAGTGACAACTTGTGCATAGTCCATACCTGCTATTTCTAGGACTGAATAATTTGAATCTGCTCTCTCATGACTCCCAACTGATCTTTTTTTTCTCATTGGGCATTTGTAGACATTGAAACTGAAATTTTGGTTTCCTACCTCAAGAGATAGCTCCATTTGTTGTTTGTTTGACTGCAAATGACTTATCCATTCTACCATTATATTGTTCTCCACCCATAATTGAAAAATTGTTAACCTTTCAAAGGTATTATCTGTTGTCCAACCTACTTATTATTGTTTATTTTCAGCTCCTTTGCTCTCTTTTTCATTTGCAATCCTTGCTTTGTCTCCATGCTCCCTTGTTTCTTCTTGAACTACTTTAACCTTTGCTTGTTCTTGACTTCTCTTCTCCATTATGCACTCTTTATCTTGCTTTTTGTACAAAATTATCATTTTATCTTCCTCTTGGTGAATGTTGGGCTGACTGTACTTGTCTTTCTTCCATGCTTGCTTGACCTCCTATGGAGGTTCTTCTTTATCTTTATATGCCTTCATAGGCATCGCTTTAATACCAGGCCTCAAGCTCACTAATCTCACTTTGATACCAATCAATATGGCCGATATTTATTTGGATCTGTAATACTACTTTATTTATGAATGATACAAATGTGACAAGTACCGTGTCAAAGAAAAACTAGATCGGTAATTCTATACACAATCAGACAATTTAACGTATCCAGTGTTTGAAGGATTAAACTGAAGATTAGCTTACATTGTGTAAATGGCAAAGAATTAAATTCATGCTAACAAGGCTTCCACTAAATGGATTAAAGATTTTTGTACAAAAGGAAGCTGAGCTATACATTTCAATTGGCAATAGATGATTGTTTATGCGTTTGTATAAATTATATATGACATCTGGGAAAAAGCTCTCATCATTGTGCATGGTATGGTTGGTCTATTGACTTTTAAATTACGAGTAATTTTATAGAAAATATCTCTCAGCATCTCAACAGCATTACCAGCTTTACATTTTTACTTTGATGGCATCAATGGATTCACATCAACAAAATTAAAAACAAAATGAGCCTTTCAGAGTACAAGACAACAATGTTGTTGCACTCTAACAACGGCATTCTCTCTCTAACAAGATGCTCCAAAACATTCATTCTCTCCTCCATTTGTATCTTCATCAATTGAAACTGCCCCATCATCTCTCTAAGAAATCTATCTTGCTTGTTTTGCATTTTTGAATTCATCTTTGCTATCACCATCTTATTATCCGTTTATAGCCTTTAAATCAAACTCCAATACCAAAATGGTGTAAGGGGTTTTCTTGGTTCTCCTAGTTCACACAATATAGGTCACAATTTCCCTAACCATGCATGTGTTTCCCCAATCATACCCTTCCTCTGAGGACCCTGTTGTATACCCTACTTGGTCTGATTATTGACTTCATAAGTAGCATATTCACAAAGGACATATAGTATGCACAGTTCACTATGTAGACTTGTTCAAGCAACTCAAGAAGAAGAGTATGAATCCATACCTTAACATGATTTGACCATACCTTCCCTTCTTATTTTGTCAACATATGTTGAGATCCTCTCACCTAAATGAATATCACATTTTGTTTATACCTTATTCTTTGTTCCACCATACCAAGTAACTATGCTTCTTACTTCTTGATAGCTTAGGGGGTGTCTCATAGTGTCAACTTTAAAAATGAATTTGTGATTGTAATAGCAGCATATTAATACTTCATATCTGATTCAAAGGTGATCTTCTAACCCTCACCTTTCCTTAATATCAACCATGTGGCTGTCACTTTAACTACCCTTCTCCACATGCATTAGACCCATTCACTATCCTTGACCTAAATAGGCTCTTAGTGATCAAAATGTAAATTATGTTGGTTAGAGGCTCTAAACTGGTTTTAGTGGCCTGGGAACATCTTGTCATACTTGTATTGAAGGAGTTAGACCTTCAGTTTAGGCATAATCCATTATTTCCACCCATTTTGCTCATTAGGCCTAGTTGTGCTTGTAGCCTTCTAGACTGGTAAATTGAGTTAGATCTCCACTTCCTCTGAGATAACCCCATGAGTTGTTTATTGTTTCCTAGTACCCTTCATCAAAACCCTTCTCTGGTGTGGAAATGGATACTTATTAGTTTGTATGGTCAAAGACTTATATACCCATGCTCTAGACAATTAGGTCTATTTTGCTAGTTAGAATGCAACAGCAGATATCTAGGTTAATGATCTCACCTGAAATTTGATATGAAAACCTCTGAAATGCCTTCCAAATGATCCTTGATGAAATTGGGACCTTGACTCATCGAATAACACTTGTATGCATCTCCAATTACCCTAATTCTGGGCACTGCCACATCTAGTCAACATAGTCCTCCATACCACTTTCACGCATGTGAACTAGACCCTGATATTTGACACACTCCTATGCTTCATAAGTACAATCACATCCTCAAAATTTCATCAAATTTGGCTGGGTAGATTTTTAATGGCTCGATGCCTGAGTTTGGGCCTGAGAGCATATATTTAACGCTTCAGGTGAGAATAATTGGCTTCAAGGGCTATAAAATTTTGAAAATGCTCCATGGACTTCTGCCCACCTTTTTCATCCTTCATAGATCCATAAATGCTTCCTATGGTTGACTGTCAAGTTTTCTACCTCGTTGCCTGTGAACAGAGTCTATGTATAATACATTCAAAGCAATAACAAAACATGCATTAAAGCCTACAAATCCTGCAAACTTCGATCAATATCTTGTATTCATCATTCTTTAACTCTATTACATCATGTCCATGCCTCTCACACATCTATGTTCCCTCTTGGAGTGTTATTTACTATAGCATTATGAAAACCACCTTCCTAAAACTAAGCAACAACCCACTATCTTCGACTCAACAAGAAACTAGATTTAGAACATGACTAAAAATCATCTAAACCAACCTATGAGTACGGATAAGAGCAACCCTCACATCTTTTTATGGCCTACATGGCCTTATTTACACAGTTTTGGCCATTATATGCACTAATAGGCCTTATTTAGGCTACATACAACTTTTTCCTAATTTGAATATTTGACCTACAACATATTGGAGGGAAAATGATGACATACACCCTAAGACAACCTAGACTTCATCCAAAACATGACACCCTATATGACAACCTATTGATACACCTGCATCACCTACCTTAGACTTCATCAAGCAAATATTACTTCCTATACATGTACCTACCGTAACACCACCATCAGACTCTATGGTGGAAATTGTCGTCATTCCTCCTAAGGGTGCATCTTCATAAACAAGATCTAGAACCATGGGTACATCTCCTCAAATATCTCTTGCACATCCTCACAAGAAAATTGACATCCCCACTACTAAAATCAAACAATCCAAGACAACATCGTCCATCTTAGGACCACATCCATCTCTTATAGGATTGATCTCGTCATCAAGGATACTTCTAAACACCAATCAACCCTAACCAAAACCATTCAACACTAAGACGTCAATCAACACCAAAACTGAATTCAAGCCACCAAGACATCAACATACTCCAACTTTATCCTCGACATCCAAAGCATCTCAAACATCCACTTCTTCAAAGACCAAGACATCTCACAAAGATGAGGCACCTCCTAATACTTTGGTTGAATCATATGTCGAGGTCCTCCCACACTTATTCCAAATTTATGCAATCACTCTTCCACCTATTAGGGCCTTTGACCCGAATAGTAAAAATTTGTCATGATTTAATTCCAAACTCATATGTGCCTATCATCGTACCCCTGGACACGACACTGAACACTGCAAAGCACTACAAACCATTGTTAGCAATATCCTTAAGGAGGATGAACTTCTTGAAGCAAACCGATCTCTTCCTTCCACATCCATTCCAACATCTACACCTTTGGCCTCATCCATCTGAATGCATAAGTCCCCCAATTCTTCACGAAATTTTGCAGCCATCCCACCTCTGAATGACGATTCTTCCAAGGATCCTCCCCCCTTATTCATCAATGTTGCTCAGGTAACCACTTGGTCCGGTCAACGTGATCCTAAATCAACATCCTAACCAAAATCCAAGACCTTCGTCCTCATTCCCCCTCCTAAGGAGTTAAACACATCATCAAACCCGAAGGTTTCTATCCTAGCAGCACCTCGACCTATTGAACAAAATATCATCAAACAACTTCATTAGGCCCATGTTAAGATGTCACTTTATGAGTTCATCCAAAGCTCCCCGGACCATAGACATGCTCTCACTAAATCCTTAAAGTGTATTCTGACAACCAGTGATGATGTCCAACCCTTCGCATCTCTCGTAGGAGTGCTTATGGCTTCTACCACCATCTCATTCGATGATGCTGAAATTTCGGACATACCACCAGAAGAACATGACCTTCCTCTCTTCATCATGGTCAGGATCAATGACACATTCATTCAACAATCCATGATCGATAGTGGGGCAAGCATTAACATCCTCCCATCACATACTTTTGATCAACTCAATATCCCAAAATCCTTCGTTGCCCGAACACCCACAGTCCTTCATGCTTTCAATGATGTCATCGCTCTTGCCTTGGGAATGGTTTTTCTTCCTATCTGCATTGGAGAGAAGCTCCTCCACGAGGTCTTATACATCATACAAGGAGAATTCAAGTACAATTTTCTCCTTGGGTGACCTTGGATCTGTGTCATGTGCAGCATCCCCTCTACACTTCATCGTTCCCTTAAGTATGAGCATGAGGGGAAGATTTTGATGCTTCCCGGGCACGCTTCTCGCTTCCAAATGTGTAACATGACCTATCGACCCAACGATGGCTTTCTTCCCAAGGACGATCCATCCGCACCATCTACCAACTCATCCATTCCCTCTTCCAAACTTCCTAACGATGATTCCCTAGATAAAGTGATGGACAAGCTTACGCTAGGAGAGTATCATTTTCTTACACTTAGTACCTCTCCCACTCCTCACCATCTCAGAAAACCCGATAAAGCTCCAATGTACCAACCAAATGTCGGGGATTTCGTTCCTTTCAGCCCACCACATCTTCGCACTAATCTCATCTATGGTGGTTTCAATACCCCCTCTTCTCATATCGATGATCTCCCACATGCCAAACCTTATACCAACAGTTTTGGCTTCCTCAACAAATCATCCTTCGCCCACACCTATCTCCATCGTTATGCATGGAAAGGATTCGATATGGGATGTTATGAGCATGGGCCACATGGCCTCATTATCGATCAGTGCCTCAAGCCTCATGAAAATTTTGGGTTAGGATATCAGGAGCCATCCTCCGACCCCATCCCACCATCTGAGATGTGCATGGACATGCCTTCTCCATCTTTTTCATTTTCTCCACCTTCTTTATCTTCTCCATCTTCTTCATCCCATGAGGCCATGGATGTGGATAATACCATGTCTATTGCCTCTTGCTTTTTTTAGTCTCCACCATCACTTTGGGACAGGTCACTTATCAGTGTGAAAATCAGACTAGGTCCCTTCCCCTTCGACATCGGGAGATGATAGAAGAAGACTCTTCTATCATCGACGTTCTTCAGTGTGTTGACGACAACGCCATTCTTTCTCACATGGGGGCAGAGAATTCTTATCTTCATAAGACCTTACCATCTGACACATCCACTCTTCTCAATGTAGCCACCATCGTCATCGATATTGGGACTCCCCAGGTGCCTCGCATCCTCAAAGTAGGTCAATCTCTTGATCCACACGAGCTTGAGTCTTTCACCACACTCCTCTCTTGTCATAGCCATGCTTTTGCGTGGTCATATTCGGACATGCCTGGTCTTGACCTTTCTATTGTCGTCCACAATATTGTTACCTTTCCCAATGCTAAACCGATAAAGCAGAAGTTTCGTTGCATGCATCCTCGAGTTGCTCTCCTTGTAAAAGAGGAGTTGCAACGCCTTCTTTCTGCCAATTTTATCATCCCCATTGACTATCCCCAATGGGTTTCTAACATTGTCCCCGTCTCTAAAGCGTCGGGCAAGCTTCATATATGCACCGATTTTAGAGATCTTGATCTCGCTTGCCCTAAAGACAACTTTCCTCTTCCCAACATCGATCAGCTTGTGGATCTCACCGCAGGTCATGAGATGCTTTCTCTTATGGACGGTTTTTCTGGTTACAATTAAATTCTCATCGCACCGAAAGACCAACATAAGACCTCCTTCATCACCCCTTGGGGGACTTTTTGCTATCGTGTCTTGCCTTTTGGCCTGAAAAGTGTTGAAGCCACCTATCAATGGGCCATGACTTACATCTTCCATGATCTCATCCACAAAACCATAGAAGATTATGTCGATGATCTTTTGGATAAATCTAAACATGTTCATTATCCTAGTGTTAGTAGGACTTTTCCAACCAAAAAGCATTTCCAACATGCTTCTACAATTGCTTGTTGCGTCTTTCAACTCATCTTCTTTGTCCAGTGTATCCCTCCATTAAGAGACAACATAGCGTCAACAAAACCAATGAGTGTTATTGTTAGAGTTGTGGATGTCTAGGCCTTTGAGTCAATGCTCCTACGCGAAATATATACCATGTTTTCACTTGTGTTTAGTTTTTTTTTGGTTCGTCTTCCATGCTTATATTAAAACACATAATAATGTCATTGCAATAATCCCTAAAAGTTGCAAATCTAATAAAAATGAGTGTTTTTCAAGTTGGCGGCTATTATAATGACTTTAATTTTTTTTATGCCTCCTTATTGACTTCTTCAATGCAGTGCCCATGTGCAATTACTAGTTACAATGAGTAATTAGACTTACCTTTTCAATCATTGTGCATTGGCGCGGACCATGTTTTCCTCCTATTAAATCCTTTCTTGAGCAAGCTTAGGACATCATAAACCATCATTTTCTTAATTGAAAAAGAATACTCAAAGCAAGGAAATTTTAGTTCTATTTTCTTCAAAGCGTTTTGAGTGTGAGGTCAACATCAACAATAACACACTATAATGGATCCATTCATTGCAATACTTTGGGGGTTGTATGTTTTTTAATTTTTGAGAAGTGACAAATTTGGAAAGATATCTGACATATTTACAAGGATTAATTAAAATATTTTCCATATCAAGAAGAGAATAACACGAGTCAACTTAATCAAAAATAGCATCAAGCTTAAGAATATTGTTGAGCTTGTGTTTTTTAGCCATACAAAGGGATCACCCAATCAGTAGCATTAACTTGTTTGTCAATTCTAAGGCAGTGACAACTAGGTCTCACACAACCGAAAGAAATGGAAAATTTTGAGAAAATATGACGAAAATGAGCTTTGTTGTTTTTTTATTTTATATCTTGCGATGACAAGGTTTCCAATTGCACGACGCTTAATTTGTTTAATCATCAAAGGTTTTCAATTGTTACGCATTTGTTTGCACAACACTGCAGATGCCAAAACAACAGCCAAAAGGGCAATTTCCCATTTTCAGTGATGGCTTATGGGTTTGTGACATGAAAAACCGGAATCAAGTTGGACGTCAACCACTCACACTCTATCACTGCCATTGAACAGTCTTGACCAATGTCATATCACACCACCGTCAATCCAATTGGTAACGCCTTCAATATAATTCTAAAACAAATCCATTTTTGTTATGGACTAAGAAACATCAATCAGCAAACTTACAAAACACGTAGACCTCTTTTTATGTCAGATCACATTTCAAGATTATTCCTCCACACAGCGAACCTATTTTTTTAAGTCACCCTTCTGTTGATTATTTATCTACACAACTAGAATCCATACTAGTTACTTTAGAAAGCTATATACATTTTAACTTATTAAAGAAGACTAGTTGAAAAGAACTAGATTTAAAATATCATATTTACTTATTATTAATATTTAATAACATAATACTTAAAATCTTTAACACTACTAAAATATAATATTACTTAAAATCTTTAATAGCATTACTCTTACGATGGTTATTATCTACAAACTTTACTCTGATTTTTTGCTTTGATTCTTTTCTATAAAACAGGTTATGCAATCTATTCTTCTTCGTAGTGAAAACCTATCAAAAGATATGAAAGACATCAAAATTCAGCTGAAGCACCTCAAAGACAATGATAAAGACCTAAACAAAAAGATCAAAGGATTTAACTGATTTATGACAGCCTTCTAGTAGATCAACTGTTTTGTACAGTGTGTTTAGTTACTGCATATCTTCTTGTAATTCTCAACCACAAATGGCCGTACTGTTCTCTTTTGTAGGCTTGTATTCATATTTCAATGTATAAAATATATTACTTATTATAGAAGGTCAATTGCTATTGTTAATACAATTTACTTTTGAGACTTCATTTTAAAGGGCTTTATAGAGCTGTATGTCTGAAAAGAAAAACACAATGGTAGAAAAGGGAGATTTTACAATAAAGCATATTTCTTATACATGCGTAAAAGAATGGCTCCCATCTACACCACCGAGTATAAAAATGAGAAGGTTAATATTCAGACAGACAACCACCTCGAAAGAAAAACAGCTATTAACTTTCAATCAAAAAAATTATTATAAGCAAAATTCTTACAGCCTTAGCGTCAGGCACAATTTGAACTTTCCCCTTCTACTCGTAAAAAGGCCGAAAATATTTATTGGGCCTTCAACACCCTAAATGGTAAAAGGCGATAAAGCTATGATCTCTCATCCAAAGCAAGTCTAAAATTTACATGCCACAGGTTGTAACATAAAGCCAGGCCTCAAGCTCACTAATCTCACTTTGATACCAATCAGTATGGCCGATATTTATTTGGATCTGTAATTCTACTTTATTTATGAATGATACAAATGTGACAGGTACCGTGTCAAAGAAAAACTAGATCAGTAATTCTATACACAATCAGACAATTTAACGTATCCGGTGTTTTAAGGATTAAACTGAAGATCAGCTTACATTGTGTAAATGGCAAAGAATTAAATTCGCGCTAACACGGCTTCCACTAAATGGATTAAAGATTTTTGTACAAAAGGAGGCTGAGCTATGCATTTCAATTGGCAATAGATGATTGTTTATGCGTTTGTATAAATAATATATGACATCTGGGAAAAGCTCTCATCATTGTGCATAGTATGGTTGCTCTATTGACTTTTAAATTATGAGTAATTTTATAGAAAATATCTCAGCATCTCAACAGCATTACCGGCTTTACATTTTTACTTTGATAGCATCAATGGATTCACATCAACAAAATTAAAAACAAAATGAGCCTTTCAGAGTACAAGACAACAATTTCATGGCATAATTTTTCTCCCTGGTCAATTAATACAAAATTACTAGTATTAAAAACAAAAAGTTCAGTATTCCATACTGACAACTTCAGTTACAGATGTCTAAAAATTTCTGCCTGTTACATGCTTTTCACAAGTACACAAAATGTCAACAGTTCCTGATTTTTCAGAGTGTAAGACAATAGTTTCGTAGCATAATTTCCTCCCTGGTCAATTAATACGATATTACTAATATTAAATACAATAAGTAATCTATACTAGTTACTTCAGTTACAAATGTCTTAACAATTCGATTTATTATATGCTTTCCAGAAGTACACAAAATGTCTTTCCTTGTTAATATTTACCTGGACACTGAAACTTTAAACTTTTGAAAAGAATATAGTGCTGCAGAGAATAAGCAAGATCAAATGTTCCTTTCAGCTAGACGTGTTAAGACTTCTCTTACCTTTCATAATTTCCAATAGACAAGCATGTTCCAAGATATTAGAAATTTTGTTTCTAGATAATGATCCATCAATAATTACACAGATTTTAGATAACGCAACAGAAAACATAGGCTCGAAGTCATAGGATGGCATTGGTGAGGACACTGAATTGAACATCAATTATTTGATTCATACTATAGCCATTGCACTGTTCTCAATTTCATTTCTGGCAATTGCGACCATGCATATTGGATATATTAAAGATGCCAAGATAAAAAAAGGACAGCCAACTTCTAAGTAAAAGCATCTCCAAAGACTGCTAAAAGAGCAAATATATTCACCCGTATCACTAACTTTACTTAGCACTTTGACATTTGGAGCAGATAATCCCTCTGCAGGCAGGAAATTGAAAGATCAAGAGGTACATACCAAAAATAATACAGACCCAAGATAAACCCAGTACAGAAGTTGGGGTAAAATAGAAAGTTATATGTTACAGGCGTGGTAAAACCTCAATACCATAAACATTGCAGTAAACTTTAATTTGTAATACCATAAACGTTGCAATTGAAATGATTGGATACCATACAAGAGAAAATCAATAATAACATTAGCTGTACCCCATAGTGTTTGATGTATCATTAAATGTATAGACATTTGCAAAATTTCAAAAAATTCAGTATTTGTGTTGCATTTAAATAACTCATGTAAGTGCCCAATCACGGTATAAATAAGTACCCAAGCCATTCCAATTTTTTTCAACATACAGAATCTCTCCTAGAAACAGAATTGTCATAGCTATGTCATCTAATATCGATAGCTGCTGTAGTGAGAACCATAGCCTCCCGTTGAATGGCCAGTATGACCAGAACTTGGACCATAACCTCCACCTGGGCCCGAATGCCCAGTACTTGGACCATAGCCTCCACCTGGACCAGAATGCCCAGTACTTGGACCATAGCCTCCTGTTGGGCCAGCATGCCCGGTACTTGGACCATAGCCTCCAGTTGGGCCAGAAAGCCCAGCACTTGGCCCATAGCCTCCGGTGGGGCCAGCAAGTCCACTATTTGCACCATAACCTCCAGTAGAATGGCCGGTATGTCCAGTATTTGACCGTGGGGAAGCATACATAGAGCTTTGACTGGGATAAGAATTATAGCCTGTGTCCACAGAATTATATGCATCTGTAGGTGGTCCTGAAGCCTCTGCCATAAAGTTCTGCAATAACATGTAAAATGTAGAACATTTTCAGAACAATTCTCTATCCAGAATGTAAAAGATACCTATATTTTGTAATAGTTACACAAATCAGAAAGCAATGTGCATCACAAACAACATCGCCATAAGTCAAATTCTCAAACCATACTGCCATTTTAATTGAAGACACATCATCATCCAAATGAACCTTCTCCTCTAATTTAGATTAGTCAGAGACTTGGACCAATAATCTTCTACAAACTATTACAGTAAATTTGGAATAGATTTAGTAAATTTTGCCAGGAACTACAGCATAAGTCGTAAGTGATTGACAGTCTTTCCTTCTAAAGTCGCTGTCTTGCCTCATGTATCATCATTCCATAGATAATGTTTACATTTTCAGAATAATACACGTACATATTTTTGGTTTCAGACAACAGGAGTCTAAGAATTCCATTTAGAATGCCTCGCCATACACCACTTTTGGAAAGTATGATGCATATTTTGACCTAACATATTTTCAGAATAATACATGTACATATTTTTTGTTTCAGACAACAGGAGTCTTAAGAATTCCATTTTGAATTCCTCACCATACACCACTTTTGGAAAGTATGATGTGTCTTTTGACCTAATTAACTACTACAACCAAACAGAAAAATATTATTTCCGTGAAACTGAAACCAAGCCCACAATTCAAGAGGATGGCCAAGAAGCAAACATATCATTGGGGTTGTAAACCTTTTCTTGTTTTTTACAAGGAAACAATGAATTAGATAAACTTATTATTAAATGGGGAGTGAAAAATCAAATATGGATGGCAGGAGCTTCAAAACAGGTTATCGACTTTCATTTCAAATTTATCATGCATATAATCAGAAGCTACAAAAGATTTTTAATGATTTATTCGACCCCAAACAACACCTTACGGAGCTTATGTAATTATAACTTAAATTTCAAAATGATTCTGGAAGTGTTGCTATTGGGGAAACATGGAGGTAAAAACAATCTCCTGCTTGTACCATGTAGGACTTGGACCCTCCAAAAGATAAAAGGTCTTGGGTTGACATACAGTAGAGCTCGAAGGAATGTTTTAATTAACAGAGGTGTTCGAAACTGTGTGGAGATGTTGCTCCTTGGAAAATTCTACTTCAACACATCTAGGTGAAACACAACTGATTTTATTGAAGTATTTTGCATGTATTATGTAATTGAGGACTACCTTCATCACGAAACTTAAATGATACAAAAAGGGAGGAAATAAAGCTCTATTAGAAGTTATAAGCATGCATGCTCTCTAGAAACAAGTAATGAACATGTGACCCTGTGAACCCACAGAAGGCAGACAACTACAACTATTAAATGCATTATATTATAAAAGCATCCTAACATAGAAACCAAAAAAGAAGTGAACAACAGGTGCATTTATGTGGTCAACAGGCAAAACGGCATAGTATGACAAGGTTGGTCATCAGACCTCCCACATCACAATCCTCCTATGAGATTTAAAGAAGCCGTGATATCCTTTTTGCTTGATGTCTCAATCAAGCATCACAACCTTGACCAGAAAACCTCACTTTCTGCCAGATGCCAAATATGAAAAATGAATTTAGACACAAAGTGGCAATCCACGCATCTACAGAGAACCCAATGAAAAGCAAGCAAACAGAAAAACCTGTCATCATGCAGGCAAGCAGCTCGGTGGCATGGCAGATTTCTATCTGGTTTCAAATACTAGCTGGGATCAAGTTTAGTTTGGAAGAATGCAAAAGGCATAAGCAAGCTGTGTCAAGACAAAGGAATTGGAAGTGGAAAACCCTAATTCACCAAGTTTGTCCAATTTTTTAGGCTAAGATTTAAAAAAATATGCATCTCCAGCTACGGCTGTCTGTGCACAGCTCCAGCCAGCAACTCCCATCAGTATGCAATTGAAGTTTTCAAAATATTATGCCGAGGGGCAATCCTACAATAGCAGCCAGGGCTGTAATGGAGTGAGTTGTTCAGTTGTATTATCAACATTAAATTGACATCCATTTGACCATCAAGTTTGAAACAAACAGATCAAAATATAATGCGATGAAAATATTTCCATCTATATATCAGATGGGATCTAAATATTTGTTGCTCCTTCCGCATATGCTTATGACTTTGCCAAAAGATAGACAGTTCATCCATACATTTGACTTCCATTGGACTGTCACTGAAATATGTTTTTTCTTTTTTCTTGGAATCAAAAAATAGTAATATCTTGGCCATATAGTTATGTTTGGGCATCTTCTTGCTTGAAAAGCTTTTTTAGAGACCGGCACAATTGTGCAGCTAAATTGGATTCCATTTACCCCAAATCAATGGGAAATTGATGAAAATTTTAACAAAGTTATTGATTAAAGTGGTATGTGAAAAATCTAAGTTAAGATCCTTAAAAGTGATATCTGTTGATGTATTTCATTTACATACATTTATTAAAATATATTTATTATATTATTTATTTTTTTATTTTCATTTTTTGGGTATACTTATACAGTTATACTACACCAGCATAGCTCAATAGGTGCCTCAAGATTGATATCTTTCAGCATATTTTAGATAGAAGTATGTAAGATATCTATACTAGTATGTTATGGCAGTTGTCAATTATAAAGTTACCTTCACATTATAAATTATTAAAATAATTAATATAATTCATATAGATAAAATGATAAACTAAAGTTTAAAATTATATAATACAATGGGAAGTTCATTCTTATCAATTTAAGCTACAACTCAAAACCTACACATTCTGATTCTTAAATTTAATGTCAAACTTTATTCAATCTTACATGCTGGTATAGTATCCAGAAGCAAAACGTTAGGGTGAGTGTTGTAAGAGGCAACCATGTTCTTATCAATTTAAACAAACTCAAAACCTACACTTTCTGTTTCTTAAATTTAACGGTCAAGAATTTTCAGTCTTTTATGCTGGATTTCACAGTCACTAAAATTAAGGTCAAAGTCAAACCAGATGATTTTCAGCAAACCCTGATAGAACACTCAAGAAAAATGTGAGGGTGGGTGTTGTAAGAGGCAAGTGGCAACCACACCTCTAAAGAGCAATCAGTCAAAAAAGAGGAGAAGGCCAGAGTGTTAAGAGTAGCTCTGAGAGTGATTCTTGGGTTCAAATTCTAGTTTATCCTGATTTTCAAAAAATGCATTGAAGGCAAGAAATTGCAACCTGGATCAATTGTTGTGCCGTCTGCACTTGAGTTGCAGTTCCATGTATTTCAACTGTCATTTCACCTGGCACTCCTCTAGTTTCTTGCACAGTTATAATTGCCCCACTGGCCCTACGACAGTAGCTGATATTTGACCCAGCTGTCCCAATCACAGCATCTGCATATGAAAGGGGAATTTGCATTTGCTGAGTAACCTGCAAAAGAAAGCAAGAAAAAGTTCAAATATTTGTGGTGCATAGTTAAACGAAGGGCTGTGTAGAGCCGGCTTAAAAATTATAGGTTACAATAATACCTGTGTGATAACAGGTGCTGGTTGTGGATTTGAAACTGAATGACTGCTTAGTGCTGGGTCTCTACCATACATGTTCAACCCATGCTGTGAACGAGTATCTGCAGGTGGAAGGTCTGATGGAGGATAATAACTGTCACGTTGAGGAGCAATAGGTGTATAATGAGAATTGTTTCCAAGACTACCGCCACTGCTAGGCAATGTGGTGTTGTGGTTGTGGTTCCAATGCTGTTGGGGCATGTTCTGCTCCATCTGGGGCGGTTTGGCCATTGACATCTGATACAAGATTGAAAAGCGAAATGATTCAATATCTTGTTCAAAATCAATCCCCAATGCATCTATATTCATGAACATAAAAATACTTAAAAATTGTATGTGATGAACTGCAATTAAAAACTCTAAAACATGCCATGGAATAAACATTTGACTGTGGATTAACAGAGTAGAAAGATTACATTTGATTCATATAGAGGAAGAACAGTGCGATCAACTAAAAACTTCCTCAAATGAGAAACAATTTGCTCTATAGCTTTATGTACACTTCCAGGCTCTCCCTGTATCTCAACCACTTTGTCCTCTGGTAAAGCACAAAGTGGGACATCATCTGCAGCAATTGAAGTATATTTTATATCAAATTTCTTTGAATAAATTGATATGAATGAATGATATGCTCATAGCACACAAATTCTCAAAACTGATGATTGTAAACATGAGAGAATGTCGAAAATTCTACTCAAAAATAGGGAAGACCTCTTATCTAAACATATTTAGAAGGCAATAATTAATGCATCATTTACCAGTATGAGCATCTGAAAAACCATATTAAAGAGCATGCAAATCAAAATTATCAAAAAAGATAAACTAAGCAAACTGAAACATGCAAAAATTATAGAGATCGCAAAGTTGCTTAAAGAAATGCTCCACAAAACTACCTCTTCTAAGGCATAAGCTACAACAATTATTAAAAATATTTTAAAAGCCCTAAGAATGTATAGAAGATGAGTATGCAAAAATAAGTTTGCATGGGGTTCTGTTTTTTGCTTTTAATAAAATGAAAGGTATGTTATCTTTTAGGTTTTTTAAGGTTCCTTTTAAACTTTTTAACTTTTTAAAGTTTTAATTGACTGACAATCGGTCCAAATGGGGGCAGAAAAAGTCAATGGGGTAATTTTTTAACGTTTTTCCTTCATTTAAGTCCCAAATTCAACCCAGGTACATAGCAGCCTCCCGGGTACATACAAGTCAGTCAGAGGACAGATCCAGGCAGACCCAGGCAGAACCCAAGGACATTCCAGACCAGGACTGAGATCCGGCACATGCAGTAGAAGACCCATTGTTGTAGGAGCAAAATCAAGCTTCTGCCTGAAACTAAGTCACAAGGTTCCGTGGTTTGGAAAAAAATCGAAATTCACTGCATTTAATACAGCAACCAAAAAATTGTTTAAAATTGCCGCAGTTTGTACGGATTCCGTGCTAAGCAGAGGGAGAAGTCGTCTGAATATCTGCAACAGTGGCGTCTAAGCTTTGTCAAGACCGTAGAGCTGAGTGGTTGTGAAGCTCAGTGCTGTGGAACATATACGAGCCTTCCGTAACATATTTAAGTCCAACAAAAACCAGTTTATGTAAAATCAGACTACCTCAAACCCCAAACCCACCCGTTGTAGCAGCCTGCAAAATACCCGAACCTTGGGGTAAAATGGAAAGAATCCGGACTTAATGTACCCGAACCTTGGGGTAAATTTTATCCTTGTCAAACTCAAACCTTGTGACTTAGGCCTGAAATATACTAAAATTCTATTAGTAAACCTAATACTGAATCGCATATGTTCCAAGGACAACCTCCTCCTTGATGGTGTAACACCTCCAAGTTCTCAACTTTGTATGTCACCATCCTTCCCAGTAATGTATCCATGACGGTCTTCCATATACAACCAAGATTTTTCACCAATGCAGTAAGTTGATACAGCTTTATCTTATCCAACACTTCTTCCCAGATCTATAGCCATGGTACTGATAATCACATTGAGCTTCCTACACTGTAATAATAAGAATCGCCTTCGAAGAAAAAAACCCATATGGTATCCATGGTACTGATAATCACAGTGAGCTTCCTATACTGCAATAAGAATCATCTTCGAACGAAAAACCCCATATGGTATCCTGCTTCTTGATTTCGCAGAAATAGTATTTTGGCCTTGAACTGCATCCATGACAACATTCCGTTCTCAGACAGAACTTATTGACAATGCAGTAAGGTGATGAACCTTATTAATATCCCCCAATCTACCCACATCCAGCCATGGCTCTGTAATCACACAGGGCTTCTTCCTATACTTTAATGATGCAGTAATGACTGCAAAAAACATTCACCTTCAAAGAAGAGTGGTACTGGATCTCCATAGTTGTGTCATAGAGATGATTTAGAAGAAGTTTCATCAAATGATTTCTACAAATAAAACAAGAGATAGGAATCCCCTTGGCATCTTGTATCTTGTATGTTGGCTATTATATGTATTTAGAAGGCTTTGATCTATTCAACTTTTAAAGTAATTAATCCTTTTTATTTAAAATCTAAAAAAGTTTAAACTGTTCCATGGGCCTTGGGGCAAGCATGGAGCTAGGGTTTTAATGCTGCATGGCTCGGCACCTCGGCTGCCACCTGCGCCACACACCTATCACTCACATCCCTTTCCACAGTTTTACTCCTTGCATTTTCTAGTCACACCTGCTGATAGTTTTTTTCTGCCTCTTGTTCCATGGCTGCTGGGTCTCCTCTGTCCCTTCGGACTGTACCCTGTTCATGCTTGGAATCAGGATTGTTCTCCTTGCATCCTATTCTGCTGCATTTTCTAGTCATGCCTGCTGATTAAAAAATTCAGCCTCTTATTCCGTGGCTGCTGGTTCCCCTCTGCCCTTTTGGACTGTGCCATGTCCATTCTTGCGATCAGGACTGTTATCCTTGCATCATATTCAGCTGCATTTTCTAGTATGCCTACTGATGATTTTTTTCAGCCTCTTGATCCATGGCTGCTGGTCCTCCCCTGTCCTTCAGGGGGATTTTGGGGGTCACTCTGCTTCTGCCACTCCTGTTGGGGTGGTCTCTAAGCCTCTCACCCACTTCATTGTTGATATGATGGTTTCAGTTCCAACTCTGGACTTAGTTCTGAATGTGGCAGACCAGGAAAGTTCTACCAGAATCATGGATTGATCTGCAGATTCAACACTCTATCACCCAGTATGTCTAAACTCCAGTGACTCCACAAATGGGGTTCTTCCTCTTGTAATTTCTCCTTTACAATGAAAATTTTCTATACTCCCATGCTATGGGTTCTTCATTGTGGAAAGCAATTATATAGCTGCTATAGACTATCTGTGAGGACCCCCAATTATGCATGAAAGTGCAATTTCCTTCTTTTAACCCCTCCCTAGATATTATCTTAGTTAATCTTATTTGGTTCAGGCTTCCAAACCTGCCCTTGCAGTTTTGGGGTCCCAAATTCCCAACATTCTCCAATCCTAGGAAGCCGGGTATGCCTGTGCAGGGTCCAGGTACCGGTACAGTCCACACCCAATATGAGTTCATTTGCGGTTCTCCGGGGGATATGCACAAGATACGCCAAAACATACCCAAGTACGTCCTACACATTTCCAGCACAAAGCCGGAGGGAAAAGCATTTTTATATTAGTTTACAAAAAAGTCAAAAAGACTTTTAAAAATATAAAAAATAAAACCCTAAACCCTAAAAGACATCCCCAAACTCTTCTTAAACGACAACACATTCACGTCACATTGCATACTTATCTCTCATTGAACACTGACTCTCCCACCTTCAGTACTTTGCATGGCAGAGCTAGCATGAGCTGCTGCTACTCCTTGTGGTTCCTTAGAACCACATGATAGTGTTGCTGCTCTTGATAAACACACTAGAGAGTATTATGATTATGAATTTAATAAATATGCTGATTTTTATGTATACATATTTCCACAATGTAATTGTTCTGAGTTTGATAAAAGAATATCATGACATTTGGCATTGAATTATCAGTATGTAATGTGGTTATTTAGCTTGTTTTCTTGACTCTGCATATTATATGGTTAATTTTACTTATTTGGCTATATTTTGAAATATTTTATATATGTTTTGTACAGCCATACCATAGTCACACCTGATTCCCCCTAAAAAATTTGTCGTCCAGCACATCAGGTCCCCATACCCGTATCTGCTCCCCTACACGTACCAGCGACCTAGCTTCAATCCACTGGTAATGCCCTGGGGAAATTCCATTGTTGTGCCGATGAAACATTTCTCAGACACTTCACAAACCTTGCCAGAATTTATATTGAAGTGAACGTCTCTTACAGCCCACCTGAAAAAACCTAGCTCATGGTCGGATATAAGGTTTGGAAACAAGAGGTAGATTACGAGCAGGTGGCTTTTAGGTGCAGATCCGGCTTCTCTCATGGGCATTAGGTGGCTGCTTGCCAGAAATGAGCTTCAGCACTCGTCTTTGGTGGCAAAGGTAAAATGAGTAAGCAGAAGATGCCTAATTGGTTGGGCAGGGCCTGAGACTCCCCATCACCTGGGTGAAATTGGTTGGCAGTGGCCAAAATTGTGGTGATGTTGCCATTGGGGAGGAACCAGCTCTTGCTGTTACAAGTTCTGAAAACCCTCGTGTTCCTTCAACTGGTACAGTTCAGGGCCCTCCCCTATGTGAGCAAGCTGCTGGAGGCTTGTTGGTGGCCTCGGGTGGGTTTCATGTCCACCTGGAGCTCTTTCTCCTTCTATGAATGGAGCTCGGGATTCTCAGCTGCACACTGCTGAAGTTTTGTTGCAGCTTTCAGCTGGTATTTTAGTTTCATTTCCTTCTGGGTGGGAGTTCCACGTTGCATTTTTTTTCCATTGGGGGAGCCTGCCTCTGAGTCTGATGTATTCTTGCAGCCACATAATCTAAGCTGGTTAGATTAAGGTCAAAAAGAAAGAGAAGATTCTGATGTATTCTTCCAGCCACTTGACTCTCTGATACAACAAACGGATGGGTCGAGTTTTCCTTTGCTTGGGCTTTTGCCCTGGACCAAGGTCATTTTCTATCCTCATATTCCTGCATTGTTTTCTTTTTCTCTTCTTCTTCTCTTCTCCTCTTCTCCTATGGTCTTCTACTCATTTCAAATGGGTGAGGGAGGGCCCCAATAGAATCCCTCGATTTACCAATCCAACAAAATATTTTTATTTATCAAAAAAAGTACCACCTTTTGAGGAAGCTCTTCAATGTAAGATTGCAGACAACCATATCACATTCACTCAGGACTCATATTGCTCAAACAACATGTCACATACAATTACAAATCCCCAAGTGTCTAGGTGTGGACAAATTTGAATATAGATCTCAAAAGTAATGGTATTTTTTGGAATGTGAAGAAGTTTAACATGCAGTTTCATTCAAGGCTTGGCATTGTCCTAAACCCTAATTACTTTTATAGCATTAGAGACACTAACATAGTGGATAGCTATATGCAATTTGTTTCCATAAAATAGCCTCAACCACATAACTAGAGTTCCAGCTACATCCTCCTAAATTCATAAATGTTTCTAAATGCAAGTAGAACATCTTGATGCATCAAAATATGAATCTTAGATTGTTTATTAACTAACAACTTTATCAAATCCCCATTTAATCAATAGACATAATTATAGTTCTAACACAGGCTTAACACATTTTTAAAACAAAAAAAAACTTTGCAAAATAGGATCTTAATATCTTATAAAATTAATAATAGATAGAATATTGTATATGATCCTATAACAGCAAAACACGCACTCTGAAACATCTAACTTACAAAATATAAACTTTAAAAAGGCAAAACAATTTAGGTAATACCAGGACCAAGTACTCGAACATTGGCACCCGAGTCTTCTTGAATAGACTTTATTGTTGATCCTTGTTTTCCTATTAAACTTCCAGACTGTGTCCCAGGTAGCAGCATTCGAGTTGAAATTGATCCACCCGCACCTTGTTGTGCTCGACCAGCATCTGTAATTGCATCTATGCCCTCTAGTATCCGCTTATGCACCTTAAGTACCCCATCCATTGCTGGGGAGATTGGTGCTTCTGGTTCATCCTTTGCTGAGACCATGACCTAAAACATACCAGGTTAACAATCACACTTAACACTGACAGCGAATTTATATAAGATTCTCTTTAGGTCCTCCAATTCAACCCAAATAAATGCAATAAGATATATATCCCAGCAATACCCCATTGAAAAAATTATGCACAATAGTTTGACTACAACATAAACTACAGACAAAAAATCAAAAGTTGGAGAGGGGAATTCACTAAAAATGCACCACAAGAGCAAAACATAGTTTATTTTGCATTAACATCTTGAGAGTAGTAAATGGATATAAAACAGGAAGACATGCAAACAGTATATTTTAAATGAGTTTTTCTTTATCTACAAGAATAAATGAACATGCAACTTACAACACGATCAGGGATGCCAGGGACTCCATCTAGAATTTTGATGCGAGATTTGGTCTCCTCGCACATTTTCTTCACAAACTCTCCCTTGCGACCAATTATTCCACCAACCTTCTGACTGGTTATAAGCAATCGAAAAACACTCTCTCCAGGCCATCCAGGCCACTTTTTATCAGGACCTGTTCCAGCTGCTGTTTCCTCATCTCGCACTCTTTTTTGACCAGGAGTGACACTTCTAGGTTCTTGCATAGATTCTAGCACTGTTGACATTTTAAATGTTTGTTTTGCCTGCCCCAGATCCAGCACATATAAGTATCAACACAAACGGCTTGCAGCTTAAACGCAGTAAATAGAGGAGGTCGATCAACTTCTCACAGCCTGTATTCAATACAGACTATTAAGTCAATTTGGTGGTAGTCTCAAGTGTAGATATATTAGTCTTCTCTGTCTGTGTGAATGTGTGTAGCAAACAAAGTAGAGAATTAGAAGCTGCACATAATTGTATATATCCACAACAAACAAAAAATAGTATCCCTTGATAAATAATTGGAATAGAAAACTAACACCAAGAAATATCTTAATGCTTGCTCCGTATTTATAGATATAAAACAAGAAGACATGCAAGAAGGTTTTATAACAATGACCAAAAGCAACTCCGACTTAAAATGTTAAGACAAACAGATGGTAAGAATTAGGGTCTAGCTAAAAGAATTTTGAGTGCATGCTTTCTAGCTAAAAAAAGCCTAATATCAATTTCAAATGAATCAGGTAGAAACCATGCACTCAGAATGCTTTGCTGTCAGCACTATACGAATAATACCACCACATCAGAATTTTGGGCCACGAACAGAGGCATTTATTTCGATGAAGCTTGGGGATCGGATACTAACTCACAAGTCTGGCTGCAGAAACATTTTCAAGCAGGGGGATACACATTAGCTGGCAATCGTGTTGATTCAGAAATTACTCTAAATCACCAGTGAAATCAATCCGCCTGGTACTGCAAATGGTATACCCACTGTCCCAACCATAAATAAATTATCCACCAGAAAAAAAAACTGTTGAGCCAGAGATTACACCTAATCATGGGAGCAATCAATCACCCTAGTCCGTCAATAAGAAAGATCCTAAGTTAACGGCTGCTTCCTTTATCCTACAATGTTTACTCTTACATAGAAACCTCAGTGCTCTAGTAGTGCAATATCCGCAATCCATTTCTGAGCCAAAAAAAAACACATCGAAATTTTAATCCACTAACCCAAAACTCTGTGGCTTAATGCACAAAGCTATTGTATCCTACAATACGTGATGTCTGTCTGCAGGTCATATCTGAACAAAAAATATCTTCAGTGCACTGACTTGACCCTCCCATTGCATATAATGAATAAATCACTTCCAGCAAAGGCCCTTTGAGCGAGGGTTACGAAACCCACTTTCCAAAAACCCTAAAATACAAGGGTTCAGAAATAGGGTTTAGCTAGGGTTTAGAACTTAAATCAAAAGTTTGTTTAGTTCGTATAAAAATATTAGAACCCCTTTCGCCACCATAAAACTGCTTTTATACTAAGCTCCTAGCAGCTTAACTGATTCTGTTTAGTTCATTTTAAAAAATTAGAACCCCTTTCGCCGCCATAAAATGCTTTTATACTAAACTGCTAGCAGCTTAACTGGTTCTTGACGGCGGCAAATGGGATCTATGGGCTAAAAACAGCTGATTTTTTTACAGCATACTCGAAAATGTGGCCGAATATCAGCGGGTGAAGCGCACATTACAGAGGAAAACAACTAACCAAAAAACTGCGGCGAAAAAAACAAAACAAGAGCTCAGCTCACCTGAAAATAAATGCAATCTGTGCAGACTTTCTTACCTCTGGTTGAAGAAACCCTGCTCCTCGAGGAAGTGGAGATATATTTAGTGTATATATCTCAGAGATGTTATATGCTCATCCCTACTCCCGACTTGAGTAGATATACTTAGCGGAGTAAAGAAACGAAAAAGCGGATGAGGCGTTATTTGATAAATCTTCCCCTCCTCTCCATTCTTTCTATTTTATTTATATACACATTTTTTATTTATTTTCTTAAATCGATAGTGATGTTAGAAAGACCCTCATGGACCCCTCCAACGATTTAGGGATTTGTTCGTTTTTCTTTTTTTTCCGTAGGAATTGCACCGGTAGGGTGCAATGGATATGTCGAAAGGGCGCAGAACAGAGCGGATGGCGTCAAGTGTATTGAAGACATAAATAGTGGCAAATTTAGAATAAGAGAAAAAAAAAATGTTGGTGTTTCTTTGATGGTGTGGGTAATAGACATGTGTGATTGAAAATCGTGTAATCTCTGACTTGTAACAACCAAGTAGAATAAATAAAGGTGAGGTTGATTTCAACGGAGAGCTTTGATTTTTTCTAGATGAACCCTCGAAACACAAGTGTTGTACCAACAACATTCCTGATAAAAAGTAAATTAGATTATTTTGTAATATCAATGATCAAGTGATACATTGTAAAGGATAACTCTAAACTGAGTTTATGTCCAATTGAAAACATTGGTTGGTGGTAAGAGCAAGACGATATGGATGAGAGTAAATGGTAAAGATGAAAGATCGATCAGGTCATTTTGTGTTTCCAATGTCTATGGTCACCCTGTCTAAGGTTAGGCCCTCTAACTTGTGTATAGTCAATGTCCGAGACATTTTGAGTGGGAGTTACCTTTGGGTGGCTCAGGTAATTGCATGGCACGCCTTTATAGTTGGCGAAGTCAACGATGACGAAAAGTGGCATTTCTGGCGAGCTTGTTCCATGTTTATAAACAACCGTTGAAATACGACCCTGTGCACCATTGACTAGTCATGTTGAAACCCATAAATTGGATCTAAGCATTACTTTTTGGTTGCTACATAAGAGGGTGCTAGATTCTAATTGGTCATCATCATTATCAATTGATTTGGCATGTTTAGTATGTTCAGCACGACATATTGCAATGGGAACACTCGTAGATTTCAACATGGTTTTGTTGTGAATTAAAACCATAGTAGCTCTTGCAAACAAATGCATTGTTGATTAGAAATGTACATTTTCTTCCATAGGTAAAGACAATTTAGTCTATGTCATGAGAAGTTTCCAATATTCAAGCCTTCGTTCTACATTTCTAATGTTGAGCAAAACAAAAAGCAAATTTGAGAGTTATTTGTGCTTTGTTGCCGGAAGATGACATCCAAAGTAATAATTGTTGTGAATCTTCACTAAAGTGTCATCCCATTGACTTTCTAACATAAAGGGGGACATCCATTATAGGTGGCAGTTAACCCATATAACCATTAAAAATAATGGAGTGTGCACCAAAAGGAGATATTATATGGTGAGCGAATGTTTGTCGCAATATTTCATCGATGCACGAGAGTAGTTTTAGACCAATGAAGTTCATTTCATCTATCAAGATGTAATGGACGCGCTTTAGAGACTCTTGGAATGAGGCAAATGACTAGCCATCTAGGGGTTTCATGTGTTTTAATAGGGATACATATAGCAACAATAATAGTAGTTGCATTTATGTTGAATGTAGCGATGACAGTTGGGGCAAGAGTTAATAATGGGGGATAATTCTAAGGTGTGCATAATGCTAGTGATTTCCGCAACCAAACTATTAAGTATGATTTTCGTGTGCTTATAGTGCCATGGATTATCATTTTCAAAGGCAACGAGGAGGTGTTGTGGATAAAGCGAGACATGACAATGTCAAATGCAAGTCGTTGTTTAGTGCATAAGTTAACAATTGCAAAAGTGGTTGTGGAGGATTGTGGAATTATATCGTGTATGTCATGGTTTAATTATATGAATGAAGTTGTTGTTTCTTGTAAAGAAGGTGTGATGCATGAATAATCCCAATTATGGAGGTGGTCAAAGTCACGATTGCCTAGTATGTTCGAGTCATTTTATTCCATTGAATTGGAAGGGTGATGGCAGGATAGTAGTTGTCATTCGTTTTCTTCAGGTTGATGTTGTTCTATGTCTTCGTCATTAGTCATTTCATCACTTGAGGATGGACTTATTTCATGAGGATCGTGTTGTACATGCCATGCACAATAGTTGTGCCGCATGGCTTTCCAATTTATGACAATCTTATCTCTAGAATCTCTAATGTCTTGAACAATGTCTCTAAATGGTTTGTATAGGAAGAGCTTTGAAATGTAAAATGCTTCAAAGGGCTCAAATATTAGTGTCGGCATGATCTGGTGGCCAATATGTCGAAAAAGTATCAATAAAAGTGTAGGATGAATGCCTACAAATTTTTGATGCATCACTATGAAGTGGAAATTTTTGCTCCAAAAAAATAGTGATATCATGGCCATCATATAGGATTAGGAGCCTTTTTTTGTGTATGAAAGTTTTTTGGGCGAGACTTATTCATATAGCTAAATTAATGTCATGTCATTTGGGAACTTTTCATAACACGTAGTTGAGTTTTTAATATATATGTAAATTTCAAATAGATATATTTAGCCTATATATCACAATTATCTATCTATCAAGCTACTATTACAATTATTCTTAAGAAACCATGAATCAAGTAACTATTACAAGTTGTGACTATTCACATACCACTCTTGGATATCTCAAAGTTTCTATTTTGTAATAAATAGATAACTATATTATGCCACATATTAAACAAACGATATAAAACAAAACAAAAGTTAGACGTTGATAAATTGTCAATTAAATTAAAAGAAAGCCTATAAGACATTTTGCTACAACCCAATAAAAATTAACAAATTAAAACAAAAATTAACACAATCACAATTTTAATAAATTTGACACTAGAAGGAAATTATGTTCCCATAAGAAACCACAAATTACATGGTATTATAGACACAAAATCACGCACTTTGGGTAATTATTTAGTCCTGATTACATACTACTATTCATATGATTCCTAAGTAAGAAAAAGCCCATGTCTTTGGCCACCTTGCTTTGCTTTTTGCTGCTTCTTTTGGTCTTACACCCTTACTTGCTCAATTTACCTTTTTACTCTTTGGCATTTGTCATCCTAGACACCAGTGCCCAGCCAGGATGCCAACGTTAGGCACCCTCGTCCCCTCTAGGCGCCCATGTCCTCTTTGTACTTTACTCACACTTTTTGGGTCCTTTCTAGTCATTTGAGCATCTTATATTTTTTGGTAGTCAGCCTTTTCAGGGTTAATTATGAAATTCAAGCAAAGGAATCATATAAATATAAAGTTATGTGATCATAATAAAGGACCAAACACTAAACATTATCTATCACCACCTAAGGTTGCATCCATCAAGGCATCTAAGAGCTCCATTACATCCATCTAGATCCATCACAAGGGACACAAGGGTTGGTTTTATACATCACACTTCATAGGAGGGAAGTTCATTTTATTCCATGCACACATTTATTACATTCTACATCTAGCTACTTGCTTGCTATCCAAGTGCGACAGGCACCCAAGAGCAACCTAGGGCACAATTCCGCACACACACATATTTAACTACATTTGGGTATAAGATGTAGTGCAATGCTCAGTCGTAAGTTCACCATTGTGATAGTTGAGGTTGGTCTAACCCCTCATTTTATATCTTTCTTTTTTAGGATTTGATGTCTATTTGAGGGTTTTGCATGTTCATTCTTCATTGCAGGTTTATAGCGACCTTGGCAATCTTGGTGTGACCTCAAAGTGATCAAAAGGTGAAAGGTGAACACCTTACGTGACACCTCAGAGGAGGTTTTATGAGCATTTCCACAGACCTCGGTGCCCGAGAAACAGGTCTAGGGCACCCATAGGCACCCAGTCCCTCTCTAGGTGCTCTAGCCCCAGTCCAGCCTGTCCCTCTAGTTCTACATTTTTCTGCTGCTCCAGTGCTGATGGTATGTGCTTCACATTTTCCAATTTTCTAGCTCTATGCATTCTCCAGAACTCTGTGAACCAACTAAGGATTTCTACCCTCTCTTTGCAATTAGGGTTTCATTATTTAATTTACTTAGTTTGCTTGAGTATTCATTGTTGTACTTAATTGTTATTTCATTTACTGTTACTTATAACATTCAGATTATGCATATATTTATTTTAGCTTAATCATTTTGGTGAACCCCACTTGATCTACATGCTATTAGGATCTTTATCATCATGAGTATCTCAATTAATGACTTCTTTCTCACAAATCCTGAATTAAGACATAAAATCCAAAATTTCCTCGCTACTACTCACATTCCTGCTGATATGCATCCAGACACCATATATCACTATTTTGTCGATGCATTTTCCCAACATATTGCTTTCTCATCTAATCCTAACTGTCCCGATCTTTCTATTTTTGAAAATGATCCACCCTTACATATCATGATTCACATTTACAATATGGGTATCAAGCACACTTTAATCGATAATGGATCTGAGCTCAATCTTTGTCCTATGTCATTCCTTGAAAAGATTGGTCTTTTTGGTTGCTAATGTTAGTCCAATCATCTATTTCTCTTCGTGCTTATGATGGCTTTGTTCATCCATGCTTAGGTCACATTACTTTTCCTATCACTGTTGGGCCAAAAAATCTTAACATCGTCTTCTTTGTCATCATTCAATTCCCCATTTCATACAATTGTTTACTTGGTAGGCCATGACTTCAACGCCATGCAAGCAGTTCCCTCTATTGTACACCACTATTGTGTAAATTCTTACATGAGGGTATCGAGTATACTATTTTTTGTGATCATCATCCATTCAAATATTGTGACCATGATCCAAATACTACACTTCCTACACCAAGAATTGATACTACTTATGAACCACAACCTTTAGATGAGCTACCACATTTACCACCTCTTGAAGGTGCCATTTGCATGTTAGATACGATCCCAACTACATCTACGCCTCCCCCTGCTGCTACTACTAGGCTATGATTCTTTATTAGGGCTTGTCCCTACATCAGATGTCATACCACCTTCAGTACCTTCTCATGCACAATCAACATCTACACCACCTCCCTTCACATGTACACTTTTCATGAATGATTTTTATTGGGAACACATTCCATTTGATCCTACTTGCGATGTCATTATATGTTCCCATGATGGTTTGACTTGGATAGGATTTGCTTTTGAGGATATTTATCCTCCAACTCATGATCCTCATCTCTATTATGGATTCATCACTATCACTGTTGCTTATGGTCTACGTGTCTTCCATCTCACCATCTACCTTACATGAAGCCCCTTGCTCTTCTCCACTTACATTAGGACAATCTTGGCTTGCTTACATCAGGGGTAACGTTAGACCCTGACCATACTGATATATCATTTCCCATGTCATTTGGTCACATTTTCATTTGCAATGATTATTTTCCTTGGTTATTCACCTAATATGACTCGGTGGTATGCACAAGGGTGTCCATTACCTCCTTTTACTGATGAGGAATATGTTATGGGCATTTATAGTTTACGCCTCAATGGCTCTTTACTTGACCAACCCGACACTATCACTTATCAGGTCTCAGATGCCTCACCATAGAAGATTTTGACCCTGAAAATGATGATCTTTTAGATGAATTTACTTGATCACCTTCATTATTACACATTTGAGGGGCATCACATTATTTCTACCCCTCTCCCCTTTAACATCACTATGAGTCTTATATTCTCATCACCTTGCATTTTATCTCTCACATTCAACACACATAACCTGCATACATTAATATCGAGACTCCCCGATGACACACTCATGTTCTTGGGGTTCTTACACGACATGTTGAAGGATATCTTATAATAAGAACCCCATTTCTTTCATCACATGTATTGCATACATAATGGGTTATCATACATATTTATGATATTTCCATTTATTACACCTTATTCAATGCACTACAATATAACTTCTCATCACATTATTTATATACCAAATACATTTATCATCTAGCACACTCATCACCACACACTTTCGGGGGCATCATACTCACTCCCCCCGGTCTTATAGCACCTATCAATTATGTTCCATCTGTAAACACATCAAATGTAGTCTTTTACATTCATCATATACATCCCTATACTTATTTAAAAACATCGTCATTACCCATTATGACGCACTCTTGTGTTTGGTTCACACTTGACTTTTGAGGGCATAACTATACACATGAACCTCATACACACTGGTGCATGTCATTACACATCTTCAAGAAGGTATACAAATCATGTCCTACACTTGACACATTCACAACACATCCTCCCTCTATTCACTTCACCACATTGTACACACTTTACAATAGATACACCTTGTGAACACATATCTGTAGCATTAATAATTAGTTACACATGCAATTACACATTACACATTTACACATCTTGCACACACACTACATTATACAAGGCTTTCACACATTCCTCTTACAGCATCATCTACTTACACATCTTTTAAAACATTTTACCTACATGCTATACACATTCATGCTACACATTTCTTACATCTATTTTATGTGTTGTCACTCATTACCTGAATGAAGACTCTAGTCCCATGGTTCATACTTGAATGCTAAAGGTTCAATTCAAAATTGAACACCTTAATCTCACATGTTCATGTGGACATTCCACTATACACTTTATTCTTCACAATCAATCAATCAAATGCAAGTTTGCACTAAAACATGCACACATTTCTAGCCATCCACATTGTTAACACGTATTGTGATATAGTGACTTTGTGCTACATCATCACGTTTTCTAGCAGGGATCTATTCATACCTATTCATGATATACGTATTTGAAGCTACATCATCATGATTTCTACTTGCATAATGTCCATCCTTATAGTTTCGCACATATACGCTTTATGCTAGGATTCATCGTGATTTTAAAGCATCACATGAAATTAGTGATATAGGCTTTAGGTTAAATCATCACGCAACTACTCATGCCTAAGGAATAGCAACCAAGATCAAGCAACGCATTACCATTCCACACATCATCAGTCTATACTAATCACCCCCTTTCTACATATTACACATCATTTAGGCCATTTTCTGATGATGCACTCTCGTTCACAACTCATTATTGACTACTGAGGGGGCATAAACAAATGAACCTCACTACATACATACACATCCACTCAAGGGGCATGTTAAAAACCCATATCATTCACATTGCATTCTATTCTGCCTCATCCATAACATATTACATATCTTGGTTGCATTTACTCTTGGTTGCATTTACTTGTTACATGTTCATCTTATTACACATGTTAGATACATATCTTGTATGTCATTATCTTTATCATACACACATGCGCGTTCAGTTGCCTTTCTAGTTGTGATCACAAATTTTACAGATCCATTAAACATAGTATGGATGTTTAGCGCAGTACCTATTGCTTGAGTCCCATAGCGGTGCCTGGGGGCATCCACTCTTGTACACTACATGTGTTATTGTTTCATTTTGTTCCATAACACATTACTTTCTCAGATTATACATGCCTTGAAATACCTTTTATTTTTTCTAACATGTTAACGGGTGCTTTATGTGCAACATTTGTTTTGCAAGATCTATTTATTTCCATGGTTGTCTGTTACATTGTATGCTTCAGTATATGCTCATTGTTTACAGGCTTTTCCCTTTGTTTTGTGTGCAGACTTTCCTATTTTAACGGCCACTACGGCCTTGATTGTCTTGCGACATCATGAGTGATGTCTCACATTTGTAACCTACTTTTCGTGCTATCTACATTATCTTCTTGCATGTCTTATTTTAGATTACACATTGTCTGTTAGCTTACATTTTACATGAGTGTTTGTCTTTGCTTGTACTAACACTTGTTTTCCCTAGCCACTTATTTGTGTGTGCCTTGGTTTCTACCAAGCACATTCCCTCCCCCTGCAGGGCACAATTTCAACACAATGGTTGGTCCTCCTTTTGACTGCATACTCCTTTAGTTGTTGAGTATGGAGCTAAACTACTCATGTTTTAGCATGCAAATAGAACTTGCTGGAAGTTGACAGTAACCGGCATCGGTTAGAGTGTGACCGGCATTGGTCAGGGCAAGTTGGAACTGGCGACGGTTAGGCAGAACCGGCATTGGTTACCTGTGCGACGAGTTTTTAATTAACTCTCGGGATTTATTTCTATTTTTAGCATTGGAATAGATTTAATGAATGTAATTGCATGGCTAAGTGCCCTAAAGTCTTAAACGACTATTTAAAGCATAAAGCTAGGGTTTAGAATGAGAGGATTGATCATAATTACAAGATAATTATGTGAGAGAGAATTCTTGGTGAAGAATCAAAAAGCTTGAAGGAAGAAAGTACTGAACATCTGAGAAGTGTAGAAGATTGTAAATCTTCATTGTATATCTTGTCAAAGCTTTGGATAATAGATTGGCTTGTTTCTTGGTGGACGTAGCCCACACTGGGTGAACCACGTTAAATCTGGTTTTGATTTATGTCTCTTGTTTTGTATAATTCTTCTGGTAGAATATCCACTTTTATTTGCATGTATGCTTAGATCTGATATATTGTCTGTACAACCGGTGTGCTAACCCCAACAACTAGTATCAGAGCTTTGTTTGAGGGTTTTGTGTGTTGACAGATTTACTCACAGAGGGTTTTCTGATTGAGTGGGAGCTACAGCAATGACAGAAGATAATAAATACAAGGTAGAGAAGTTTGACAGCTGAAATTATCAATTATGGAAGATGCAGATTGAGGATTATCTGTATCAGAGAGATTTGTACTTACCGTTGGATGAGAAGTCTAGACCTATGAAGATGACTGATGAAGAATGGAAGATTCTTGACAGAAAGGCTTTGGGATCTATAAGATTGAGCCTGGTAGCATCC
This sequence comes from Taxus chinensis, assembly GCA_019776745.2. Classification (NCBI taxonomy): domain Eukaryota; kingdom Viridiplantae; phylum Streptophyta; class Pinopsida; order Cupressales; family Taxaceae; genus Taxus; species Taxus chinensis. Next base: position 633,377,902 of record CM034150.1, on the reverse strand, counting down.
GTGGCTTCCAATATTACAGAAGCGGCTTCTACGGTAGACTTAATGAAATCTCTTGCTAATTTATATGAAAAACCTAGTGCTTCAAATAAAGTTTATTTGATGAAGAAACTTTTTAGTTCTAAGATGCATGAAGGTGAATCTGCCTCTAGTCATTTGAATGATTTCTGATCTATTGTAAATCAGTTAAAATCGGTTTCAATACCATTTGATGATGAAGTAAAAGCACTTTTATTCTTATGTTCTTTGCCTGATAGTTGGGACAACTTGGTAATGGCTGTTAGTAATACAGCATCTGCTAATAATATTTTGAAGTTTGATGATGTGGTTAGTATAATCTTGAATGAAGAAATTCATAGGAAAAGTACAGAGGAAACATCATCTGGAAATGCTTTGAATGTAGAAAGCAGGGGCAGGCAGAAGGAGAGATCTAAGAGTAAGAGTAATGGGAAATCAAAGTCAAGGGATAACAGATCTAAATCCAGAAGTAAGGGAATTACTTGTTGGAAATGTGGAAAGAAAGGACATGCAAAGAAATATTGTTGGTCAAAGAATAAAGAGAACCAACAACCAGACAAAGGTAAAGAGGTGAATCTTGCTGCATCAGAGGTAATGCAAGATGCTCTTATTCTTTCTTTAGATAGTAAAATTGAATCATGGGTTTTAGATTCAGGAGCTTCTTTCCATGCAACCCCTAATAAGGGTTATTTCAGAAATTATGTCCAGGGCAATTTTGGGCATGTCTATTTGGGTGATGATGAACCTTGTAGTATTACTGGTAAAGGGGAAGTTCATCTAAAATTACAGAATGGAAATACATGGGTATTGAAAGATGTGAGGCATGTGCCAAGCCTCAGGAGGAATCTTATTTCTGCAGGGCAACTAGGTGAATCTGGTTGCATGGTTACTTTTACAGGAGACTCTTGGAAAGTCACCAAGGGTGCTTTTGTTGTGGCAAGAGGTAAGAAGGTAGGAACATTATATTTATCTACCTGTATTATTGATTCCTTTTCTGCATTATCTACTTCAGATTCAGATGCATGCATGTGGCATAATCAGTTGGGTCATATGAGTCAAAAAGGAATGCAAATCTTAAAGGCTAAGGGTAAGTTATCAGATTTGAAAGATTTAGATCTTGATTTTTGTGAGCATTGTATCTTTGGAAAGCAAAAGAGAGTGAGATTTCTCAAAGTTGGGGCAACTAAGAAGGAGCAGAAATTAGAGCTTGTACACTCAGATGTGTGGGGACCAACTCAGGTAGCTTCTCATGGTGGATCCCAATATTATGTTACTTTCATTGATGATGCTACAAGAAAGGTATGAGTTTATTGTATTAAACAAATCTAATGTTTTTGAAACTTTTAAAAGATGGAAAGCCCTTGTTGAGAATGAATCAAATTCTAAGTTAAAGTGCCTTAGATCTGACAATGGTGGTGAATACTGTAGCAAGGCTTTCAATGATTATTGTTCAGTGAATGGGATACGTAGAGAAAGAATGGTTCCAAGAACACCACAGGAGAATGGTGTTGCAGAGAGAATGAACAGGACAATCATGGAACGTGCTAGAAGTATGAGGATACATTCTGGATTGCCCTTGCAGTTTTGGGTAGAAGCAGTTGATACAATGGTTTATTTGATTAACTGTGGCCCTTCAAGTTCACTAGATGGAGGAATACCAGAGGAAGCATGGACCGGAAAAGAGGTAGATCTTTCTTTTCTTAAAGTTTTTTGTTCAGAAGCTTTTGTGCATGTTGATAGAGAAAATAGAAAAAAGTTGGATGCAAAATCCAAGAGGTGCACTTTCATTGGTTATGGATCTGGTGATTTCAGTTTTCATTTTTGGGATTTAGAGAATTCTAAAATTGTTAGGAGTCGTGATGTTGAATGGAATGAAAAGAGAATGTACATGGATCAAATTTTGGTACCCAAGGATGAGAAAATTGAGAAGTTTATTGATGAAAATGAACTCTCAGGTTTTAAAGAAACACCTTCAGAAATACACAGTAACCGTGGTCGGTTAGGCCCTAACCGGCATCGGTCAGATGAACCACTGACGGTTACAGAGGATCAGAATTGGCATTGGTTAGCTGAACCGACATCGGTTAGAGGTGACCGGCATCGGTCACTGTCAGAAGTTGATACTAATGTCCAGGAGGTCCAGATTGAGCCTCCATGGTACCCCAAACTCCTGTGAGAAGGTCACAAAGGGTAAGTAAACTTCCAGAAAGATTTTCACCTTCTCTATTTTATCTATTATTGACTAATAGTGGTGAACTAGAAAGCTTTGAAGAAGCAATGCAGGATAAAACTCATGTTCAGTGGGAGCATGGCATGGATGAGGAGATGAACTCTTTGGAACAGAACCAGACTTGGGATTTGGTTAAATTACCAGTAGGAAAGAGAACATTGCAGAACAAGTGGGTTTACAGAATTAAGGAAGAAGAGGGTGGACAGAAAAGGTACAAGGCAAGGCTTGTAGTAAAGGGATTTGCACAAAAGGTAGGTATTGACTTTGGTGAAATATTTTCTCCTGTTGTTAAGATGACTTCTATTCGTACTGTATTGAGTTTAGTTGTAGTAGAAGATTTGCATTTAGAGTAACTAGATGTGAAGATGGCTTTCCTTCATGGTGATTTGGATGAAGAGATTTATATGCAGCAGCCGCTTGGGTATGAAGTCAAGGGTAAGGAGAAATTAGTGTGCAGGTTGAAAAAGAGCCTATATGGGCTCAAGCAAGCTCCAAGGCAATGGTACATGAGGTTTGATAGTTTTATGCATGAGCATGGTTACTTGAGATGTGAATCTGACCATTGTGTTTATTTCAAGAAGCTTGAAAATGGGAGCTATATTATTTTGTTATTGTATGTGGATGATATGCTTATTGCAGGATCTAGTATACAGGACATTGGTGAGCTTAAGAGAAAGCTAGCTCACACATTTGCAATGAAGGATTTGGGAGCTGTAAAAAGAATTCTTGGCATGCAAATACATAGAGACAGGAAAAACAAGAAATTGTATTTGTCTCAGGAGGATTATATCTACAAGGTGTTAGAAAGGTTCAACATGCAGAATGCAAAACCTGTTAGCACACCTATGGCTGGACACTTCAAATTGAGTAAAGATCAGTGTCCTTCATCACAAGAGGAGGTCAAATACATGACACGAGTGCCATATGCTTCAGCAGTTGGAAGTCTCATGTATGCTATGGTTTGTACAAGACCAGACATTGCACAGGCAGTGGGAGTTGTGAGTAGATATATGGCTAATCCAGGTAAAGAGCATTGGAAAGCAGTCCAATGGATACTCAGGTATTTGAAAGGGACATCTAGCATGCAGTTATGCTATGGAGGTTCAGATATTTCATTATGTGGCTATGTTGATTCGGATATGGCTGGAGATCTGGATGGTAGGAGGAGCACTACTGGATATATTTTCATAGTAGGTGGAATGACAGTTAGCTAGATTTTGAGATTGCAGAAGGTTGTGGCTTTGTCTACTACAGAGGCAGAGTATGTTGCAGCTACAGAGGCTAGTAAGGAGATGATATGGATGAGTAGGTTCATGGAAGAGTTGGGAAAGGAGCAAAGTAATTGTAAATTGTTCAGTGACAGTCAGAGTGCAATTCATTTGGCAAAGAACTCAGCATTTCATTCGAGAACGAAACACATTCAGTTGAGATATCACTTCATATGGTAGGTATTGGAGGATGGACAGTTGAATCTGGAAAAGATTCATACAAGCAAGAACCCTGCGGATATGCTAACGAAGCCATTAACAAAGGAGAAGTTGGAGCTACACTCCACTTCTGTTGGTCTTCAAGTTTGAGACTTGAAGAGGAAGAAACAAAGCTTAGGAGGATCCAAGAATGGCGTTGTACAGGTATAGTGTGTAGTAATTAATCTCCAAGTGGGAGATTGTTGAGTATGGAGCTAAATTACTCATGTTTTAGCATGTAAATAGAACTTGCTGGAAGTTGACAGTAACCGACATCGGTTAGAGTGTGACCGGCATCGGTCAGGGCAAGTTGGAACCGGCGATGGTTAGGCAGAACCGGCATCGGTTACCTGTGCGATGAGTTTTTAATTAACTCTCAGGGATTTATTTCTATTTTTAGCATTGGAATAGATTTAATGAATGTAATTGCATGGCTAAGTGCCCTAAAGTCTTAAACGACTATTTAAAGCATAAAGCTAGGGTTTAGAATGAGAGGATTGATCATAATTACAAGATAATTATGTGAGAGAGAATTCTTGGTGAAGAATCAAAAAGCTTGAAGGAAGAAAGTACTGAACATCTGAGAAGTGTAGAAGATTGTAAATCTTCATTGTATATCTTGTCAAAGCTTTGGATAATAGATTGGCTTGTTTCTTGGTGGACGTAGCCCACACTGGGTGAACCATGTTAAATCTGGTTTTGATTTATGTCTCTTGTTTTGTATAATTCTTCTGGTAGAATATCCACTTTTATTTGCATGTATGCTTAGATTTGATATATTGTCTGTACAACTGGTGTGCTAACCCCAACAGCAGTGACATTGCATGCACCCCAAACGAGGGGGGCATCATTTGGGTGAAGTAGTCACCCCATACAAAGTTATACACAACACGATACTGGTACAATATAGTTTTCAGTTTCAGATATGACTCGGAATCAGACTTGGGTCATTAGCACAACGGTCTTTCCTAGATACCTAAAACCAGGGGGTAATTACACAACGATTGGTAGTTTAACATAGTTTGCAGAACTCCATACACAATGAATTTTATAGGGCAGAGAGTCCTTAGCACATGCGTTTATACACACTATCTGCAGTGGTGTTTACATTGTGGGAAGCAACTAAAGGTTGGAGGATGACACTAGACCATTCTCCCTACACTTCTTCCATTTCATTGGCGTGAGATCACCTAAAAAACTCACATGTCAACATCATCTACATGATCCTTTTCTACACCCTTTTCACATCACAGATCAGGTGCACATGTTCCTTTTTCACACTTTCATCATTTTTACATACTTTCCTTACACACTTGTTTACATATTTTTATCATATACATGTGTATTTGACTACTTGTTCGACTTCTCTTTTGCAAGCCCATCCATATGGGAAGCAGTAGTCAACATAAAAAATGACAACTTCATACACACAAACAATGACACTGACATCGACAACAAGTACATCGCGACATCTACACAAACGTTTCTGCCCTAGGTTCATCTTCATCACTTTTTACACTTTCTCCACACTTCACATTTTTATATCACTCTACGCTTTGTCTGGTCCCTCGACGTGTTTTCATCATCAATCTACATCGTTATTAGGTACGCATCTCTATCTACTTTATGTTACCAAGCTTTCCGCTCACCAACATAAAGTGGGGGACAATGTAGACATAAAATCACTCACTTTGGGTAATTATCTAGTCCTACTTACATACTACTATTCATACGATTCCTAAGTAAGAAAAAGACTAATTAACCCATGTCTTCGACCACCTTGTTTTGCTTTCTGCTGCTTCTTTTGGTCTTACACCCTTACTTGCCCAGTCTTCCTTTTTACTCTTCAACATTTTTCATCCTAGACACCAGCACCCAACCAAGACACCAACATCAGGTAACCTCATCCCCTCTGGGCGCCCCTGTCCTCTTTGTACTTTACTCACACTTTTGGGGTCCTTCCTAGCCATTTGAGCATCTTATCTTTTTGGTAGTCGGCCTTTTCGGGGTTGATTACAAAATTCAAGCAAATGAATCATATAAATATAAAATTATGTGATCATAATAAGTAACCAAGCACTAAGCACTATCTATCACCACTTAAGGTTGCATCCATTGAGGCATCTAAGAGCTCCATTACATCCATCTAGCTCCATCACACGGGACACAAAGGTTGGTTTTATACATCACACTTCATATGAGGGAAGTTTATTATATTCCTTGCATGCATTTATTACATTCTACATCTAGCTACTTGCTCGTTATCCATGTGCGACATGCACAAGAGCAACCTAGGGAACAATTCCGCACACACACACAAAACTACATTGGGTCTGAGATGTAGTGCATCACTCAATCATAAGTTCACCATTGTGGCAGTTGAGGACAGTCTGACCCCTCATTTTGCATATTTTTTAAGGATTTGATGTCTATTTGAGGGTTTTGTAGGTTCATTCTTTATTGCAGGTTTACACCAACCTCGACGATCTTGGTGCGACTTTAGAGCGATCAAAGGTGACTAAAGGCAAATACCTTGTGACACCTCGTAGGAGGTTTTCTAAGCATTTCTGCAGACCCAGGTGCCCAAAAACAGGTCGAGGGCGCCCATGTGTGCTCTTGTCCCTCTCCAAGTGCCCCAATCTAGCCTATTCCTTTAGTTCTCCATTTTTCTGTGCAATGGACTGTGCTTCACACTTTCCAGTTTTCCAACTCTATGCATTCTCCAAAACTGTGTAAACCAGCTAACAATTTCTACCCTCTCTTTGCAATTAGGGTTTCATTATTTATTGCTTAGTTTCTTGAGTATTCATTGTTGTACGTAATTATTATTTCATTTACTGTTGCTATAACATTTAAATTAGGCATATATTTACATTTTAGCTTAATTAGGTATTGATAATAAAGCCTCAACAAATAAGATGTTGGGATCAATAAAATCACATTCAAGATAGTGGTGGAGCTCAAAGGACAGTCATTTAAATCCATTGAGTGTGGCATATCTATAATGTCAGAAATCAAGTTACTATGTGAGAAATTTCATTTTTCCAATATATGTAGTCTTGAGCAAAGGGGAAAGATCTTCCTCCTGAAATTAGCAAAATAACTGCGGGTTCACTCCTTAGCTCTGTATTGACATTCTATCAGCTCTGAAAATAGTTCAATAATTAGACCAAGTATACTCAAACAGATTAGACCTAGATTAAATCACTAAAGAGAGACATTTCTTCTCAAATGTTAGTTTTCATTGGTTAGGTTTCCAAGTGACTCATTTGTCTCCACATCCCCATCATAAATTTCCCACTTCTCCTCCATATTGTGCATGCCCCTTAATGACGAGGCTCGTATTAATTGTAAATGATTTTTAAAAATATTCAAGAATCAAATGAACTCATAACTGAAGGAAGCGATGTTGGAGACCCATAAGAAAAAGGATGGCGATGTAGAATGATTTGAAGAAATAAAGCTACGCTGGTAGCATTGGGCTGAAAGGCAGACGTCTGAACTAACTTGGAGAAGAACCGACATGGTCAAGTCAAGTAACATAGAAATGTTTCAAGCCAATTAGTTAATATCTACAAAGAATCAAGTTCTTGGTTTAATCAACAATGTTAGCTTAAATATCATTCTAGATCACCAAACCATGCAAACTGTCCAAAAACTCAAGAAGCCTAATTTGCATACCAACCTCAAAATGCCTTCAAAACTGAAATAAGGGCCAAGAATGGTTTCGGCCTGCTCAAATACACTTAATAAACATGGTATATCACCTCAAGAAGTTACAAACCATCCTTTATCATTATTCACCATTTAGACCTCTCAAACAACTACTAGCCCTTCCACATGACAAATTTTGATGAATAAAACAATCTACAAAGACTTATCCTTCATTGTTAAGATATTCAGATACCTTCTATGGCACTTAAATTGGTCCCAAAGTTTTTAGACTCAATTATAAGCCAATTCATTTTATTCTCTTCCTACCGTTTCTCCTATGCCTAATTTCTAGCCCTCAAATCACCCAAAGCTCATAGTCTAGAACAATATGTAAACTTTCATGCAAAATTCTTTAGCTTTCTAGATACCCATTAAAGAGTTCTATATTCATGCTTAATTTCATTCTCCAACTCCCAATACAACTCACCTAACACCTATTTCCTCTTTTCTTGACTAGGGTAATTAGGTCTCCTTAGGGTTTCAATGGCCTTCTTAGGGTTTTATTGTTTATCCATTGTTTTACACCTTTTATCCACCTTACATCACCTATAACAACCTTGTAAAAGTACATTTTAGGGTTCCATCATCCTATAATCATCAATCATGTTGGTTCTCAAGTTTAATCTTCTTAAGGATTCTTTCTTTAAACACTATAAAGCCTATTGTCCCTTGTTCTCGCCCTTTCTTTATATTTTTCTGAGTTCTCTTATTTATTCACCTTTTCATTTCCTCTCATTCCTCCTAGCCAACTCCTTCAAATTATTTCTACCAATCACATTCAAGACACCTTCTAACAATTGTTCCCTTACTCTTTCGGCTTCTCAATGGAATTGTAGCAGGACAACCTATAATTATTATTATTTAATGGCTCTGAGGGAGTTTCCACACTTCTTCAATGTTTATAAAACAATCACTTAACCTCATAATACAAATGAATTGTTAGTATTTCATAAACTTGACTTGCAGAATAACTATTTCACAAGAATGACATGACTATCCCAATAGTTAGAAGACTGCGCAATTAGAATCTCCTTCTCTTAACCAATTAGCACTCTTAGTTTAAAATCCAATTCTTGAGTCTCTTACCTCCTTTATATCTCCTTCTAGCTTCTCAAATACTCCATATATTCTTAAAGTAAGAATGAGACTAATTTTCTTAAGAATATGTTTCTTCAAGTCTTCAAAACTGGTTAGTAACACAGTCAAGACTCAATTCATGAGTTTTTGAGTTATAACCTTCTTTCAACTATTTTGATACACTTAAACACTTTGAATAAACCTCAAAATCTTGGTTTTCATCAACTTGTAATAGGTTTTATAGTTCCCTCATAACATTTAACAATTTTCTTGTTTCTAAACCCTTGAATAGGGTATCCCCAATCCCAATAGAATTGTTCTTAGTTATGACTCTTATATTAGACATTATGAACTTCCTTAATGACTCATAATGTCTCAACAGACCTTGGTTCCTTCTTACAATGTTCTTTCACTCTATGACATAGGTTATATCTTATCAATCAACTATTCAAAAGTGTGTCAACCAAGATTTACAGTTTTAGATCCTTTCAAACCCACATACAAGTGCATTAACCACATCAACACCCTTTATCATTCCATAAACTTATACTTCATAAGATTAATTCCTTCACAAAGGTTTTCATGCATTTATACTATTAAGCTCTTCCTATCATTCAATTAACACATACACAGTCTTACCTCAAGCAACACAATTCTCTACTCTTGCATACAAGTGTCTCCATGGATGTTTAAACAATTTACTTCTTATTTTATGTCCTCCTTGGGACAATACCATCCACATATACATGTGTACAATAGTCAATAAGCCACATACAACATTCCCAAGACAACTATAATTTTAGACACCTAAATTCCGCTTTTACAATCTTATTACGAACAAGCACACTAATCACTCTCATTCTTACCAATTCCATTATAATTAGTGTTTTCCACTAATTAACTAATGTTTCTTACCATTTTCGTTAATTAACAACACTTTTTTGGTTACCTAGCTTTGTTTACATTCATGTCACCAATTTACGACACGTCGCAAGTCAAAATCCTCTTCCAGATAGACAAATAGCGATTATTAGCTAATTAAGCCTATTTTACCCTTGTTTTGGCCAATAAACCCCATTATTGGCTTAAACCCCTCTTCCAATCATTCAAAATCACCCCATTTCCCTCTAAGACATCTCAGAAGGCTTCAAAAGCTTATCTTAGCCCCTTACTTGACTCTAAGTGGTGTATTAAGGCTCTTTACATCCTAATCACTTGTTAATTCACTAATCATGATTAATAAGCCTTAATTAGGACTAACAAACCTTAATCTATTTTGTGCTTATAGTCCCACATGCACCAAGATGCAAGTTTTCCCCAAATGGAAAACTATAAAAAGGACTAACCACATACCTTTAAACTTTACACCATGCTTTGAATTGCATATCATATAAGAAATATGATTAAGAGCCCAACTTACTACTTGGAATAACTTGCTCAATATTTGCCTCCAACCTTCATGTTGGTTAGTAGACGGATATCCAATATGGCCTTATAGCCATTATTGGAGAGATCTTCTCACCATTTGTGAAGTAACAACAAACTATAATTTGATTGCTCCTAGATCTATTTAGGTCTATGTTAGTTAGCAATTCATACTAAGTAGGCATGTTTTAGCTAAGAGTGATTGATATCATGTTAATTCTTTTAAGTGTTCAATTAAGCTTTAATCATTGGTGTTACTATTGTTAATTCCTAGCTTTGTTAATAGACTATGTGGTGTTAGTCTAGTTATTTGGTTTTGCAAGAGTTTTGAGTAGTTATCAAAACGCCTACTCATACAACATTCCCAAGACAACCATAATCATTCACACATTATTTTATAAATATTCATCGCAATTTTACAAGTATTGCTCAAGAAAATCCTTGGATTTATTACTCCCTTCGACATTACAAAGCTTCTTGAGCCATTTTTACTCTGCTACAGAGTCTCTTCTTCCACTACAAAACCTCCTTACCACTCACCCTCTCTACAATTTAAATGATTTTATGCAAATGAAGTGAATGAAAGTAGTTATGGTTCTAACCAACTAACTTACTTAGGAATAGGCTAACCAAAGTGAGTTAAATCCTAGTTAGGGTCAAGTAAGCCATCTCTTAGGTAATGAATATGTCTCATGACCCATTTTTATGTTCTTTATTAACCCCATTCTAACACCTAGACCTGTAACACGCCTAGAGACAATTCAAATATTTAAAATGTGATTTTGGAGGGAAATTTCCAAAGACCACTTATTACATACTAAAGGAATCCAAATGGGATAGAAACACACCAAGAGCACCCAAATGGACCTACAAAACCTATGAAAACTAATCAAATCCAAAATTTGAGTATTTACAAGTGACGTTTTTGCATTAATACCATACCAATGAGGAAGATTGATGCGAAAGAAGTGTGATTGTGATGATGGCGAGTGGAACTAAGAATGATAATGATGTATACAAACGATGAGTAGATGCACAAGATTGTGATGCAAAACGTGTGGAAAAAATTTATATAAGATAGCGACAAGCCTTTAAAGGCGAAACATGCCTGAAATTCACTTGTAAGCCTATAGGTTGAGTAGATGTGAAACTCCAAGTTGGAAGTAGGAAAAAATAATCGAATGTGAAGACTTCCTATAATGCCTAAATGGTATATACTAAAGTTGCATAGAGATGAAATTGCATCAAAAGAATTAGAATACCAAATATGACTAGATATGCAACCAAATATAGAGTAAATGGAGGTGATAGTGTTCTTGGACTTGAAAATAAACGAAGAAAAATTGTATAAAACCTTAAAACAGGGACCATCCAATGCCCAACACTACAGGAAATATATTGTTAAAATACCTACATATCCTTACCTTTTTTATGTTTCTTACAAGTCACGATGTAAAGGTGGACACTGCATATAATAGAGACCTTGTTTCTGTAAGTTTTTTTAAGCACAAGCTAAGCATTAGGCCCTTACAGTTTCAAGTACATAGAGAGGTAAAATCAAACATAAGCCCAAGAGAATATCTTAGGCCACAAGGGTGAAGATTATGCACAGTTAATTCAAATGCATACCATGTAATAGTGAAGATATAACTAGAGCAAAGGCAATAGGAATAAAGGGCAAATAAGCTCTTGAATCAAATAACAATATGAATTTTCAAAAACAAGACTTGAGTAATTGTAAATCAAGGTGATAAAGGCTGTAATGGAGACTATATATTCACCTTTCTATTCGTATAATCATAGAAAATGATATATGTTATTATCGAATGTGAAGACTGTTTGGCATTTTGTGACAATACAAGTGGTGGGGGATTTCTGTTTTCCATAGCACACAACAACAAGTTCACGAGGATTGATTGTGGCATCCTCTCTAACAATCGTCTGCATCAAATTACTATTTCCTCTTGGCTCTTCCAACATGATGAACAAGTATAGTCTCCACCCCCAAGTATACAAACACGTCTATGAAAGGTGTATGCATGATAAACAAAGCTAAGTTAATTACTAAAACCTAACACCAAGTAGATTCAATAACCTAACTAGTTCAACAATTACATCAAGATAAAGCCATGATATGAAAGCTTAAAATAATGCATACAACATTAAAAACATCAAATGTAAACCATCCTTTGATTATTTAAATGGGCTTTGGATTGTAGATACTTCCTTTAACGAGTTGAACACAACTACACATGATCAAAGGATTTCTCCAAAGAAGAGGAAGAGATCTCACCAATATGGCTTAATTGCCATTTTTGGTTCTTCTCTTACTACTCTTAGTCAAGTAGAAAAGGGAAAAAAATGTTTGATTAATAATCCTTCCAAGTTTGAAATGTTCTTATCATATGCAAATGTCTTATAAGGACATGGTGTAAAAGGTGTAAAGGGGTAAGGTTCTTTATACAACTTTCTAGATTGGAGAAACTTTCATTGTCGTGAATGTGGGATAAAATTCACTTTTAGGATTAGAAAGTGATAAGTATGCTTAGGAAATGGTTAAGTATGATTAGGGAAGATTAATTAGAACTTGCAACTCATGGGAATTGGGTGTGATTTAAATTAATCAAATGGAATTGATCAATAGACCAAGTTAGACATGTAAAAGACAATTGGAGGGAAATTAGTGGAATTTGAAGGATTAGAAAGGGGGATTTACCTAACGATAAGGTAAATTAAAGATTGAAAGGTTAATTAATCAATATTAGTTAATTAATTAATTAAAATAATAGGATAATAGCTAATAAAGTAATGCTAATTTGTATCCAGAATGGGGGATGGGACTAGTTAATTAACGAAGTGTCATTAATTGACTGAGATGGATGGGAATGTCTGCTAATTATCGAGAAAGATGTTAATTATAACCAGATGATAGAAAAGAGGATAATAAGTGTAATTTTAGTATTAAATCCTCGTAGTCAGATTTAGGTATCTGCATTTTCCCCTCTTTGATGTGGTGCAACACGAGCAACGCCACTTCAAAGATAATCGACAATTACATATAATTAAAAAATTGCAATGATAGAAGAAAAAATAGTAGGATGGAGGATGCCCCCTCGAGTGTCGATGGGGTGATAGAAGAGGTCGATTGATGCTCAAAAATAAGAGAAGAGTGATCGTGCTTGAAGACAAGCCGATTGTGACATGAAGAGATGCTTTTCGTAATAGATTTTGTTGAAGAAAAAAACATAGTGGTGAAAGGGATTCGAACTTGGATTGGTTGGCCATTATTCAAGTTGATTGTTTAGGAATGGGGTCATGTGCCTCTTAGTGTGGAAGAAACAAGGGAGGGGGGAGGGAAGAAAATGATAGGTAAAAAGTAAATTAGAATGGAAGATAAGATAGATGGGGAACGAGAAGATTGTGACATAGCTAATGTACCATCCTGGCTCAGAAGTATCTTTTATTTGATATAAGCACACAAAAAAAGGCTAGAATGACATGAAAATCCACAATACTAATTTTTGTGTTCCATGTTAATGGATCGGCTCAAAGCAATATACACAAGCAATGTAATATTAGAAAGTAAACAAGCATGAAAGTAAATAAACACACAAACAAATATACTTAAACAAGTAATGCTCAAGAAAAGTTGTACCAATATTTTTGTTATCCAGCTTCAGTTCCCAAATGTTCGAGTCATACGACATGGGTTAAAATGATGCCCCAAGTAAAGATACATGTAAGGGAGTATATTGACAACAAAGAAGTCCCATGAAAAGTAACATGTGTTATGAAATTGACCCAAGTAACGATATATACCGAGAAGACAGACACAACAAGCAAACCAACTTTGTTGGTGAAGGAAGATCACAAGATGATTTACATGTCATGCGCTAGAACAAGCAAACACTGAAGTAGGATGTTTTGTAAGATAGTTTCTAATGTTTAGTGTTTTTGAGTTTTGTCACCATTTTTGGAATTTGTGATTTTGAATGTTTAGGGTTTTGGAAGATTTTACCAATGTTTTTGGATTTTTGTGGTTTTTTCAAATTTTTAGTGTTTTTTGAAAGTTTTTTAGAAACTATGTATAGGGAGAACCAAACATTGAGATGCCCCCAGCTAGAGGTGAGAATATACAAAGGTGAATCTTGCACATATATATAAGAAGAGGATCATCCAGATCAAGGGTAAGAGGGACATGCTAATAATATAACACACAAATGATAATGGAGAAGCTAAGAAGAAATGACCATGCCCCAAAGATAAGGTGCTTGTGAACAATAAAATCCTCCTATGGCGCCGGAAACGGGTTTTCACCAAAGGACTTGTTCAACGTACCAATATTGCATTGGTTTTCACATTTGAACGAATTGCTTTCTCTTTACTCTTTTTGTGTTTTTGATTTTTTTTCATTGATTTTTTAATTTTTGAAAGGGGTCCATGGTCAGGTGTAGAATCATTTGAGATGTATGGCATTCATGGGCTCCCGAAGCTCATCACCATTAGGATAGGAAAGTTTATAAGCACCCAGAACCAAATTTAGCCACCACAATGTATGGCCCTAACCAGTTAGGCTCAAACTTACATTTCTTTTCACGTTCCTTGGTGGTATTGAACTGATTTTATTTAAGGACAAGGTCTCCACCTCAAATTCACAAGGGATTATGTGCTTGTTGTAGCTCTTGTGAACTTGCTTTTGAAACACTTTGAGATGATCCCAGACATTGAGGCATTTTTCATCGAGTAGTTCAAGCTCTGTCAACCTAGCCACTATATAATCCTCGTCATTATCTAGATAGTCTCGCAAGGAGATCTGCATAGAGGGAAGCTCAATATCTAGGGGTATAATGGCTTTAGTGCCAAATACAAGGGACTATGGGGTTGTACCTATGGGTGTGTAAATAGAAGTTTTGTATGCCTAGAGGGAAGGATGGATTTTAAGGTGCCAATTACGACCTGTTTTACCAACCATTTTCTCCATGATACGAACAAGAGTTTTATTGGAGGCCTCAACTTGTCCATTACCTTGAGGGTAATAAGGGGTAGACCACTTTTGGAAAATTTTAAAGCATTGGCACAATGCCTTCACTTGTTTGTTCTTGAATGATTTTCCATTGTCAAATACAATGGCAGAAGGGATGTCATAGCGGCAAATGATGCAATTCATAATGAACTTGCAAATCTAAACACCAGTGGCATAGATGAGTGGAAAAACCTCCACTATTTGGTAAAGTATTCAATGGTAGTGATAATGTGCTTATGGCCATCATAGGAAGTTGGTGTTCACTTTCCTATAAGATCGAATCCCACTTTAAAAATGGCCATGGTGTAGTGATAGGTTAAAAAGATTGAGATGGAGCATGTATTAGATTACCATGATTTTGACATAACAAAAACTTCTTTACACACTGATAACAATTTGTCTCCATAGTAGGCTAATAGTATCCTACAAGAAAAACCTTCTTTGCGAGGACCATGCCGCTAGTGCGAGCACCATAGATGCCTTTGTGCACCTCTTTGATTGCTTAGACAACCTCCTCAGAATTAATAAAATTTAATAGAGTCCCATCGTAACCTCAACGATAGAGAATTCCCCCAACTAGAGTGTAACACACTATTCATTGGATAAAGATTCTCTTTTGGGAGTGGGAGATGTTGAGAGAGAAGGTACCATCTTGTAAGTAATTAAAAATGTCAATGTACTAGGGGAAAAGGGAACAACAACTACAACAACTTCACATACCAAACATGATTCTGACATGTCGTATGTGGGTACTGTTAAATGATCAATAAGGAATTGAAAGTCCCTAGCATCCAGAGATAATTGCAGCAAATATCCAATGGTAGCCATGGAATTTTCTGAATGGTTTTGTTCTTGTGGGACCTGTTGAAAGGTGATTTGAATGAAGCATTCATTCAGGGTTTCTACCATCCGTTTATATGGAATGATCTAGTCATCTTTGACCTAATATTCAACATTAACCTATTTGATGATCAATTGGGAGTTGCCTATAACCTTGAATTGTTTGATATTCCATCTTATAGCGAATTCCAGTCCTGCAATGAGAGCTTCATACTCATCAATATTGTTGGTACATGGGAAGTCAAGTCTAAAAGCTTGGGGTGAAGATCACTTGTGGGGGTGATAAAAACAACTCTTGCCCCCGAGCCATTAAATGTGAATGACCCATCAAAGTATATCTTCTAGGTGGTAGATTCTTCACTATATAAAATGGAAGCATTCGAAAGATCCAAACTCAGTGCTTCCATTCTTGGTAGTGGTGTTTCAACCAGTTGATCAACAAACACTTATCCTTTGACTTTTTTTTATTGTTATACTGAATATCAAACTCATTAAGCAAGATGATCTAATTAGCCATCTTCCTAGAAGCGCAGATTTGGATAAAAGGTATTTAAGTGGGTCAACTTTAGATATAAGCTTGGTTTTTTTATTTAGAAGGTAATGGCAGAGTTTTTGAAAGGCAAAAACAACAACTAAGCATGCTTTTTCAATCTGTGGATAGTTAAGCTCATATGCAATTAAGGTGCGACTAAGATAATAAACGACTATTTCTTTGTGATTTGGATCATGTGAAGCTAAGAGCGCGCTGATAAAAAATTGGATTGATGAAATATAGAGCAGGAGGGGTTCACTTGGGGTAGGTGGTACAAGAATAGACATGTTAGCCAAATTCTCCTTGAGTAAGGAAAATGCTTGTTGGAAATCAAGACCCCAGTGAAAATCAACATCTTTCTTAAGCATATGAGTGAAGGAAAGACATTTATCTATGAGTTGGGAAATGAATTTGCTAATGGCTTGAATTATTCCCTGCAAGCTATGTAGCTACTTGAGGTATTTGGGAGGAGGAATTTCTGTAATAGCAGTGACCTTTTCCGGTTCTACTTCAATTCCTCTTCGAGAAATGATGAAGCCCAATAGCTTACTCAAAATCACACCAAAGACACATTTCTTCAGATTGAGCCTGACCTTATAATCCCTTAATCATTCAAATATATGATGTAGGATTTATGGATGTTCTTCTCTAGTCTTAGATTTTCCCAAGATATCATCAACATAATCTTCCATAATATCATGTAACATGTCATGGAAGATGATAGTCATAGCTTTTTGATATGTTGCTCCTGCATTATTAAGGCCAAACAACATGACTTAATAACATAATATACCCCAAGGGGTAGTGAAAGTAGTTTTGTGTCGGTCCTCTTTCGCAAATTTTTTTATTAGTGGTAAAAAGAGGGTTAAGGGGACCCTACCTTGTACATCAAGAAAGCTCCCTGAGAGCAGATGAAGCTAATTATAATAACATCAAAAAACCATAGTATAAAATTTCATAGTATTAAGGGCACTTAGGAGCCCATATAGTGATACTAACAGCAACAAAAAACCATAGTGAAAATAACAAAATCGAAGGGACTAACAGCCATAACCAGAGATAGTGAAAAAACAAAACACCCCGCACGAAAGTCATTTGTAGGCTTTTTCAAGCCCCTCCAGCACCTTATCCCATTATTTTGCTAGAGCATCACTATTAACAGTCAAAGAGCCTAGGTCTAAACCATCCTTGACTATCCACAACATAATAAGAATTGGCAAGTTGCCCCAGAGTTTGAAGGTGTAGCAAGGTCGACTTAACAGTCATGATGCTCCATTCCATATAGCTATAGAGGATAGCTTTTAACCTGATCCATATCCCTGGTTATGGTCCCCACGTTGGCCTTTAGGATCTCAATCTCGCCACCCTGCCCATTGCTAACAGCTTCCTGCACCTGCTCCTTCATCTTGTGCTAATCATTAAAAAGAAACTGGATTGAGCTCTTAGTGAACCACATGTCCCCCTTAAGCTCATCAATATCAGCAACCATCCTGGCCAAGTGATTTTCCCCTTTGATCAAGCCGATATGACCCATGGCCTCATAGTGTTGTTCCAATTGAGTGTTTATAGGAGTCAGGGAACCCTGTTTGCTAGACTCACCCTTAGTGTTCGGCTCAATGCTCGGGGTCTGCTTAGATTTCAGATCCTTAAGGTTTTGGGCCACGACCACATCCACCTCATCCTCTTCCGTGTTGCCATCCAGAGAATCTTCATCATTGCTTGAATCCTCCTCCTCCGAATCAGACCCTGAACCATCTGCATAAGCTTCCAAAGACAACTTGAGAGCACTAGTTTTGTCAATGTCCAGGGCCGCCATTTTGACAAGGGCAAGGATAAAGCCCTAGTGGAGAGGGATAGAGATCCTACACGATTTAAACTGTGAAACAGAGTCACACAGAGAACGATATAAGAAATAGGGAAAACTAAAAGCCTGCCCCCGTCTGAAATGGTTTAGCATTGGGAGGTGGTAAGCATAGATATATTTATGGTGGCCTTCCAGGGTTAAGAATTGAATTAAGGTGAGAGTCACCTTGTCAAATGGTTTAGGTAAGGACATTCTAAGGTAGCCAACAAAATGGGAGGTGAGATTCTCATTACCTTTAAGAAACAGATTCAGTTCTTCAGAGGCTTCCTTCTTCGGTTTGTAGACCTCCCTCCCCACCGCTAGAATGCCCATAAATTTAGCCACTGAATCCACAATGATCTCCAGACTGATCCCTTTTACCTCAACAACAACACCTTTTTTGGTCACTTTCCATGCACTAACAAAGTCTTTACTGAGATTCTCGTAGTGCCCTTCAAATATTTTCAGAAAGGAGGTAAAACCCTTGCTATTAAACATGGACATAGCATTGGGAGTGACCCCAGCGAGGTCAGCAGGTTCAGTCTTGACGAGATCCCCACCCATATGTTAAACAACAAAGGCCTCTTCACAAAACGACTCAGAAACCAAAGAGCTGAGAGCTTACTCGCACACCACAAAATGATTTTATCGTAGCGGTTGCCAAATAGAGTTATCCAAAAATACATGCAAATCACCACCCCGATCTTCTCATAATTAAGAAATAAATGCACATTCATCATACAACAAAAAATCATGACAAGATAGACACCCCACGAAGAGACCTTATACGTGTGCATTAGTGTCTTTTAATAAGTGTGTCCGCACCTTGGATCAAGAATTTCCACCTTCCTTAAAAGTGTCAAATCATGCCCATTAAACCCCATATTAGCAAATAAATCCACCACGCATTTGCTTCCCTATACACATGTTTGAAGGAGATAAAATTAAAAGAAAGGGCCATTTGCTTAATACTCTTAATAGAGTTAAAATTGGCAATAGAGATGGGACCTTTCTTATTTATGTTGTTAATTATGTTCAAGGAGTCACCTTCCACTTCCAGATTAACAAATTTGTGTTGAAGAGCTATAGATAGACCCCAAAAGACCCCTGCAACATCAGCAACATTATTAGTTTGAGTGCCCAAATTGTAGAAGTATCAAAGAATAAAAATTCCTTCAGAATCATGAAAGACTCCACCACAGCCAACACGCCTAGGATTTCCTTTAGAGGCACCATCAAAGTTTAATTTTAAACAGTCCTTGCTAGGTTTGACCCATCCATTTAGTCTAGGGTTCAGAAAAGGGGGCCTAAGGGTAGAAGGTCCTAGACCCCACTTTAAAGAGAAACAAGATTCCTGCTGAGAGAAAGACTTCTTTTAGGAGTTCAAGATAGAAAAGTTAGCAAGGATGGATCTCACACAGCGGGCTCTGATTTTAACATGGGATTATTTTTTGCCTTTAAAGATTCTTCTATTTCTTTCATTCCATATTTACCAAGCCAAATGTATTATATAGAAAATCCATAAGAACTTCAAACCTTGGCTCTTAAAAGGACTAGTCCATTGGATCCACAACAATTTTATGGAGTCTGGGAAGACCCAATTGACATCAAAGATGTTAAGGATGGTTTCCCTAACCGAAAAAATGAAGGGATAGTTAAGGAATAAGTGTGAGGCATCTTCACAATCAGATTCACACAAAACACATCTATTAACTATGTGGAAATTTCTCTTGTTTAGATTGCCAACGGTTAGAATCTTATCATGGATAACCAACCACCAAAACATATTAATCTTGGGGATTAATTCTTTGATCCATATGCCTCCCCAATTAAAATTAACACCTATCTCCTCCTCATGAAAGAAAGAGCGGTAGACACTTTTGACTGAGAAAATACCATTTTCTTCCCTAGACCAGTATAAGCTATCTTCAACAGGATTCTCTCTATTAATAATAACTCCTCTTAATTTGTTGTTAATAGAAGAGATCTCTAAGCTGTTAGAATGATCCAAAGATATGGTTTTCCATTGTCCCAAAGGATTGTCCAAATTGAAATAATCTCTCACCTTAGTCCCATATTTGGACACCGAGTCTCTGTAGATTGTAGGGAATATAGTCTTGAGAGGAAAATTCTCCAGCCAGTTGTCCTCCCAGAAGTTAATGGTGCGACCATTTCTAACAAGCCATTTGCATCCTTCAGATAACACATGTTTAGCCCAATTTAAAGACTTCCAGAAGCATGAAGAGGCATTAGAGTTACGGGTACAAAAGCATCATTCATTAGCAGCCAGGTTAGGCCAATATTTACATCTTATGATACTAGTCCAGACACTATCTTCCTTTAACAATCTCCAACTCATTTTGGCTAGCACAGATTTATTCATTTTAGTCCAATCTCTGATACCAATGCCACCAATTTTTTTGGGGAAACAAACCTTATCCCAGGCAATTAGAGGAATTCTATCTTTTGATTCAGTTCCACTCCATAGAAATCTTTTTTGTATGCTATGCAGCTTGCATGCAATCTCAGAGGGTAATCTATAGATAGACATCATATAAACCAGTAAATTATATATAGAGCATTTAAGAAGGACAACTTTGCACACTTAAGATAGAAGCAAACCTTTCCACCCTTCAATTTTCTTCAGAAATCTATCAATTAAGAAATTCCATCCAACATTCTTTGGTTTTTCTGTCCCTATAAGCATACCAAGGTATCTGGTAGGGAGGGTTTTTGAGTGGCAACCAAGAATACCAACAATTTTGATGATTCTTCTTTCAGGGGTATTGATAAAGAAGACAGAGCTTTTCCCATAGTTTATCAATTGATTTGAAGCTTCCTCATAATCCATCATTAATTGCTTGAATTCTCTGGCCTCAGGGACAAAAGAAACACCAATTAACATGGTATTATCCACATATTTTGTAATTTTTATTTGATTATAGCCAGATAATCCATCCACGACGGATAAAATTTCATGAACAACAGTAGAATCAACAATCATGTCATTGTTTAGAAGAGGAAAGTCATCTTTAGGACATGATTTGTTAGTGTCCCCAAAATTTGTACAAATCTCGATACCTATTGGCTTCCTGTGCACAGGGACTATGTTGGAGATCCACTCTAAATAGTCAATAGGTCTGATAAAACCAACAACTGAAAATTTCTCTAGCTCTTCCTTGACCAAAAGAGCAATGTGTGGATGTATCTTTCTTGTTTTTTTGATAGGCTTTGCAGAGTCATGCATAGCTAGATTGTGCACCACTAAAGAAGGATCCAAGCTTGACATGTTTGCATAAGACCAAGCAAATATGTCCAAAAATTCTATAATAGGAGTACAGTAAAGGTCTTATGTTCATGTTCGTTGGAAGATAAGCCCCAAGTTTTTAATGATTTTAGGATCTTCCTCCATGTACCAATGTTGACATAAATCAACATCCTCCACTAATGGCTTATAACCATCTTCCATATATGTAGGATTGGGAGGGAAATTGAGCTCTTCCTCTATCGTTGTCTCTAGAGAGATTATCACCAACACGTTAAGGTCATCAAGATTATCTATTCTGGATTTTTCATATTGCTTATCCACAAGTGCTTCAAAGAGGTTTTCACTATAGGATCTAGATTTCTTATATTTTTGGCTTGTCCTAAAGGTATTTATATGTTCTTTTATCTATGTTGTTGCCCACAAAACTCAACTTCCTCTCTAAAGTATGCATAGGTATCAAGCTCAATAGAGAATCCTTTCTTATGATCTCCAATAAGAATATCATCACGTCTCCCCATGAATTCTCCAATAGTCTTCCTTATTCTAAAAAAGATCAATTGGTATGTGTCATTATTGGTCCCAATTAATGAGGTATGGATGTATAAGGTTTATTTTAGGGATAAATGGGGATAGTGTTAAAATAATATGTATTGGTAAATAGATTCGTGGAAGAAATGTCTTCGTAAAGACTAAAAAGAGACTTTGTTCCACTTATCATAACCAGAAGAACTATCCTCACTGTTAAGAGGAGGTGACGTCAAATTCTGTAGGAAGGGCATTCATATGGTTGAATACCAATGTTGTATCTTTCCATTTTATCATGTGTAAAAATAGGTTCCTACAGGCCTTGTTCATTGATGTCGATCCACATCCTTGGTATCCCATGGCATACATCATTTTGTTAGGGATGACATACTTTAGGGATTGATAGTAAGAAGACATCCTTTCATTAAGATATTGGGATGCGGAAGTACTTCCAAACCTTTCATCAGCTAAGAGACCACCATTTATAAATATGTCAAGAGTTTCTGATGCTCGAGCTCTTTGTGGTCAGAAGTTAGGCCTACCATGCATTTTAGGAGACACTCAAAGATTTGACACAAAAGGGCTTGTTGAACGTCATAATCTCCATAGTCGGTATGAAGGATTTTCATCTTGGATTTCCAGGTAGAAAATGGGGGAGTAGAGGTGAACACATCACCTTTATGTGGTTGAAGTGTATTTGGATCTATACCAGAGTCGAGGGCCTCTAATTTTAAGTCAATGACCAGCTCAGTGGAAGGACATTCATAAGCATCCTGATATTAACCAACTAATGCTTTGTAATGGGAAAATGGTTGTGGGTCACCAAGAATGGTAAGTTCTTGTCCTTGGTAATGGAGCTTGATACATTGATGAAAAGTGGAGGGAATGACTTGTATGGCATGAATCCATATGCGACTGTGGAGAATGTTATAGAGAAGTTCCAAGTTAATGACATGGAATCTCATGTCTTTCTTGATAGGCCCAACTTCCATAGGCAAAGTAATGGTTTCAGATGACTGTCGCTTTGCATTGTCATATGCCTTTATAATGATCACATCAGGCTCTAGCTCATCAACATTGTGTCCTAATTGTTTCACAAGTTTTGACGTGCAAATTTTAAGACTAGATCCGTTATCCACAAACACCCTTTTGATATTTTTGCAAGTTATGATCACTTCTATGTATGGAGGTAATTTATGTGTTTGATTATATGATAGAATATCTTTTTGGATAAAACTGATTTTTTAGATGGAGTGATTTACACAACCAAGGCTTGGAAGCACAAAGTGTCAATGTCAGAAGGAACTCTTGAATCTTGAAGGGCCTTATAGAGGATACCTTTATGAACAATAGATATCTTAAGAAGATCTAAGATAGAAATCTTGGTGGTTGTCTTCTCAAGTTGTTCAAGGAGATCATAGTGACCATTCAAAGGAGTAGATAGAGGGGTTCTTGGGATAATAAAATAAGTGCATTGTGTTGTAATGCCACACTCATGAGATTTGATTTTAATGGTATGGATGTGGGTTATGATGGGATGGACATAGACAATAAGAGGATTTAAAGGGATTGGATGATTTGGACAACAAAATGGTTGGTACTCTTTCCTTGATTTGAATTCTTTTCCACATGTTTATGCTTAGGAAATGGTTACTTCTAAATTCCCAACTAATTGTTATATGTTTTGGAGGGTTCTTGTGCATTAAGTTTCAATATCTCCTCGATTGAGGAGATCCTGAACTGAAGTTTTTAAGATTCATAAATCTATATGTTAGCATGAATCTTTAATGTAATGGCATGCACAATATTCATAGTCTTTGTACCATGATGACTTAGGTGCATCGTTGGAGACAATGGGTGTAGTAGTGGGGAATGTGACCATGTTGGTCGAATCAAACTTCTTTAAGATAGACTGATAACGAATCTGTGAGTGGAGTGTACTCTCTACGTTTTACTGTAGATTTAAATGATGCATGTGTGAATTTTAAGTACAGGGGTGCTTTGAACCATTTGTACATGTTTGGCGTAAGTGATTCCATCACCTATGACATTCTTATTTGTTGTTAAAGAATTTTGTTTTATCATTAGGTTTTGATTCATGGTTATCTCTTTGGAGGGGTTTCATAAACCATTTAGTGAAAGTAAATCCTTTTTAGTTTGGATACCTTTTTCTAGGAACTATTTTAACGTGCTCGACACAATGCATTTACAAAGTAAAAGGATATCTTACAGGTGTAAATTAGGTACAAAAATACTGATAAGTTAATTTCTTGGGAATGGAACAAAGGAAACAACTAGCTAACACACATGCCATCTTTGAAGTGAAAACAATGGATTTTTTCACCATTTTTTCATCACTTAGCACTACATAGGTCCAACATTGATATATCAACTTTACATATTGAATGAAAAGTGGTGAAAAAAACATTTTAACTAAGTCTACGAAGGTAGAAATGGACCCTTTAGGGAGATGGATAAACCATTCGAGTGTTTGGCCTCCAAGATTCCTAGGAAACAAACAAATAAGATAATTATCATTATATGCAACTTCTTAACAAGCCATGAATAATTCCTTGATGTGGTCATGAGGATCACCTTTGCCCATATATTTGTCGAATTTTGGGAAGTCAAATCTTGGTGGGAAAGGAATATGCAACATTCCCCTGATTAAAAAGGTAAGGAAACAATTCTTCAAAATGATATTTCTTATTGTTTCCTTGACTACTTTATTGTAAACCGAATGAGGGTGTCATCCATAGACTTCCAATATTGGTCGAAAAGTTAGCCACATGACGGCATGAAAGTGATTATATGTGTGCAATTAGATTTGGACGCTTCGCCACTACAATTTTCAAGTATAACTTTCAACGTAAGTCACTATAGGTTTTTTATTATCGAGGATATTTACTCATGTCTCAATGGACATGGGAAGTTAATTTTGACATTTTTCAGACTTAGGAATTCTAGTTGTTACATGGTGATGTTCTCATTGTGACATTCATGTTCTATATCATCACGTTGGGGGATTTCATCCTTTGTTATTAGATTCATGATTTGTCCTCAAAAAGGGTATATGATGATTACTCCCAGATGTGAGATGCCTTTATGTCATCATCGTGACCTTTAGGATGAGTTCATACATGGAGGCACATTCAGGATTTAAAACGTCCTCATCAATCCTAAGAGGTGAGGGAGGATCTCTACTCTTCATCCCAATCATGCGAGAAAGGAAGGTAGGATCAAAATCACAGGGGCAATTTAGCTCGTAACTCAATAAGATGTAACAAGCCTTGGTATTTGTGTTGAAACAAGAAGTTGTCTGAGTGGAGTCATCCGCAAAGGGATTTTGAGGTATTTCCCACTCAATAGCACTATGGTCGAACCACTCTTATTCCTCATCAAAAGAGAGAACCATAGGATTTCTAAAGGGATTAAAAGCATGCTTCCTATAAAATGCATGAGTGAGGGGTGCCATGACATAAAATGTGTTTTACAAATATGTTTGGATGTGTGTAAATCCCACAAGGGATTTAATATAAAATGAGTAGTGTAACGAATACAAATTGAGAACTCAAAGTTTTTGGGATATATAACAAGGAATACCTAGAGATTTCTATGTAATTTGGGCAGCGTAACAACTGCAAAGTGAGAACTCTATAAGAAGTGAAATGTCCCAATGTTGGTTTAAGACAACTGACAAAATTTGAATAGCATACCAACATAATTTCAACACTTGAATCAAGTTTTTAAGGAAAAACAAATTTAAGTGGCTTTAAAAAAGGTTGATACAATTTTTGGTAGTAATTCGGGTTGCTCTCTTTTGACTAATAATGCCAAAAAATAACAAGGGAATTTATGATTGGGTATGAAAATTACGTGGCACAACTTTGATAGAGTTTCACCTTGTTCGAATAACAAGGTTTTAACTAGGACAAAGTTTTTCTATGTACAATTTGTGATGAAAGATACGAGGTGAAACTTCGATGGAATTTCTCCTTGTTTGATAAACAAGGTTTTAAATCCAAGGAAGTCTTCCTTTGTAATGGATCTTTTGAAATTGACAAATAGGATATGGTAAACTTGGCCCAAATACCAAATGGCTCCCTAGGCTTTTATTCTTAACACTCACCAATACCTTGTCTAAGAGAGGTATGCTTTTTTAGAATAAATTCTAAACAAAGGACCATTACCCTACAATAAAATTAGTGAAAGAGGCCTCATACATACAATTTTTAGCACTCCTCACAGGTTTTTCTAGTCAAGTAGGTGATGGGGCACTTCCCGTTTTGTCATCCAGTTTCCTTAATGTGATGACTACTTTGGGGTTCTTGTGGTAATCCTCATAATTAGTTTTATGGCTTAAGCCAAGATACTTCACACAATTTAAAGTGGATATGTTTGACCCTTATCCCACCTTGCAAATATAATGTGAATGATTCATTCTTATATTTATTAAGCGAATGTGTGTTTATAACGCCTTTGGCAACCTACACACAGTGTATTAGTAATTATTTTGATTTTGAATTTGACAAGTGAATGGTCCTACATGTAAATGATTAGTAGTTTTCCATGCAAATCATGAGGATTGCAGTCACTTTTTATTCTCAAGATTGCTTGAAAGCACAAGAGAAGAGCATACATGACATTTGATCAAACTTAAGTGAATGGAAACATAATGTAATTAAAGCATGCAAGTGCGTAAAAATAGATTTTTAAATTAAAACTTGCAAGTTAGGATAAAAACCATGTAAAAACAACATGGAAATAAAAATCAAATTATGAAAAACTTAGAAATTCAAGCCAAAAATTGACACAAAATGCTAGTGCATGTAGATGAAAACCAACGCATACACAGGAACGATAATGTGTAAACAAGAATGCCAATGCGTATAGGAAGAAATGAACTGGGAAGTGCAAAAAATGCAGGCGCAAGTAGTTTAATGGTAACACGTAAAGTAGAACGCTAACGTGTGCAAGGTGAACGCTAGTGCATACAAGTTAATGCTAGTGCATGCAAGTTGAACGCTCGCATGTGCAAGCTTGTCTACATAGATAGATAGTAGGAAAAATATAAAAAATGCTAGCGCAAGTAAGTTGATGGTAACGTGTACAGTCATAATGGTAGCGCATATAAAGTGAACGCTTACACATGCAAGTTAACACTAGCACAAGGAATGGAATGCTAGTGCACATAGTGTAATGCTAACGCAAATAATATGTTCTTCTTGTTAGAACATAATATTGAGTGTTTTTATAAACCTTAGTTTATAATTAAATAATTCAGAATATTTATATTCCTAATTATTTAATATAAACTATGAATTTATGGTTAATTAGTTTTTAATTAAATCAATTTATATAAACTGGGCTGGTGTACCCCGTCACTTAATAGTCATAAACCTTGGGGTTATTTAAAGATTGTCATGGGCCATAATCGAGTGAATTGAATTCACACCGGGTTAAAAACATGGAGTGGGAAGTGAGTAAAGGATTTATTGGACTATGTAAAAGTTTCTCAAATACGAAAAATTCTTTCCGTAGTTTTTTACCCCATTGGGGTTTTCCACGTTAAATCTCGTGTCATAGTGTTATTTCATTTAATTGCTTTGTTAAATGTTTATTTATTAATGTTTGGTTTAATAATATTTTATATAGTTATTTATTATCTCGGTCCTAATATGGTATCAGAGTGGTCAGGTAATATTTATTAAATTAATTAACCAATAGACATGTCCGTTGGGTGGTTGGTTAGTTGGTAGTTGGTTAGGAATATTTATTTAACCCCCCTCCCCTCTTCGGGACATGTTTTTTGGATGTTGGTGTGTGCACAGGTGGAAGGGGACTTAGGATACTTTCCTTTGCATGTGAAATCTTGTGTGGAAGTATTACCAGGAACAAGTAAGGGTTATTTAAATATTTATTTTATTTTCTATAGTTCCAAATGTGTGCAGATAAACATTTTTCAAGGGTAAATACAAGTAAAAAGGGATATTACAAGATCCAGGAGACAAACCCCACAAGAATATGAAATGATTTTTTCTTCTATTGGGTTATGTTGTTTCAATGTTTCCCGGTGGTTAATATAACCCTGATAAAAATACTATACTCTTACTTTTTTTTTAATATAATCGGGCATGTCTCCTTTAGGTAACCTTTGTTTAAAATTATTTACAATTTGAAATAATTCTTTCAAAACTATAGTTTATAAGTTTACAAACTATATGTTATTTAGTTTGTTAATCTAGTTAGTATATAAAGTTTAAACAAAACTATAGTTTTATAGTTTTATAAACTATATGTTTATAATCTATATAAATCTATATGTGGCATAGATTAAAACATAATCATTCAAAACTTAATCTAATTTTTTTTACCTTCATTGGTTCAACTATAGTGTAAATACTATAGTGTTTTCTTTTAATAATTTTTTTTTTTTTGGGGGGGGGGGAGTGGCCAAAATCAAACACCTATGATTAATGTTTTTTGTTTTAAACCTTAAAAATAAATAAATACGGGCTTCTATTAAAACCCTTTTTGTATATCATCAACCCAAGTTCCATTCTCATTGAGTTCATTGGATGCTTTCAATAAGTGGCCATAGGGAAACCTTGAGGTAGGGGTTGAACTTCCCCATATGGACCAAACAGAACATAGCGGAGCACTCCGAATGTGGATCACTCGGAGGGCATTAAGGACCCAAGCCCGCCCCCATGTCCCACTTAGAGAAAGTGCTCCTCCACCACTCCAGTTCATAACTCTAGTATAATAAAAGCGTTTACCATCCAAAGTTTTTGGAAATAAGTTAAGACAATGATGAACTCCAGCAAAATTGCAAAGAAGACATGATTCAGGAATGCAAGCAGAGAGGAGATAAGGACAGGGGAGACAACAAGATACGGGGGCAACTATAGAGGGGGATATCGAGCTCCCTTGGATGGTCTGTCAGTTGATGGGCATGGGTGAAATCTGTGCCCTAACCTTAAAAATGACAAGGAGAGTTTCAATACGGTTGTTGGGTGTGTTTTCAAAGGAGATAGTGAAGCAGCCAAAGCTAGAAGAGACGCACAGGGCTGTGGGAGCTTCAAACCAGGGGTATCTTTCAAAGCTTACCTTGGTAAAAACAAAGGTAATACGGTAGGAAATCAAGCATATCTGGTGGATTTAGTTGAAGAAATCCCATTGCTGGTAGTCGATCACCTGGAGGTGGAAGAATATTATCAAAACCTATCTTGGGATGCCATAATAGGCCACTTTAAAGGCCTATGGACTTCCTCTACAAATTTATACTAATGGATTTTTCAAAACTGGACAGAGAAGTGTGAAATCTTCCTTTGTTCCAAAGGTTTTTTTGTGGTTCATTTTAAGGAAGTAGGGGATTATCAACAGTGCATGTCAGAAGGACCGTGGTTTTGGGGCAACACTGGTTTATTTTTGACTCCTTGGTTCCCTGAATTTGATCTAAACACTATTTTTATCTCCAAAACGCCATTTTAGATGAGACTACCCAACCTTCCTCTACACCCTTAGTATGCATTGGAAGACATTGGAAATGTTTTGGGAAGGTTTATTAAAGAAGAGCTGGATAGATCTCATGTGGGCCTGTGTTCCTTTGCTCGCATGTGTGTGGAAGTTGATTTGAGTAAAGGCCCATCTCCAAAAACAAACAAAGAAGCCAATAAAAATAGGTCACCACAGACTAGGATGAGAAAAAAACACAAAAAACAGGACGTAAACAACAAACTATACATTGTATAAGAGGTGTTTACCTTGATTTAGAGGAATCAATCCAAGAAATGTTTCAGATGCCTGCCATTAACAGGTAATTTGAGCAATTCACCATCTAGATCCTTCAAGAAGAAGGTATGTTCACAAATTTTGATGTCAATGGAGTAAGGGGCCCATCCACAATGAGTCAAACTTGCCATGTTTGCCCTTATCCTCATGCTTGCTATCCCATAATAGCACAAGATCTCTAATATTGAAGGCTCTAGGAGTGACCTTCTTGTCAAACAGTTTCTTTAGCTTTTCTCTAAACTTTATATGCCTCTGGTGAGATTCCCTCCTCTCTTCATCAAGCTCAACAATCTGGTTGATGCGGGCATCATGAGGACTCACTTATTGATCTTCTAGTTGTCGAATGAACTGATATGAAGATAATTACATATGTAGGGGTAGCAGGGCCTCAGTCCCATATACCAACTCAAATGGACTCTTTCTAGTGGCTCTTTTGACAGCGATCCTATCAACCCAGACAACAAACTTTAGTTGTTCACCCCATTTTCTCTTGTTCAACTCCAAGGTTCTTTTTATAATCTTTAGAAAATTATTGTTGCTGGACTCAGCTTATCCATTCCCTTGGGGATTATAATTAGAGGCATATGTAAAATTGATCCCATATCCTTTACACATTGCCACCAGAGGTCTAGCCCTGGAACTCATGGCATTATCAACTATGATTTTGACTGGTACATCCAAAACCTGCAAATAATATTGTTTAGCACAAAATCCATGAGACCTTGGTGTGTATCCTTCTTGGTGGGGATATGCTTACACCCAATTGGTAAAGTACTTAGTGGCTACAAGATTCCACTTATGGCCAGCACTTGAAGGGTCTAAAATCTCACCAATGAAGTCCATTCCCCATTGCTTAAATGGGGCTTCAATTGATACAGACTGCAAAGGTACGGAGCCTAAAGCCTTCATCTTTTGAGAGAAATGCTAGCAACTCTCACATCTTCTGACCAACATGGTTGCATCCGTGAAAAGAGTTGGCCACCAATAACCAGACCTTAGGATCTTATCTGTTGTGACTCTTGTAAAAAAATTCCCCCCAAAAACTTCTCCATGGAGATCAACAGTTATTTTGGGGGCTTCATCTTCAGTGATGCATCTTAAAAGAACTTTCTCAAGGTTCTTCCATGCCAAAAAAAAAATCAGTATTGACATATTTCTGGGAAGCCAACTTAAGAACTCTTTTTTTGGTTCTTATTCAAATGCTTAGGGCATGTTTAAGTGTCTGAGATAGAACATTTCATCCTTGTACCACTCAGAACTCATCAATATTTCAAAAATAGCTACCATTTCTTCCTCAATCTCATTTACCTTAATGGTCTATGGAAGTTTCTCTTGGCCATGAGCTTATCTAACCCCAAATCTCTCACCAACTTCGTGGTTTGGATGTCCATATCATACTATTGTAATTTTTTCACCCATCTACATATTTTACTTAAGAATTCCATCTCTGACAGGATGTCTTTTACCATGGTATGGGGAACATAAGCAACAACTTTTGAATTTAAAATATAAGGCCTGAAAGCCTTTGTTGCTTTGACCAAGGAAAATGTCGTGCTTTTACTATGATGTTGTATTTTAGTTCTACTTCTTGCAAAGCCTTACTGAAAAAGGAAAAGGGCCTCTCAACCCCTTCATCATCCTTCTGTAGTAAGACATAAGCAATAGTGTTTTCTGAAGTGAAAGAAAATATCTAGAAAGGTTTCTTGTAATTTGGGGCTGATAAAACAGGGGCATGCATCAATGCCTCTTTGATTCCATTAAAATATTGGATGGCAGCCTATTCCCATTTGATGATATGATCCTTCTTTAACATGGAAGTGATTGGGATAGTCAATTCAACAAAGTTTGATATAAACCTTCTAATGAAGTTTATCTACCCAAAGAAGGACTGAATTCCTTTTTTGGTTCTTTGAATTGGGACTTTTCTGATGGCCTCCACTCTTTCTGGGTCAATCATCACTCCTTCCTATGACACAATGTGACCGAGATTTTTTTCCTTCTGCACTCCAAAATGGAATTTCTTTGGATTGAGTGAGATGCCATATTCCCTACATCTGATCAGCATCTTCTCTAAGTGCAGCAATGGTCACATCTCCTTCTTGAAAACATTGTTACATCATCTTGATAAACAACAATAAAGTCATTGATGTAACCAACAAAAGCAACATCCATTGCTCTCTGAAAAGTGGCTCCAACATTCATCAGACCAAAGGGCATCCTAACATATACATACGTTCCCCATGGAGTAGTGAAGGCTATCTTGATCCTTTCTGATTCTTTCACCATGACTTGACTATAACTAGAGAAGCCATCTAAAGTAGAAAGCAACTCAGAACCAGTCACCAACTGCATTCATGTGCTCCATGTTAGGCAAAGGATAGTTGTCCTTCATTGAGGCCTTGTTTAGATTCCTAAAGTCCACACACAACCTGATGTCACCATTCTTCTTTCTTACTGGCACTAGGTTGGCAGCCCAAGAAGAATACCTTGTGGACTGGATAATTCCTCCATCACTTAGCTTCTTCATCTCCTCTTGCATTTTGAGAGATAACAAAGGATTAATTGGCCTATGCTTCTTCATGAAGGGTTTTGCATTGGGCTCTAAGGGAATCTCATGTCGGAACAGGTCTTCTCTGTATGCTTTGAGCTCAGAATAGGTCCAAGCCATGCAATCTTGGTATTTCTTTAACAACTGGATGTATGACTACTTTTCATCTTTGCTGAGACTACTACCCAACTAAATCTTCCTTGGTTTCTCCTTCGTGCCTAGGCCATGCTCCTCAACATCCCTCGAGGCTGTCATATGCCTATTAATAATACAGTCAGCATTATCAAAATTAGATTCAAGAGCAACCAACCCTTAAGGAATGGTGTTGGTCTTTAGCTGGATGATGCCTTTTCCAAATAAGGTTTCCCTCCCCTCTGTTGTACAGACCATTGGCTCCCAATCAATGTTTTGATCAACAAACTCTCCATTGTTTTGCATGAACCTTCTGACCTAAGCCTCATCATAAAAAACCTACCAATGTTTTATATTGTTAGGGACAGAGGGTCTTGTCACTACCTGCACCTCATATTCACAATAAGGGGATGTTGCAGAACTGTCAAACCGAGACCCCAACTCTACAAGCTTGTCTGCCAAGTCATTGAACCTCCTGTCATGATGTGCAATGTTGAAGGAGTCAAACATCTCAATGAAGTCCCAAACTGCATGCTTGTACTGTTTCAATCACTAATTCTTTGTGGCATAGAGTTTTCTGACTTGCTTGACAACTAGCTCTGAGTCTCCTTTGACGATGATGTCCGTGACACCATACTTCCAAGCAATTCTTAAACCTAACAAAAATGTTGTTAGTACACTCAAAGTTAAGCTTAAAGGAAAAAAACAAACCTTTCCTAGCTTGGAGAAATTAGGACAACACTGACACCATTTCCAAATTTGGAGCAAGCTCCATCAAACAATAAAGTCCAAGGAGGGCCTGCCTGCTCAAGACACTTAGACTCCTCAATCTTGTGCTCTTTTACATCAGCAAATCCCACAAAGTTGTAAGCATCAACATTTGTATACAATACTTCATAGGACACATTGTTGGGATCCTTAATAAGATGCAACATTTTCTTCTCCCCATATAACCTGACAAGGCTACCCTCAACTGGGATGGTGGCATAAGACATGTCCATTTGGACACTACCACCAACACTTGCAGCCCATTTTCTTGACAATAACATACCCCACTTGGCCTGAGCAATCAACTATGACAACATCAAGCTTTAAATTTTTACCTGGGTAGGCTGTAAGATGCACCACCAAACCCTTCACACATCCCACCACTAGCACCTCTTTGGAGTCCATGACAGTGCACTTCCCATATGTTGTTTGTTGCCTTAATATTCAGCTCATTCATGACCTCCAAAGACATGACATTGCATGATGCCCCTTGAGTCAAACATGCAGTTATGGAGTAGCCTATCCTTGATGATTAGAGTAGTGAAGAATGGATCCACATTTAGCTGAGAGTCTACCAAAGATGTCCCCAAATAAACCTCAGGTGGTTCACCTAACTCTTCTGATGTTGATGGTGTCTTAGACTCTTAAATAACCAGAGGATTCTCCACAATGTTCACATTTCTCCCCAAGGCATTCCTCTCTTCATTCAATCCCAAGTATTCAAATGCTCTCCTCTTGTGCTCAGGAATCCTAAAAAACTCAACAATTGGGACAAAGACTTTGATTTGACTTAAAACTTGGGCAATGTCATATGGGACATTCTTGGGAAAGGCAGTCGTGGAAGAAAGGCCAATACACTCATTAGGTGGTACAGGACTCTTGATAACTTGAGCATGAGGAGGGGTGTGACTTTTGTTTGGGACTGCAAGGGCCTTTGATAGATGGATCCTTCTTAGGGGCCTCCTTAAGAATTTTAGAAAGTAAGGGAGCTTTTGGTTTGGCTTGAGGCCCTGTCCCCTTGACAGCCTTACTTCTTGTGTTATATTCCTTCTCTTGAGCCACAACAACATTCATTAGTAACTTCCTATCTTCCTCAGATGGGATTCCTCCATCATACTTTTTTTATCATTAAAGCCCTTAGATATTCAAAGTCATTATTGGGAAATTCAAAAGCTTGCACATTATCTACTTTATGAGAGGGAGGAAGAATATGTACTTTATGAATGTAGTCCCAAAAAGTGGTAGTAGTTCTAACACTTATTACCTCAGTTGAGGTTGCCCTTTGTTGTGAGCTAGTGGAGCATCCCATCATGCAAACATCATCATCACTCCTATCATCAGCTGCATTTTATTCTTGTCTGACCTTCTTCACAAGGAGCATAGGGTATGAAGCATTTGTCATACCAATCAATGACATCTGTCTCCTCCACAACAACAACTCTGGCAGCCAAAGGATCAGGCACCATTCTATTTTCTCTGCCTTGAGGTTGCCTATTCCCAAATCCAATAGCTCCTTTTCCTCTGTCATCAATTCTTTGATGATTTGTAAATTTTTCTTGTCCTTGTTTGCTTGTGTTGTCCTTGTGAACTCTGCCCAACTTCTTTCTCAACTCGGGCTAGCTTATAGGAGATCTCCTTGACAACCCCTACCAAAGTTTTCACAACTTCTTCCAAATCAGTAGCCTTGCTTGTTTGAGGCTTTTCTGGGTTAACCAGCTTCACACCTTCCCTCTTTGGAGGTTTTCCAATTGCCTTGATATTATTCTCTATTTGTAGGGCCATGGTGAATGCTTGCCTTAAGTTGGTAGGGTTCTTGTCCCTTAAGTAGTAAACAACCTTTTTATCAAATGCATCAGTATATTTGATCAAACATGATTCATCACATGGCCTTATCCTAACAGGAAATCTCCTCAAGGTCTTATTGAACCTTGTATTGAAGTCATGTACTGACTCATTGGGATTCTTCTTGATGTTTTCAAACTCTGATAGAAGAAACCTAGGGTTAGCCCTATCACCATATTGCAATCTGAATGCATTGTTCATCTCAGCCCAAGAATCAACAGAATTATCTGGAAATGCTTTATACCAATCCCTGGCATCCTCCTCTAGAGTGTGAACAAACAATTTGATGTACACATCTTCATGCTCAATCTCAAAATGTTCCATCATATTGAGGAAGAGCTTTAGATGTTGGTCACCAATTATGGCATTGTTTCCCTCGAACTTAGGAAGTTCTGTTCCTTACATCTTGAGGTACTGCATTTGGATAACTAGCCATTCCCACAAAATTTATAGGTCCAAAAGTGTTTATAACAAAAGGGGGTCTGGGTTGAGCCATATTGATTCGAGTAGGTGATCTTGGAGGGGTGACAAAATTTATGAGGGGTGGAGGGTCCTTAGAACACAAGAGTGTAGTTTTCAAAATGGAGATCCCCCAAAGGCCTTGCTTCTTGGAAATCCCTATCTACTACAGAAAAGACAGGTGTAGAATGTGAATCAAATCTTTCAAAATCAAATGAAGGCCCTTCTCCAGTTGGAGAATTTAGTTCCACAAAGAGGCTACCTAATTCAGAGTCACTTGAATGGCAGTCTTCAATGATGGGCCGCTCACTTTCTTCAATGGCGATCCCTCTCCTTGTCTGTTGTTCTCCCATAACTCTCTAGGATTTCCTTCCTTCTGATTTTGCTTTTCCTAGCTCAGGAAACAATGTCCTAGTAGGATCCCTAACAAAGAAAGATCTTCTTCTTTCCAGCTTTACAAATATTCGTAACAAATTTTACTTGACAAAGGTTTAAGACACTGGTCCTTATCAGAATCAAATCAACAGGGAGTCGCCACTAAGGATTTCCACCTTAGTTGTGTAAATGCACTAAATATGATCTGTCAAGTGTCTGCTAGCACTAGAAACTAGGAGTCAAAACATCTAACCTTTCTTTACCAAAATTTATCAATAAATACCAAAGCAAAACTTGTGGAAATTGGAGAAGTTGCATACAACACTTGGAGCATACAAGAAGTGTCTACCAGGGTCTGAGTATGAACTGGAATCAGAAATTTCCTAGCAATGACGCCATTAGTGTTGTTGATGGGTCAAATAGATGTGAATGGACTACAGATCAATAACTCAATGAAAATCCATATTAACAAATCCCTGGTAACCGTGCCACAAGTGTTGGTACCCAAATTTGTTCTCCTTTTCAAACCAAGTAGCAACACAGATTCAACAGGGATCTTAGAGGCAGATAGATCATAAATGTATGTCATTTTGTAGTCGGGGAGAAATACTAGCTGTCCCTTTGTTACTTGGATTTGTGGAGAGATGGATAGCACCTCAAAAGGATGTGATCTGATCCTCACTATTTTAGGTTGTGCCTTTCAACCAAGGTAAGAGAACCTATTTTGTAACCTTTGTTATTTGAAAGGAGATTGCATGTACCTTTCTTTTGCATAAGATTTTATAGAGAAGGCCTTGGGGAAAATATGATCAAAACACCAGATCTGACTTTCACGAGTTGTCACTTCCAGATCATGGAGATACTTTCACAAAAGGAAAAGGTTACTAAAAGACATTTGAGACCTTGCTTGCTTCTGCATGTTTAAGTGATGAGGATTGTGCAGTTGTGTACACACATGACAAACGGGGGGTAGTATGGGTAGGATTGGTTGTTGTTAAATGAATTTTGGTGGGAGGGGGGAGACATGATGGACTTGACTCACTAGATCCTTGAGAGCTTATGCAAAATCGGAAAGATTCAATCAACAAAATGCCACAAAAAGTTAAATTGTTTCCTCAACTAGAATTTGTGCTTCAGTGGAGGCCCAAATCAGGACTCTTTCACATAACTTGTGGGATTTTGTCACAAAGGCTCAAGTCAGAGGAACCCAATAAAGCACCATGATTTAAACCAAGTCATGCCTGAGGTACACCTAGAGGCTTACAGATAATCTCTATCAACAAAATGAAAGAAAAGTGATTTTAAACCATTTATCCCATTCCCAGATGAAGGATCTTCTGAGAAATGAAATTGCAAATGCCACTAAACTATCACAAGGACTGAGACCTGTGTGATTGGACTATATTTTGGTACAAGATTGCAATAGAACCAAGAAAAACTACCCGTATGCATTTAGAGATGAAATAAATACACTTTACTCAAGATTAACACAGAATAACTCAAAGTTTGATCAAATTTATCAGCAAGGGAAAGTTTCTAGAACAATCTCAAAGCTTGTCAATGGTTGTACACTTGCAACCACCTTGACATGATCAAATTTGACACAAAGAGAGATATACATGCTTCTTTAGACGACTTCTCAAAATGGATGGGCTCTGTCAAGGTTTTTCCACTGGAGAAAATCAGTCTTGATCTTTCCAAAAACTCCCAACCATTTGCACGATGAATTCATGCCCTTTATAGAATTTCCAACAGAGCCCCTTCCTCTGAAAAGACAAAAAATTTAAATGCACCAGTGCTTGCCATGATTCTTTCGTTGATTCACAGAATCAAATATGTAAAAGCCTCTAGGTGCTCGAGGGTAAATCTCTTCGATTTCTTCCCGCATTCAACTCCTTTCTCGTGCAAAACACGCCTCCATCCATTCGCCAACCACTTCCTCCCCATATCAATCAAATTTTTCCCCTTGCGTGCTCAGGAGAAGAAAAACGGAAAATCTGATTGGGCGCAAAAGTCAGACCATTTTAATGGTGAAAGACGTCCTCCAAATCTTCCCACCAAACTTCAGATATCAACATTAACTTCCTCCTTTACTTGGCATGTAGAAAAGACCAAGAAATCATGGAGGTTCGTACCTCCAGACATGTTTCAGAGAAAAAGGGGGGAAAAATCATATTTAGATTCACAGCTATCATTGATCTTTGGTTTTGAATTTGAGCCGTCCATGTGGCAAATTCAAATTTTAGAACAGACTTGAGGGCTTCCCTTTGACTTTTTACAACTTTTAGCAAAATGGAAAAAATTCACATTTTGCTCCACACCCTCTGCCTTTGGGAAACGAGCCTGACACGTGTCCTAAGGTGGGCCCCAGTGGGACCGGCGACCAAATTTTTGCCATTCTACTCTCTTTTTTGGAAAAAGGAAAATTTTCCAAATTTTCCCCCGCAGCTCCGCCCTTGGGAACTGAGCCTTGACACGTGTCCCAATATGATTTGAGTGGACCCGCGCTTCCCTTTTTACTTTTAACTCTTTTTTCTTAAAAGGAAATTTTTCCAATTTTCCTCCGCGGGTCCGCACCTTTGCCATTGACCGGGGTAAAACATTGACTATTTCCCATCGGGTTCGTGGGCCATTTTTGCTAGTTTAACCTTTATAAAGCAAAGAGGTGAAAAGTTTGAATTTCCTCCGATGGTCCGCCTCCCCACCCCTATGACTTTTCAAATTGCCACGTGTCACCATGTTGCACCTTGAGGTGGTCTCAAAAATTTGATACCTTTAACGAGCACGGGCTCACCACGTGTCCTGCTCTGGAAAAATTTGTTTGAAGGCTTGATGCTCAGTGGAAGGTGTTACTTGTCAAGCTTCGAGGAAGCCTCCTTTTGGCCATTGAAAAGTCCAAGTAAAATGAAAAGTGAGTGGAGGCCTCCATCTGTCAACCTGGCGCTTCTTTAGAATGAAACTCAAAGGCTCACTTTCCTAACATGCGTGGTTCCTCCACGTGTCTCCATGGCACAACTTCAAGATGGTGCCCAAAAGTAGAGACCCTAAATGAGCACGAGCTGGCCACGTGTCCTGTTTTTGCTAAATTGTTTCCATCTGCATAAAATTTTGTCTAAGTATGGGAAAGCACCAGAAAGCCTCCACGTGTCTCTTTCCTGTTAACCCTCCACGTGTCATCTCGGCGCTACTTCAAAGCCAAACCAAAAAGTTGATTCTCAAACGAGCGTCATTCCTCCACGTGGAAACATTTTAAAAATGAGGCTTTTCATGGAATTTCCAAAGTATTAAGCTGATCCAAATCCAACCAAGAGGTGCCACGTTTCCCTGTCGACTGAATGATGCAAATTTGACCGGGAGAAATGCCCGTCAAACCGTAAAACACAGAGAAACATCCATTCGAGCTAGAAAATGAGGTTTTCTTCAAGGACAAGGAATTTAGATTGTTGCAAGGCTCAAACACAATCCTTAGGGACAAATTAACTCATTTCTCTTTGAGTATTTAGGGTAAAAATGGTAGGGACAATAAATCTTGACTGTGGAAAATGGAGGAAACAAGAGAATGTGAGTTTTGAAGGAACAGAGCACGAGAGACTCAAAATATAGAGAATTTTGAGAGGAACAAAGGAACCATGAGACAAATATAGACCCACACATGATCTTTGACCCAAGAGCAGACCAAAAATGGCAATAAGACCGATCAAGCACCATACGAGTGAAGGAGAAAATGACAGAGGCTGTGAATCACTTAATTTTCAAGGGCACAAATGGGGTGAGACAATTTTGAGCACCAAAAAGTACAAAAGACATTAATGAAGAGGAAACTTATAAACCAATATTAGAATCTTGCAAAAGTTAGAAATCCAAGAAAATCGTAAAATTCTAGAGATCTATTTTTGGCAGTTTTTTAAACA
This sequence comes from Taxus chinensis, assembly GCA_019776745.2. Lineage (NCBI taxonomy): Eukaryota > Viridiplantae > Streptophyta > Pinopsida > Cupressales > Taxaceae > Taxus > Taxus chinensis. The sequence goes on along the minus strand of CM034150.1, from coordinate 633,338,115 downwards.
ATTTTAGTATTTTACATTTTTGGAGGTCTCCGGAGCACTTTGGGAGTTTTGTGATAAAAGTTAGTATACCAAAGGTATCTAATTTTTGGAAGTTCCCTTGCAAAGTATGCTTCGTTATCTTTCTTATGCCTATTAAAACTCTGAAAACAGGTTAACGAGTCAAAAGATATGGTCAAAACAAGGAGCACTAAAAATAAAATAGATAAATCTGGACTACACAGAGACACCTGCATGCCCAGAATGACACATACGTGCCCCAGCCAATAGATATGCACCCAAGTAGATAGGTACGCGGGCAAGGTAAAAATGCAAAGTCAACAGAGTGGAACATGACACATGTGCGCCTAGAGTGATGCATACGCGCCCCAGCCAATGAATACGCGCCCTAACTAACACAGACACGTGCAAGGTAAAAATGCAAAGGCAACATAGTGAAATAGGACACCTGCATGCCCAAAGTGATGCATACGCGCCCCAACCAACAGATACGCACCCTTGTAAAAAATAGACAATTTCAAATTTTTACAATCAAGCTATTTACGCATACGCGGTCAGAGAGAAGGATACGCGGCCCAGATGACGGAGATGTGTGCACGTCCCTGTAGAGACAAAATTTGTAAATGATGAGGACTGTCAGACAGGTATGCACCTGTTCTGATGGGGACATGCTGGGGTTTTCAATGTGTATGCGCCCCTTGTTAACACCTACGTTGCACCCTGTGAAAAACCTGCAAAACTCACAGATTTTCAAATTTTCAAGAGCAAACAGATTAGTGGTTAGTCAAAGTGTCATATGTCTATATCAAAACCCACAAAATACATGTAAATGAAGGTCGTTTATCTAGTGTTAGAAATAGAAATGAGGAGATAACAAATGATTTGACCCAAAAACTTGAAAATGAACTTTGAAAAAACCTAAAAGACCTCCATTAATGGAGAATGGACATAAGTGTCCCACCGGGCGTGCCAAATGTGTTCATGGATAAATTAGATATGATATGGAAATGAAGTTAAAACCTATAATCTCAAAGCATGAACCTAATCTACACTAAACCATCATGATAAGAGATAAACAAGACTAACATCTATCATTGTATGAACTAGATTAAATCTAAACTAACATGATAAAGCTACTCTCTACTCTTTAGATCACTTAATTAAACATTGAACCTAAGAAGATCAACTTAGCAATCAAAGGGTATGATTAGTTGTTTTATGGTTCTCAAGCTTTCAAGAATGGAGTCTCACCATTAATGGCTTCAAGGAAAATGGTTCTCTCCATATTACTCAAAACTTGGTTTAAGGATGCAAATGGAGGTGTTAGCTCAACAATGGAGGAAGGAAAGCTTTAGATCAAATGTCTAATTAGCTTGAAGCTAATACAAATGAGATCCAAGCTTTCTTAGGCTTGTTTTGGCTTTTTGTTATGTAAAGTTGTAAGTTTGAATGGGTAGGCTTAGCCTTGTATTTATAGTTTTTCACTTGGGAGAGATTAGAATTTGGGTGCATGTGGGACTAAAGCTCAAAAAGCACTTTTAGATTAGATTAGGATAAACATGCTTTAGGCTTAGTTAATCTTGGTTTAGGCTAGTTAACTAGGGTTTAGGCTAGTTAAACTTTGTTTAGCAAGTGATTAGAGACTCTTTGAGAGTTGGGAGGGGTCTGGATAACTAATTGTGACTGATAGATAGCCTAGGAAGCTAATAGAAGTGGTCTAGAGAGAACTAGGGAGGTTTTGAATGGTCGAAAGGAGAAATTTTTTAGCTAATAAGAGAGATATTAGCCAAATAATTCGATTATAAGAAGAATACAACCAAGAAGGTGTCGTAAATGAGCATCCAAGAATGGAGTGAAGAATGGGGAATTAACGAAGTGTCATTAATCGGTTGAATAAGAGGAAATGCATATTTTTAGGTGTCTACAGATTGAACTAATCATGTGTTCATTGATATTGTGGTTTATTAATTATGTGATGATATTAGATGATCAACAAGTATATGAATTTCATGGTTGTTGTAAAATAGGAATTGTGATTATTGGTAATTGCAAATGAGTAATTTTATGTTAGAATTGTGTAATCTTGATAATGACATAACTATGATGTAAGCTGGGGATTATATGATGGATGCTTTATATGTGTTTTATTTTTGTGATATATTGATGAGGTATTAAGGCTGAAGGTGGTATTATTTGTGGTTGCAGGAAACAAATCACACAAACAAGGTGGGACTAAGAAGGCCAACCATGAAGGAATGTTCATGTGTTCACAATGTGGTCACCTTCACAACTTGTGTATATGTATGTTTGCATGTCATCATGTTACGTATCATTGTTAGGAGGGTCTCCATGGGGGAGCACCTTGCATGTGACCATGGGTAGGTTGTGTGGTTGTGTCCCTTTTATTTAATTGTTCTTGTGATGTTGTGATTTTAGTTTTAAAGTTTTAATGTACCCTTGAATCCTTATGTTCCTATGTTGTCAATGTGCCCCTAATTAGCTATGTAATTGTTAGTATGTGTAAATGTATTAATGTGGTGAATGGGGGGCAATGTGTATGTGGTTATACCTTAGTCTTTCACTTTAGATTTATTAAAATTTTAGGTGGCATTGGTTAGTGTGCCACCCCTCACCTCAAATCTCGGATTTGGGCTTTGAGCCCAATTTTGAAGGCTTGTGGGACAATTTTTACTTGTCCCACACTCTTTAATATCTTCCCCCAACCTTACCTATGACTTGAGGGGTCATATTTAGCCTATAATCATGAAAATTTGATGGAAAAGAGGCAATTAATTGTCCTCATGTTCTTGATCCTCTAAATTCAACTTTGAAATGTGCAAAAGGGAGCTTGTGTGCAAATTTGGTAATGTTTGGTAATATCCTCACCTACCTCTTTATGATACTTTAGGTTTGTGTGGAGTTTTTGAGGTGGATTTGAGGGAGATGAGGTGGCATCCTACATGGAGCCACATCACCTCTCCCTCCACCAAGTCTATTTATGTGCATTTCCTCTTTGATGTTTTTGGGGTTACTTACTTCATTTCTTGCTTTACTATCTTGGCTTGGATTTGGGAGAAGAACTTACTTTGACTTTTGGGATTTGGAGTTGGAAGGTTGGAGTTTCTTGTGGAGAGAAGTGGAGGAAGGTGCCATCAATGGTAAGGTAGGGCCTTATACTTATTTTATTATTTTACTTCTTGTTATGGATGTTTTATTGTTTATGTGTGAATGCATGAATGTTGTGTGTTTGTGTGGGGTTTGGGTAGTTTTGATCTTAGGAAGGTGTGGGGAGAAATAAAATGGGGGCCAAGGAGGAGGAATAAGGGAGTTTGTGAGGTTATGGAGGGAGTGTGGGTAGGGTGTCCCACCTTGTGAAGGAAAAAGATTAAATTTCTTTATTATTCTTGTATATTTTCACGAGGGAGTGATAAGAGAATTTGAGGGAGTGATAAGAGATTTGAGGGAGGGATAAGAGATTGTGTGTGTGATTGTTGGAGGTTTAAGGTGGACCCCTAACCCACTTGGGAGTTATAAGGATGGTTCCCCATATTTCTTGTCTCCTATGGCTCTAGAATTGAGCCTATGTGTTGATTAAAAGTTGCAGGTTTGTATCTTGTTTGATTGTGTGTTGCAGTCAAAATTGTTTGTATGCATGTTTGTAATGTGGAAGCCATTGTTTTAAGTTTTCATTGGTTGTGAACATGTTTTATTGTTTCATGGTTGGAGCTCAGGGGCCAATGAGGGGGTTGGCTTCACCCCTTCATTGGATTTATGGTTGGGAGGAGAGCGTTGCTTAGCTCCCTCCCTTGTTTGTGTGTTGGAGATAGGATGGAGAAGTGCGGTTTAAATCAGAAGAGAAGAAGTTGCATAGAAATTTGTTAAGTGTAAAATTAGACATGTTGTCTCCACCATTTTGGTGGAATATTTTATCACTTGTCCTCTTGTCCTTTTAAATTTAAATTTTTTAATAAGGATTTTAATTCAATTTAAATGTAGTATTTTGAATCATGAAGTATGGAAGTTTGCAAATTGTATTATTGTAATTTCAATATGTTTGTAAAGTGCAGTTAATAATTGATATTTTACAAATTTATGTAATTTGAGATTTATCATCTTAGGATCTGTAAATTTAGTAATTGGAAATATGTGATTTAATTGGAAAATTTGTAAATCATTTATAAATTAATTTCTCTGTTATATCTTGTATAATATCATGAATTTCCATTCATATTTATGTGAAAGTTTCAAAGGATTTGTCTCTTATTTTTTTATTTGTTCTCTATGGAATTGAATCAGCTCATAGTATGTATAAAACTTGGTTATAAATTTTTTACTATCTGTAGGATCTCTGTGCAAAATTTAAACCAGAAATGATTAATGTTCTTCATATTTAAAAAATGTTTTTCCCTGCAAATTTGGTTGTGGAAATCTAGGCTTAAATTTATAGACAAGTATATATATATATATATACTTGAAATATATGTATGTATATAAATTTATAAATTAAAAAAATCTCTACATAATATAGCCTAATATTGTGATCAAATGAAAAGTATTATAGAAGAGATATTAACCTGTACCAATGTGTGTGTGTGTGTATGTATGTATGATATGTGTATGTGTATATATATATATACATAATTATAAAATATATTATATAAAAATAATAATATTATATGAAACTGAAACTTTGATTTAATGTTTATTTGTGAAACTTTAATAAAAATAAATATAGGGGTGGGCGGCATGGTCGAGCCACCCCAGAAAAAAGGGGGTGGGTTGGCCATGTCGCCCACCCTACAAATCCTGCAAGCCAGGGGTAGGTGGTAGGGCCACCCTTTCCACTAAATGGGGGTGGGTCGGCCATGCCACCCACCCCACATAATATCTAAAAAATATATAATAGGCTATATAAAAAAATCAAGCTTATTTTTCTATGGTCCAATATATATATTATGATCATGCACAACCCACACATTTGGGTATATATTACCTGTATAATTAATATCTTTCTTCACACATTGTGTGTGTAGAAGTAATGCCCATATATATGTGTAGTATAAACACATGTGTGTGTGTGTATGTGTGTGTGTGTATATGTGTGTGTCCCCCATTCTTGATCTATAAAATAAATACACATTTCTTCAGGGTAGATGCAATACCTAGAAGTTAAAATAAAATGTAGCATAATTATAAAACTATGGGAGATTGTATAAAAAAAGAGAATGAATTCATGGATATGGGAGAGAAAAATCCTCCCATTGTAATCCAATAGCTTTCTTGTCCAACATAGTTTCTCCCCAAGCTTGCCTTGCCTCCCTATCTATGTGCAAATGGAGGCACATTAGGGTTAGAATGAAAATATAAGAGATCATAAAGAAAGTTAGGGAAAAAAAAAGAAACCTAAAATCTAAGGGTGAGGATTAAATCAATCATATGGTTGTGATTTAATCCTCATCCCTTAAGTGATGGGTGGGAAAATTTTAATAAAGTATGGGTGAATAAAATTAAATAAACTAAATAGTGCCCTAGAAAATTTATTCAAGTTTATTAATGTTTCTAATAATTAAATGTGCATGGAAGTTAAATTATTAAGGGGTAAGGGTGCTAAGGTATTGAAGGGGTGATGTGGAATTTAATATTTGTTCTAAGATTTTAAAAAGTGAACTTAAGGGAAATAAAATAGTTAATATTAAATATGGGGGCAATTAATTTAATAGGGGGTGGCATGGGTATAATATGTTAGGAAATAAATTAATGTTATGCTAGAAAATAATTTAAGTTAGCATTAGGAGATTTCATTATTTTATTAACATGGCCCTTAGTGGGTAAAATTAGATGAAATTAAATTAGTAAATATTATAACTAAAGTTAGGTTAAAATTCTTACTAATCTAAGAAGGGAAAATTAAATAGAATTTATTTAGGGATTAATTAATTAATTAAATTAAATTAAATTAGGGAAGTGATGAGGTCAAAATGCTTCGGGCAATTAAATAATAATTTCAGATTAAATAAATAAATTTAATTCCGAGGGAGATGTATTAGATAAGTGAGTAAACGTTTAATTAATTGTAATACATGTATTTAAAATTGGATTAATGTGTTTTATTAAATAAAATAAAAATTAGTCGTAATTTTCCCAGTTAAGTGTTGTCTTTTGGCATGGTTTGGACGCGTCGAATGTGGGCGTCACATAAGCTTTCTAAATGAACATGGTGTTAAGTTTCGAATCTTATATTGTGAGAACAAGAGCAGAGGATGTACACAACTAGTGTTAGAAAATGATGTTAAGCATCACGGCGCTAGAATCTGTTTTGCTTACATAGATTACTACAAAATGGGAATAGTAATAAGCCTAAACATTTTTCATAGGGAAGACAATGTTGTCACAGTAGCCGTCATGAGGTGGTTAAGCCTCTCATGATGCAGGGGAATATTAATTAAGATTGGTGTTTAGACGAGAATATGATTTTGTAGCATATGGGTAGAGGAAAGGAATGACAACGACTTTCGTTACCTCAAAATACTTGCTAAATATCCCCAAGTTGGTCTAGTTGAACTGTAAAATTATTTCCTTCTTTAAATGTAGGTTGAATTATGTATGCGAATTTATATTGGATTAATGGAAATTGTCAATTAGTTTCCTCAGTTGATGATTCATAAACTTGTTATATTGTAGTCCATGATGCCTAAATTCCTAATCATTACTATTTAGGACTCTTGTTTTTGTGAGATTTTTTTTATTCTAAAAAAACAAACATCTTTTGGTATTGCTACAGATCGACACTTTAGAACGCGGTATATAGAAATGTAATCTTTTGGTATTGATTTAGAATGTTTTGCAACCATTTTTTTTTGGCTTGTAGTAATTTTTCATGCCCCATTTTTGTTCTCAGATAGAAAGGATGTGATGGATAGTCCTTGCTCTACTTAAAATTTTGTCTCCAAACATACTATAACCGCACTCACAATTTAATGGAAAATATATTCAAATCTTATGATGATAGAGGCAAAAATATTCAAATTTGATGATGATAAGAGGAAAATATTATAATAGCAGTTCTCGCTTTTGATTGGGATTGACATGGTAGAAATAATACAAAAAAATCCTCAAAATCTCACCACTGAAGAAGCTAACCAAACAAATATCATCTAAATTAGTTAACAAAATTGATAATTTACTCCATGTTTAACAAACCCATTTAAATAATAAAAAAATAGCAGATTTATTACTAATAAGAGGATTTACTGCACCTTTATCGCCACCCGATTGATTTAGAAAACATAATAACGGATTTACTCCAATTTTAACAAAACCCATTTAAACAAGAGCAAGAATGTTACCAAGTACTGCCACGGTTAAAATGGAAATGTATTGGATGGTAGTAAGTTGGAAAAGGTGAACCGATTACGTTGGATATAAGTTATTTCTTGCATTTCGCAAAGGAGGACCATTCTTCATTGCATTATCAAGGCTAAAACTAGTTGCTAACTTGGCAAGGACAACAATTGGTGTTAAAATAAGATGATACGTTATAAGTGATAATTGCAACAATGATGAACAAGAACTTAACTTAATTGGAATTGGATATGAGTTATGCCTTTGTGAGGGTGTTGTAAACACACTAAGAGAAGAAGCAAGAAAAGTACAAGTGGGTTCTTTGGTTTGCTAGGAATTATATGACAAACAACCTAAAGCATACAACGACGCCATTCTCCCTCCCAATGTTGAGAAGCGACTAAGTGTTGAAGTTGGTTCTCCATTAGGGTGGAGAGACTATGTGGGTTCTAAAGGACTTATATTGACTGTGAAATATTTCGGAGCCAGTGGAGCTTACTTGGATGTGCTTGGGAAATTTGGATTTACCAACACCCTATGTTGATGCGCCAGAATTAGCAGGAACTTGACAAGGTCATAACTTGAGCTCCGGGTGTCCATTTTTTTTAAACCACATGTTTCGACGAGATGAACGCAAAGGAAAACCGCCCTACCAGTTGGGGAAAGATTTGGCACATTTTCGGGCCCTAAATCCACCATCTTAAGGCCGAAAATTAGGATTTAAGTTGTAGTTCAGTTTTTTCCTATTTTTGGGCATTAGTTAATTTTAGTCTATTAGTTGCATTATGAGTTAGAAAGTTGGCAATTCATCTAATTTAGCAATGTATAAGATGCGTGGTAATTTCTGTGCCGGTACGAATAAGCATGCGAACTTACTAAGAATAGTAGGTTTTAGTAAACTGCTAAAAATAGTAATTTCCACCACCTAGAGTAGATTTAGTCAAGTTAGTTAGATTTTTCTTGGAAACTCGAGTTGGGAGTTGTTTTCCTATTTAGGAAACATTGTAATTCATTATTCAATAACAAAGAAGGAGATCTATTTTCTTTTAGAGTTCATATTATTTGTAGTATATCAAGTTTGTTCATCATTTGGCTACATTATCTGGTATTAGAGCTGGTTCAAAGTCTTTTAAAAAAAAATGGCAGGAAGAGGAAGAGGAAGAGGAAGAGGAAGAGGAAGAGGAGGCGGTATTGCCGAGATGAATAGAAATATACAAGATCTGTAGAGGCAAGTTGTTGCGCTTGCTGCAATGATAACCCAGAGAGGAAATCAAGGTGGAGATGACACATATGAAGAAGAAGTTTGTGAAGAGGAGGAAATGCAAGCACCGCCATTAGCTTTTGAAGAAAGGATGCTTAGAGCATTAGAAGGAAAGAATGATGGGATAAGAGTTGATGTTTCAGAGTATGGTGGTAGTCTAAAACCAGAGGAGTTGATAGACTGGTTGAATAACATGGGGAATTTTTTTGAGTGGAAGGCTATATCAGAAGAAAAGAAGGTAAAATTTGCATGCACAAAATTGAAAGTTCATGCTATGTTATGGTGGGATCACCTACAAAAAGAGTGGTCAAGAAAGGGGAAAGAAAGAATTAGGACGTGGAGTAAGATGGAGAAGAAGCTGAAAGATAAATTTCTCCCTGTGGATTATGCATAAACCCTTTACAGGAGGTTTCAGAATCTCAGACAACTTACAAACAATGCAAGAATACATAGATGAGTTCTACAAGTTGTCCATTCGTGTAGAGCATGAAGAAACTAAGGAACAAATGACTGCAAGGTATGTAAATGGATTAAAATTTTCTATTCAAGATGAGATAAGTTTGCATAGGATTAAGAGCATGGAGGATGCCTGTCAATTAGCCTTAAAGGCCGAGGAAAAACAAAATCATCAAATTTTTAGGAGATCTCCTGGAATGAATAGGGGGCCTCATCTTCCTTTCGGGGACGAATTGGTTTCAGCCAAGGTAAGGGAGAATCATCTCATGTAAGAGGATACGAGACAAGATTTCTACAATCAATAAAGAGGCAGAGGATTTTCTAGGGGCAGAGGATATGCTGGCGATAGAGGATGGGAGGCTCCACGAAGGCCATTTGTTTATTATAGATGTGGTGAAGAAGGGCAATGGGATTTTGAATTCCTACATTCTTATACACATGACAAGAGGCAAGGAGATGCTCCAAGAGTAAATATTGTTGAAGCTGAACAAGTAGAAGATGAACATGACCTGAAAATTCCACCAGATGTTGGAGAAAATCTGATGATCAAGAGGACGATGATTGCTCCAAGAAAGGAGATCAAGGGGGATGCATGGCTACGTACAAATATTTTTAGAACAAGATGCACTTCAGGAGGAAAGGTATGTAATGTTATTATTGATGGTCGTAGTTGTGAGAACATGGTTTCAAATGAGATGGTTGATAAATTGGGTCTGCATTGTGAGAAGAATCCTAACCCTTACCATATTGCATGGTTTAAGAAGGGTAATGAAGTTACTATTGATAAGATATGTTTAATAAGCTTTTCTATTGGGCACAGTTATAAGGATGAGATTTGGTGTGATGTTATTCCTATGGATGCATGTCATATGCTGCTAGGAAGACCATGACAATTTGATAGAAAAGTTATTCATGACGGGGGAAAGAATACTTATACTTTCTGGAAGGATGGCACAAAAATAGGTTTCCTACCTCTTAAGGAAGAGGGGAAGGCTGAAAATATGCTTTCTGCAAAGGAATTTGTGGAGGCAAAGGCAACCGGTTTTTGTTATGCACTAGTCATAAATAATGACGAACCTACAAGTGCACAAATACCAATAGAAATAACAGAATTAATAGAAGAATTTTTAGATGTTATTCTTGATGAGCTACCAGATGGGTTACCATCTAAAAGAGATATTCAACGCCATATTGATTTGATTCCAGGGTCTTCAATCCCAAATCAAGCGGCTTATAGGATGAGCCCGACATTGCATGCACAGTTGAATAGGCAGGCAACAAAGCTCGTGCGAAAGGGGGTCGTAAGGTAGAGCATGAGTCTGTGTGCAACCCCAAATTTATTAACACCAAAGAAGGATGGAACATGGAGAATGTGCACGGATAGTAGAGCAATCAATAAAATTACAATCAAGTATATGTTCCCAATACCTTGCCTTAATGATATGATGGATGTGCTTGCTGGATCTAGGTATTTCACCAAGATTCATCTTCGAAGTGGTTATCATCAGATTCAGATCAGAGAAGGAAACAAGTGGAAAACAACGTTCAAGATGGGAAATGGATTTTATGAGTGGTTGGCGATACCATTTGGGTTATCCAATGCACCTAGTACTTTTATGAGACTGATGAACACTGTGCTACGTGAGTATAATGGTAAGTTTGTTCTGGTTTATTTTGATGATATCTTGATCTTTAGTAAAACTAAAGAAGAACATTTGAGGCATCTAAGGGTGGTATTTGAAGTGTTAAGAAAAGAGAAACTCTATGCAAATATGAAGAAGTGCACATTTATGCAAGAGATTTTGGTATTCTTGGGCTTTATTATTTCAGCAGATGGGGTACAGATGGACTCATAAAAGATAAAGGAAATTATTGAATGGCCTACTCCACAGATTATAATAGAGGTAAGGAGCTTTCATGGTCTAGCAACATTTTACAAAAATTTTATTAAAAATTTCAGTAGTATTATAGCACCTATAACAGATTTCACAAAAGGAAGGGAGTTTTTGTGGACAAAGGTAGCTGAGGATAGTTTTCAATTCTTGATGAAGAAGGTGACAGAGGAACCCATTTTGGCACTACCAGATTTTTATAAAGTGTTTGAGGTTGATTTTGATGTTTCACATGTGGGTACTGGAGATGTTCTAAGTCAAGGAGGAAAGATAGTAGCTTTATTTAGTGATAAATTGAATGAGGAAAGAAAGAACTACTCTACTTATGATGTGGGAATTTTATGCAATTGTACAAGCATTAAGGCATTGGAGGCATTACTTAGTGCCTAAGGACTTTGTGTTATTTACAGACCACATAACCCTGAAGTATGTGAATACCCAAAAGAAGTTAAATAGTAGGCATGAAAAGTGGGTATCATTTTTGTAGGGATATACTTTTTCTCTAAAACATAAATCCAGAAAACAGAATCAAGTTGCAGATGCATTGAGTAGGTGTGTGAATTTGTTTACCACTATGGAAAATGAGGTGGTGGGTTTTGAAGAAATAAAGGGTTTGTATTCTTTTGATTATGATTTCAAGGATATTGTTGAAAGGTAATAATTATTCCATTGTTAGACAATGCAGGAGATGTCCTGGATGAGTATATTTTACAAGATGGCTACCTATTCAAGGGATGCCAACTATGTATTCCAGTTGGGTCTATGAGAGAGAATATAGTGAAAGAGTTGCATAGCAGAGGGTTGGCTGGGCATTTTGGTAAAGATAAGACGATAGCCTTCGTAGAAGACAATTACTTATTGGCCCAAAGTTAAAAAGAGATGTGGTATGATATGTGGAGAGATGTCAAATTTTCCAAGTCTCGAAAGACCATGCACAGAATACAGGGTTGCATATGTCATTTCCTTTTCCTAAAGGGTTGTGGATACATCTGAGTATGGACTTTGTTTTGGGATTACAAAAAACACAATGAGGTAATGACTCAATTTTTGTGGTTGTTGATAGGTTTTCTAAGATGGTTCATTTTATTGCCTGTAAGAAAAACAAGAGATGCTACAAGCATAGATAGATTTTTTTTTCAGAGAGGTTGTTCGTTTGCATGGTGTTCCAAAAACCATAACTTTAGATAGGGACACAAGGTTCTTAAGTCACTTCTGGCGGACTTTATGGAAGAAATTGGAAACTCAACTACAATTCAGTAGTACCTATCATCCTTAGACTGATGGGCAAACAGAGGTGGTAAATCAGAGTTTGAGAAACCTGTTAAGGTGCATCGTTGGGGAAAAGCCGAAACAATGGGACTTAGCATTACCACAAGCTGAGTTTACATATAACAGTTCCATAAGTAGATCCACAGGAAAGTCACCATTTTCAATTATGTATGGGAGTAATCCAAATGTGGTGTTAGATTTGGTATAGCTACCAATGGATGGCATAATTAATGATGATGCAAAAGCATTTTCTAAACAGATACAACAATTGCAGGAAGAAGTACGGAAGAAGTTGCATAATAGTAATGATAAGTATAAGGAAATAGCAGATGTGCATAAATGAAGAAAGGTATTTACAGTTGGTGAGTTGGTTATGGTATATCTACGAAAGGAAAGGTTTCCAAAAGGAATGTATAACACGCTGAAGTACAAGAAGATTGGTCCTTGCAAAAAAGTGAAAAAAATAAACGATAATGCTTATGAGGTAGAATTGCCAGGGAATTTTGATATTTCTCCAGTGTTTAATGTTTCAAATTTGTATTATTTTCATGGGGATCGTGCAGAAGGGGATGTTGTTGATGAAGTAGTAGATTGGAGACTACAAGTTCTAGTGAAGAAGAAAGAAGAAGTGGATCAGATTCTAGATAAGAAAACAATGGACACACGACATGGGAAATACAACAAATATTTGGTACATTGGAAAGGACTGGAATAAGAGGACAATACTTGGGTCACAGAGTGGGAGATTAAGAAGTTGGATGTAGATAAATTGATTTTTTTTGAAGAAGACAACTTGCAGGAGCTGTGTTTTTTTCAAGCAGGGGATAATGATGCGCCAAAATTAGCAACAACTTGACAAGGTCATAACTTGAGCTCCGGGTGTCTGTTTGAGTCCGTTTTTTTTAAACCACATGTTTCGATGAGACAAACGCACTGGCAAGCCATCCTACTAGTTGGGGAAATTTTCGGCACATTTTCGGGTGCTAAATCCTCCATCTTGAAGTCGAAAATTAGGATTTAAGTTGTAGTTTGGTTTTTTCCTATTTTTGGGCATTAGTTAATTTTGGTCTATTAGTTGCATTATGAGTTAGAAAGTTGGCAATTCCTCTAATTTAGGAATGTAGAAGATGCGTGGCAATTTCTATGCCTGTACGAATAAACATGCAAACTTACTAAGAAAAGCAAGTTCTAGTAAACTGCTAAAAATAGTAATTTCCACCACCTAGAGTAGATTTAGTCAAGTTAGTTAGAGTTTGTTTGGAAACTCGAGTTGGGAGTTGTTTTCCTATTTATGAAATATTGTAATTCATTATTCAATAACAAATAAGGAGATCTATTTTCTTTTGGAGTTCATATTATTCGTAGTATATCAAGTTTGTTCATCATTTGGCTACATTATATGCCCTCCCAACAATTGTGATGACGCATTTACCATTTTCTCTGAGTAATTTGTGTGAGTTTAAAGACTTGATTTCGTGTGGATGCTCACATCTCTATTATATTGGCAAATATGTTGAACAGTTAATACATTTGCAAAGGTTAAGCGTAAATAACTCTTGAGTGAGTAGCTTTCCTGAAGGTTTCGTGTATAAATATCAAATTTCTAGATGTACAACATTGTCCTATAAATAACGAGAAGCTCAAAATAAGAGGATATCTAGGTAAGATTCCATTGATTAGTTTAATGATCAAACACTGCTCTGTGTCTAAGATATACATTTATACGGACAAAGGTCTTTTTCCCAATCTTGAAATGGTTGATTTGCGTTTGACATCAATTGACGGCTTACCAGGAAATTTGATAAGACTGAACATGGTGAATTGTCCAGCATTGAAAACACTAACATGGCTTTCCAATTTGGAAGGCGTGTGAAATTTGGTGAAACTACCAAAGAAATCAATGGCAGTGCCACAACCTTTGTTTTCGAATTTGAATCAAAGGTGACAAGCAAGAAATCTCAGCTAGAGATGGATAATACTACAAAGAATTGAAGAATCCAATCATAAAAAAAAATGCTCTGCAGAGATTGTTGGAGGCAACATGCAATTGTAATCTTGGCATTGCTTTGCACTTTATAGAGTTTTACATTTTAAATTAATGTGAAAAGAAGAAGATAAATTATTAAAGAAGTTGAATGGAACTCTGGAGAAACGATATGTACACGTTTGGTTATGTTTTCTACCAGCCTCCATGCTAGAAAGACTGTTCGGCTGGAGAAAAACCTCCAAATACTATGCAATTTCATCGTGATTTTAATAGAACTCCACTAATTTTAGCTAGACTCTAGTTGTTTTAGCGAGTATTAGTTAGTTTGGGCAGAGCTTTGGCTATAGGATCGAGCCAAATGGACATGTCTATAACACACTCTGAGGAGCACTTGCATTTGTCAAAGGAGAAATGATGGAGGTGAATACCATAAACCATTTTAAATTAATATATAATATTACCCTATCCTATAAAAAGCACACAAAAAATTAAAGAGGGTAGTAAAGAAGATGACACCCCGAAAAAATTTGGGCAACAAAGGAGGACACATGGCAATATTCGAGGGGTACCATAAGCAATAGTGGGAAGCGGAAAAAATAAAAAACATAATTGCCATTTAGGATCTGCCCTGTAACAGGCTGGCAAAACCCACGCGGAGAATTTGAGTCTACTAGTAATTTCCACGTCAGCAGACACATAAGACGAGAAGTCTGAAAAACACACAAGGGAAATCGATGCATTAAGGGAAGTCTGAAACAGATGTAATTTTTACTGTGTATTGCACCGCCATTAAAACTATTGCATTGAAATGAAATGAAAGATTTTAATGACGTCCACGAGACTAAAGAGTCTATGGGACCACAGAAACAGTAATTTAATCAGATTTCAGACTCTTTTCAATATCCGCTCTTCGGCTGTGAATCTTGAAGATAAAGCCTGCTGTCGTTGGAAGCTTTGTTCCTTCGAAGAGTTCCTCCAGTCTATCCACCTTTAGATTGTTTTTATACTGAATACGGATATCATCATATGCAGAACATTCCATGACAAAATGCCATTCTGTCTCGACGACCCCTTTGCTGCAGAAGAGACAAATTCTCCTTTCCCAATCTTCCTTTGGAATAGTCCATCTACCAGTTTCACATCGAAGATGATGTGATCCAGTTCTTAACTGCGCCACTAGAATTTTTGCTTTACCCTTGATAACCGTCCCTAGATAAGCTTTTTCATCATGTTCCCCAGTGAGATTGAATTCTCTAATATAATGCACTTTCTTCCGACCAATCTGACCCGTCCACATGGCAGTCCTGAACTTTTCTATCACATAATTTTTTATTTCCCTGTTGCTGTTAGGACACTCCTGCATGTTGATGCCCCATTTGTACATCCATTTAGTATTCTGATTCATCCATGTTTTCTTTCTACGTTCCAAAGTGTCGTTTACAACCATTTTGGGCCAGCGAAGGTTGTCCATGTTTTCAACTTTTTTCAAATAGCTTATCATCCGAGCTATTGGCAATGCTTCCAGCGAGAAGGAACCCGCTTCCGCCAACAAAATTTCATAAGGAACAGTTGATTTGACTTTAAGGGAGCTTGTGATTAGATGTTTCTGGATTCTTTCTATTTGTCTCCACCCATGATTTGACATGCTACTTCCCCAAACTTTGCAGCCATATAGAACAACTGGGGTGACCAACAAACCAAAAAGAGTTTTTTTAGTTTTCCAGTCCCAAAGTTCAGCTTTCCTGCACCTGTTTTGAAGTAGGAAAGAAGCTTTCCAACCTCCCTGTATCCTTTTTGCTTTACAAGTCTCCCAGCTAAGTTTGTGGTGAAATTCAATCCCAAGATACTTATATTCATTGACTATTTCTAAAGGGCTCCCCTCAAAAAGGAAGACGTTTTGTCTCTCATTCCTTTTCAAGGTGAAAATCATGATTTTTGTTTTTCTAGTGTTCACTTGCATCCCGACTTCTTGACAAAAGAGCTCCAGCGCTTTTAACTGTTCCCTCAAACCTTGGGCCGTTTTTGAAATTAGGATAAGGTCGTCAGCATATAGAAGTAACTTCACCACATAACTTGCTAACTGAATACCTCCTCCCTCAGTTTTGTTTAACCAATCTTCAAGCTTGTCAATGTATAACCCAAATAACGTGGGAGAAAGAGGGCATCCTTGCTTGACACCTATGTTGCTGCCAAAACACTCGGACATACCTTCTCTGGTTCTAATTTTAGATCTGACCTGCTCATACAATTTATGAACTGCTGCTCTAAACTCATCTGGAATCCCAAGTTCCTCCATCCTATCCCAAAGTTTCTTTCTGGGCACTGTGTCGAAAGCCTTCTTGAAATCAACAAAACAACAAAAAGCTTCTTCTCCTTGGGTGTCCCAAACTTTTTCAATCAAATGCCTAAGAGTGATACAATGATCAATTGTTGAGTGCTTAGGTCGAAAACCCGCTTGCCCTTTTGCTCTTTTACCCTCTCTTTCGGCCCAGCTGCTGATTCTCCGTTCTATCATGCCTCCAAATAATTTGCCAAGAAGAGGGTTGATCATAATGGTGCGATAATTGGACGGGTTATTAACGTCACCACTTTTAAATAGGGGAATAACAATGCTAGTCGTCCATTCTGTTGGAAAGCCATTCTGGTTAACATCATTGAATATTTTTCTGATGTGCGGCGTGAGGACCTCAACCCCCCATTTTAAAAATTCAGCTTGCAGACCATCGATGTCTTGAGCTTTACCACTTGCCAGATTCTTTATGCCCTGCTTGATATCTTCTGCCGAGAAAAGCTCAATCGAAGTCTCAATTATGGGAGGGACATCTTTTTGTTGAGGACGCTCATAAAGGGTCTTCGCGTATTCTAACCAATGTGCACCTGTGATATTATTTTCTATGTATTTTTTCTTTTGTTGTAGCTCCTTCCAAAAACCTTTGGGATTGTGTTTTCCAAGAGAAATTAGTTCTGTCCTTCTCTTGCATACATAGCTTTCTTTTTTGTGTTGTACCAATCTCTCATAAATCTTTTTATTTTCTTTGTTCATCCCATTTTCTTTCAGAGCTCTCTTGGCAGCTTTACACTCTTCATCATACCACGGATTTGTCGGAAAAGTATTTTCCGCTCTCTTTCTAGGCTTAGATCTCTCACATACAGTTAGAGCCTTTTGTATTAAAGATATCAGCATACTACTACGCATATAACCACTCGGCCCCTTGGACGCCGTGTTCTCTGTATCTTTCCTCATTATTTGCAATTGTTGTTTAAGGGCTGCAACAAATATTCCCTGATTCTCTTTACTGAGAATGATTTTTCCCTGTTTTTGAGATGCCTTTTGCATGTGATGAGCTTGATTCCTTTGTTGCTGATTGAAGATGGTCCCAAGCTTTACCAAGAGAGGACTATGATCCGACTTTAATTCGATAGGACAATCTCCAATTTCAAACTCAAGAAGCGTGGGGATAAAACTTTGAGAACAAATTACATAGTCTACTACACTTTGTCCATTGTATGTTTTACAAGTGATGTTCCCTGACCTAGGCCAAGCTCTCATGCCATTGCAAATGACCATGTTGTATAAGCTACATAGGCCTAGAAGCTCAACTCCAAAATGTGACACCCCTCCACTGCCATCCTGAGATAATCTTTCCCAAAACTTGTTCTCTTCTTCTTTAAGCCACAACGGATTGTCTTCCCCTCCTTCTAAACTGGTCAACTGAAGGGATTGATTATTGGCAGTCCTTGCATTGAAATCACCCAATAGAATTATTTCTCTGGATGTACTGAAAACAGAAATGTCTTTTTTTATTGAAGCGTATGGATCTTCGCTATCTAGCTTTCTTCTCTTATATGTCTTTGATCCTTTCGGTGCAAAGTAACAGGCAGCTAATCTGATTGTTGTCTTGCTATCTGTTATTTTCAGCCATATGTATTGTTTATTTGGATCTTCTTTTTCAACTTTGACATTTTCGAGCCATATTTCCTTGATTAACACTGTGATTCCGCCGTGGCCTTTCCCTGTTTCATTCCCTTCATTCCAAACTAAATTTTTTTTGTAGCCTTCAAAATCAGGAACCTTGCAACCTTCGTGTTCATGTGTTTCCGTAAGAATGATAATATCTGTCCCTTCTGCTATGGGCCCCAAACCCGGTCCTCTTCTCCATGGATATCCTCTGCAATTCTAGCTTACTATGTGCATGAATTCCCGTGGGGCCCCTAATTCCTATTTCCTATTTGATAAATGATCACTGATTTGGGCTTTCCCATTTCTCATCTGTGCTCATTTTCCTGCTTCCCTTGCTTTTCTCACTTTTTCTCATTCTTTCCTTCGATCTTCTTGTTGAGCGAATGTCAAATCCTCATCTAGGTATATGTGTGTGCCTCTAAGGAGTCCCCTGTTTTTTAGGATAGCATATTTGTCTTCTATTTTTCTCATAACCACTCGCACGTGTCTGTCCTTTCCTCCCTTTGTTCTCTTGCCAATCCTGTTTCCCTGTTGTATGTAACCTGTGCACTTCAATTCGTCTTTAAGAAAGTCTCTTGCCAATATGTCAGTTCTCTCATTTTCGCCAAAATCTTTTAGCCCCTTGATAATAAAATTTACTGCTCTGTTCTGTTGATCTTTCTCTTCTTTTATCTGTGTTTTGATGTGTTTCTCCATGACTTGCCTTTGTTCATTTGATGATCCACTTACTAGTTGAGACCAAGTTTTGGCTTCTTCTATCCGATCCTTTAGTTGATTTTCTTTTGTTTCCATGTCTTTAATTTCTGATTGTATCTCATCTATCTGAATTGTTTCCTTCTCTTCTACCATTTCAGTGCTTTTTTCTCCCCCTATTTTCATATGTCCTAGATCTTGTTTTATCACGGTTAACTCTTGTTGCCCTCTTTCCATGAGGTTTTGAAGATTTAGAACCTGTTCTTTGAGAATTTTATTTTCTCTTTCTAACTTGTATCTGACTTCTGTGAGCTCTTTCCTCTCACTGTTTTCTTTCAATTTCTGGTTTTCTAAAATTCCAAGCCTTTCCTTCATGTTCATGAGTTCCTTCACATATAGTTCTGAAGACCATAAAAGAGGGGTTGAGGTCGGACTGTATAGGTATTTAGAGTCCTGGACTCCGTCTTCCTTTTCCTCTCTGTATGCTGCAGTTTCGTCGATTTTGTTCATCTTTGGTTCCTTTTTATTATCTTTCTGATTTGGTTGTTTTTCTTCCATTTTATGTCCTCTGAAAACAAAATTCTCTTTGCTGTTTGTTGCCTTTGGTAGAATCAAAGTGAGGTTTTTCTTCTGGTTTCTTCTTAGTTTTTTAGCTTGCCTACGCCGTAAAATCCCTTTGTATTGTTTTGCATTCAAATATACCAACTTTTTAGCTATACCCGCTGTATGATTTTGGAAGACTTCTGCCTTTCCCCAAATTTTGTTTTCTATTGCTGTATGAGTTTCTGAGATAATAGATCCTTGTGTTGCCATACTTGGGTTGTCTTTGAAACCCTCATGCTTAACCATGGTTTGCATGTCTTGTTGAAACCAGATTTGACAAAAAATATTAAAGAATATTGCGAAGAATAGTAAGATTTGGAGGGTCTACCTGAGAAACTGAGACACTGGCTTATCTATAACCCTGGCCTTGGCCCGCAGTACTGTCCCCTTCTATATCCGCCTGTCCCTGGCCCGCAGCCCTGGCCCACCTCCCTGGCCCGCACTGTATCCAGCCCGCATTCACTGGCATATGGACGTGATTCGATCCAAGTATTTTTATAGGGATTTATTTTCTCCAGATATTTTTTTCCTTGCGTTTTGCTTCGGAATGGCCGGCGGCGAAGCCAAACAATTTTTCATTTTTGTTTTGGCTGTTCATACCGAATCCTCTATTTTGTCTTCACTGTAGCAAATAAAAAAGCTTTTTTTTAAATCTGACGGTAAATCGTATATCTCCTGGGCGCTTCAAAAATATGGAAAACAATGGCGGAATTAGGAGAAATGATGGGGGTGTTATTGTGAGAGCAAATGGAATTGGGTATCCTTTCAAGCGGTTTCATTCCAGTGGAGTGGACCTCGAGCAAGAAGCCCACAAAACCAGTGCTGGTATTAAGGGGGCAAGGCTAATGGGTCATGGTTTTATAGCATTTTGATTTGTTTTGTGATCGCCCGCTTCTTGGTCCAGACTCTGTTGTAAGATACAGTGACGACATTTCTCAGGAAATCTAATTTTTCTCACCAGGCTGAGGATGGCCTTCATCAAGCAGTGGATGGAAACAATCTGAAGGCGCTTGCTATGGACAATCCTTTTTATTTTTGAGAGATCCTTAAGTTTAAGCCGTCTAATTTTTTGGGAGCTGGAAGAAATCTATCGATCAGATGTGGGTAGCGCCATGTCCATCCAATCAAGCATACTCGGCTTGCACTTGTAAATATATTGAGCTCAGAAACACTTTGATGTGGTTAAATTTTTTAACATGTTTGTAATACAAACTGCGAGTACGAGTCTCAACTCTGCTTAAAATTAAATGGAATTTTAAATGCTAATGTCAGAAATATTAATGACATTAATAATATATTTTTTTCGAAATTGTTGAAATCTGTAATAACATATTAATTTTTTAACCAATCTCATCGAAAATAAATATATTTTTATAATTATTTTGTTAAAATTTTTACAGATTTATTAATATGGAAAGTGTATATTTTATTAATGAAAATAACAACCATGTTTGATTGGTTTAAAAGTACAAACACTAACAGTTTGTTAAACAATTGTGAAACCTATAGATTTACTTTGATTTCAATGACAATCAGTTAAAGTATAAATTAAATAATAAAATAGATATTTATTCCGATGTCAACGACACCCATTTGAAATATGAAACAAATTAGAAAACAATATAGAGGATTTAATCCCACCTTAATTACACTCATTTAAAACATAAAACTAAATAGGGGATTTACTCCAAAATTTCATCCAATATCCATATGAATTTAACAACGAAACAAAAGATTTACTTTGATTTAACAAAATCTAAAAAACAACAGTAAGTACATTGGCCAATGCACCTTAGCTCCCACCTCTTCTCCTAAGACCCATAATTTTGTGCAAAGGATGAATTTTTGGTTTTTGCAAAGGAGAATTTTGTGTTGAAGTTGGTAGTCATCTGGATCGATGCAATCATTCCGTCTTGTATTTTGAGCAATGGATACGACCATTGAAGAATTAAGCTCCTTCAACATTTGGAGGTCGTGGTTATCGACATGTTCATTCTTTACAAACGAATGAGTGGCATTGTGGAACTCAAGGATTTATTGCTGCGAGAGGCAAGAATCAGTGTGGGACATCAGCAACTCCCCGTCTTCAAAAGTAGGATCTCCATTTAGAATATGCAGAAGCATATGATGAAAAGAAAGTTGTGCTAGAGTGGAACCTTGTTACCTGAAGATGGATCTCAAGGAGATTGAAAAAAGAAATTCTCTCCAGAGTTTTCCTCCCTAAGAATTGCTTGCATACAATTGAATGCCCATGATAGGCAAAAGTTGACCAAGGTCTCCAATAA
Organism: Taxus chinensis; assembly: GCA_019776745.2. Lineage (NCBI taxonomy): Eukaryota > Viridiplantae > Streptophyta > Pinopsida > Cupressales > Taxaceae > Taxus > Taxus chinensis. The sequence goes on along the minus strand of CM034150.1, from coordinate 633,316,370 downwards.
TAATGATAGACTTGTTACCAAAAGGAAATGTTTTGGAATGTGAGGCCTTGTGAAGACAGTAGTCAAATTTTGTGAGAAATTTAGGGCTAATAAAACTCATTTCATCAATTAGAATATATTCAACATGTTTTAGGGAGGCTTGGAAAGAGGCTAAGGATTGGATTTCTAGGGGTTTTATTTCTTTTATTGGAATGCGAAGGGAGGCGTGAATTGTGGAAGTGGAAATGTTGAATGCAACAACACTAGTTGGGGCCAATAAGAGGAGCTGGGAGACACCAACGCTTGTTGCAGAGCAGAAGGCAGACTTGAGAGAATGAATAAGGTAGGACTTTCCTATTTTTGTAGTACCTTAAACAATGACCCTGAGTGGTGGAAGTTTGATTTTTCAAGAAAAGTGATGCAGGATAGTATTGTAAACCAATTGTTGGTCTTCAGTCAATTGGAATGTTAGGTTTGTGACAAAACCCTGCAAATGTGGCAGACAATACTCGGCCTGATTAGATTCGAGAAAAGTAGAGCCAATGTCCTATAACTGATGGGAACATTATGGTTTTCCCAATTGTATTGGGTGTCAAACACTTGATATCCCAGTAAATGCATATCATCAATACTTGTTGTGTGTCTGGGGTAGAGTAGAGACAAAATATGCCACTCATTAATTTTCTCATTTGACTGAAGGGCCTCATCCTCATATTTAAATGAACTTGAGGGAATATTTGAAGGCATTGGCATTATCTGTATTACATGCCATGAAGTATAGCTATTTTTGAAAAAGTGCAAATTGGAAATGACGTTTTGAGGAATATAACCAATATCCACCTGAATATTATGTAAAGGCTTGTAAAAGAGGAGTTTAGACCAACAAAAAAGTTCAAAATAAGGAGACTCTTCAGAAGGAATATTGGGAAATATTTGCTATGCGTGAACAACTGCCAGGGAAGTTCGAAGTCTCTATTTATTTCCTTTCAGAAAATTACTATAACTTCAGTCGCGAACAATTTTGATGAGGGAAAGGAATTGCAATGCCAAAGGACGCACAAGATATGCGGCAAGAAGAATGTTTTTTTCATGAGCTTGAGATGATGTTTCTACAACTCGCCTCAATATTGTTTTGCTAACATTTAATTAAACAAATGTTCTATTGCATTCTAGTCTTGTTTTCCAACTCAATTGCCTAGGTGCGCTAACACTTCATCCAGATAGATCTGGATGCTCACCCAAAGTGCGTGAAACTGCCAGGTTCCTATTTTATATTGTCTTGTCAGGATGTTAGCATGCATATTCATATATTCCATAACTAGATTACATAATAAAATGTAAAGCATAACAAGAATCAGATCACAACCATAGTGCATAATGAATTAGATAAGGATCAAGATCAGATTTACCATATAATTACCATGAATTGAGGCATCAAAAACCAATATCCATCCACAATGATCCATTATATTAGCTCATCACAAAAAGTAGCTGAATACATCACAATACTCTCATATAATCATGCGCGCAAATTCATACCAACAACATATCTCTATTACATCTCAAAAATATCTCAAATAGGAATAATACTACATACTTATAGGGGTGGGGAATTTCCTTTCACCACCCATGCATTCTCAAAATAGGTTGCATGCTCATAATAGCCATGCACCAACAACTTCATGCTTCTACATGGTGGCTAATAATAGATTAATCTATAAGTAAATTCTATCTTAATCCTATTATTAGCACAAACTATGCATGTCTCTTGGTCTTCCACTTATTCCCATAATAGCTCTTTCTTGGCCACGAAGTATTCATTCTTTTATCTTTGCTTGAAGTGAACTCCTACTAATTTTCCTATTTTAAGCCCGTGATATGCAAAAACGGCCAAGTCCTGAGTGCACGGGCGTGAGACTTCAGGGCACAATTCTGACAACCACTCGTGTCTATTCACACACCCCCTTCTTGCACGCTATTATCACATGTGCCTCTGATACTTAGTCACTTTTTCATCAGTCCAACATTACCTTACACTAATGTAATTTCCGCTCTCGACAATAGGGTTTCTATACTTATATCTCCAAAGAATTAGAAGAATAAAAATAAAGTTATGAAATAATGACCAAGGAAAAGAATACATGATGATCACCAAGCTTATTTCTCTGCTAGTAAAATGATTTTAGGGTAATCCCTATTAATATCATCCTCCAACTCATTCCACTCACCAAGTCCTTTCTTCACCTACGCAAGAATATCACCAAGTACCTTCTCCATATCCTTGTAATCATGTCATCCATGTAATCCATTCTCCTCGTGACTACCGTCCCCAATTCCTTTATCTTTTCCCCAATGGAATCCCTAGCTACTTTGACCGCATCACACTTCTTCGCTATTGCAGCCAAACTTTCCTCCTGGCCCAAAATTTTATCCTTCGTGGCTGCAATGAAATCATTCTCCTCCTACAGTGTTCTTGTTCTAAGGACCTGTTCAGGATCCTCACACATCATTAGTGCCAACCCTGCTTTCTACAACTCTTCCTTAAAATTCTAGAGGATCGTGTCATACTTTGTGATCATGCATGCTATTGTTTTCTTTACCCTGTCTTTCTTGGCCTCAGCATCTTCTTTTGTGTCTTCTGGCGTAGCTAAATTATTCTTAAGTAGAAGGTGTACACACTCCTGTAGGAAGTGTAAGGATGAGAGGTATGTTTGATTCGTTTTCCCATCAATCTTAGGATGTGCCACTATAATCTTCCCCTAATTTTTGTAGAAAAATCTAGAATCTGCTCCTTCCGCTCCTTGTCTTTCTTGTGTGATTCAATCAATTACTCAACTTGTTCCTTCAAAAAAATATCTTCAAGCAGTGACCTGAGTGTGGCTACTTTATCCAAATTTATGTGCACCACTTCAATTACCACCTTGGTCAAGGAATTACTTGCATGGTCATCAGTAAATTTTGTTGGCTTCACAGTCATGTGCATGGCTTGTGCCCCATTCTACATTTTTATCTGAACACATGCTTCTTCCTTCATGTCAAATTATGGCTCGTCTATATGTGTCTGCATGCTCCATGAAAACTACTTCCTTGTGTGCATGTTTACAGCCTCAGGATCCATTAACTCGCATTAATTCAAATTTGTAGGGTCAAGTGTGCTCTGAAACCTAGCGCGAATGATTTTTGAGGGGTCATTTACATACCCAAACTCAGGTGTCTTATACATCTCCTCTTCTTTATGCTTCCCAATCCTCCTTCCCTTAGGTACATGTATCTCTGTATCATGAACCGGGAGTTCATCTTACATGCCCTTATGCTCCCCACTAGGCTCACCTGATGGTTCACCTATATCCCTTTCTTTCACCTCTCCTTCATCCATGTGGCCTTTTTCTTCATGTCGTTCACCTTGCCCCATTATTTCATGCAAAGTTTATTCTTCCCCATTTCCTTTCTCATTACCCACTGGTATCTCCCCCACAATATGTGTTGTTTCTTCTAAAACTTCTTCTTCACTTTCCTTTCTGGGAACATACTTATGCCTCTTTCTTGTCCTTTATTGTGGGCTAGGCTTGACCAATGATATCCTTGGTGACCTCCTTAAAGGTTGTGAATATCCTACACCTATGTCACAAGCCCTAGTCTCCCCCTGTAATATTAGGAAGCCCAAGTACTCTACACCTCCCTCTTCCTTCTTTATTTCCTCACCGTTGATTTTAATCATAATATCCTCTTCTTTCCTGGGAGGGGTCTTCTCGTGCGGCTTCTTTTGTCCAAAAGTTGGTTGTTTTCTTCTCCCTTTGTCTAGTACGCCAACATCTTCCTCCCCCTCCTCTTCTCCAAGTTTCTCTTCTTCTTATTTAAGAGGAGTGGGCTCGCACTCCTTTCTTATACATACTGTATGTTTTCCTTTGGGAAATTCCAGAAGCTTGAATTCATTTTCAATATATTTTCCATTCATTAATTTGGGCTTAAGGTAAATATATACCTTAGCCGCTGTCACCTTCCCAATCACTAAACTTGTGGGTTTGATCATTATTTCATCAAAAATCATGGTTTCGATATAGGCAGACTTACTTGGATAAACATCTCTTCCGAAGAGTATGGTATTCACAATCCACTTTTTATGCATCAAACCTTAATATTCGCGCATTTGAGAAGTAGTTTACAAAGGCCTGAAAGTACCACGTGGTGAAGGCTTACAGTAGTTTGCACCATGGACCCCATTTTCCAGTCTTCTTTCTAAACCTAATTACACTATAGTGTTGGAATACTATGAACTCTGCTTCCCCTTCAACCATGGAGGGTAGGTCCTTGGGGATGTGTCATTCGTGTTCGAAGGATTCACACATCCTTCGGTACCACATCTCCGATCTATTCTTATATGTGCCCATAGTAGAACCATCACATGTATACTTTGAAAACCTCTCCGTGAGTGATTTATTCCCCTCTGGATATTACCACAATTTATCCCGTGGGCCATTTGCAACTTTAGCAAACATAATTGAAAGGATAATGATGCCCCAGCTGATCTTGTCTCCTTTGTGCACCTCCTCGATGATGCCTTCAACTATGTATGATGCAAGATTATAGATAGTACCTTTTTCCATCTTCTTTGTAATGTGTAACCACTTCTTATTTACTACTCCCCATCTCTCTTGACCATTGAATTTGGTCAATAAGTGTGCAACAATCTGGACAACAAGATGTGTTACCTTACCAATGGGCATCCCCCGTCCCTCTTTTTGGTACCCCATCTCTTCAGCAGTAGCCTCCACGCTTTCATCGTCTTTAAGATCACAAATGAATTTATTTCCTGAGCTCTTTAGTCCAATTAGTTTCCGAATGAAGGGCGTGGTGAGTCACATCCTTCTACCAACAAAGTAGAAAAAATAATCATGCATTCTAGACATGAGCCACTGGTACATCTGCTCTACTTTCCCAAATTAAGGCAGCTCATAGATTTATAGCACGATAACCTTATCTAAAAGCTTATAGCCTACATCGTCATAGATGTGTATATTGAATTCTATTCATATATCCATCTAATTTTTCAGTTCGTTATCCATTTCATCCTTTTTTTCTTAAGAGCGAAGATTATATTCACTCACTTTATTCTTCTTTCTTATGTGGGAATCCTAGTTGCGCCCCATGATCACCCCTTATGGGTATTGCATCTCTGAAAATCAATGCTCTGGTGTTTCTTCTACCTCCACCTCAGCTTCAACCTTCTTCTTTCCTCGTGTGGTTTCCCTAGGTGCTCTCTTGGGTGTCTTTGAAAATTTCCAAACTTTCTTGTGCTTTCCTGACCTCTATAACTTCAAACTCCATGTTCCTAGTGTTCCCTAGGTGAGACTTTATCTTCTTCGAACCCTAGCTCCACAAACCTTCCTTCTGGATGCTTTCTATCAGCTCAAACACCCTTCTAATGGAGCTATGCTTGGCTGTGCTCGAAAATACACTGGGTTGTTGTTCTACCCGATTGCACATTTACTTTGCACTGTAACTTCACTCTTTGAATTGATCTTTGCAGCTAGAAAACTCAAAGTATGAAATGTATAAATAAACTCGCAAGCACCTGTTTTTATAAGCTTGAAAAATGGTTGACTTTAAGTTCAACCAAAGGGACACACAAGAAAATTGACGAAGCCAAGTAGTGCAGATTACAAGCCCCAATGGGTGACGAGCTTGGAATTGGCAGGCAAAATAAGACTCAATAGCTGGTACATGGTGTCGATATTTACAGTGAAGAAAGCCAATATCAATATTTTATTGCCAATATCGCCACCACACAATTTAGGGGTTTAAGACCCACCTTACGAAGCATGACATCTGACATAAACTCTTGAATTTTGTGGATAGACAGAAGGTGAAACTTGTCAAGATTGAATTTCATCTTGAGTTTGGGCCAAGAAATATAATCTATATGGGAAACCAAATCTTGAGATAAAAAGAGAGCTTTGATGCCCGGAGTTTCACCACGTAGAATACTATCTTCTGTGATAATGGGAGACTACCAGATATTTTGGGAATTGAAAGAGAACATGGTGCAAAAACCATCGCCAATCTAATGTAACAATGTTTCATTGTTCTAAAGGCCTTCCATATGATTTTAACGACGAAAGTTCCAGTAATCTTGACTAGACCCCTGTGATAATTAAGGTATGAAACCCTATATTATCTCAACATCTTTTACCGTAAGGGGAACCTGATGCAATGGTAAGGCAGAAATTTTCAGGCTTGTTTACCCGAGAGACATCGCATCACCCTTTTGAATCATGGTTTCCTTGTAAACACCAATAATACCCATGCCACCATGATTGCGAGATAGACAACAAACCTCCCAAACAAATCGAAGAAAGCCAACTAAACTAGAAATTTTAGACCAAATGTAATCTCGGAGAAGCTTGGAAAGTTTGGCAAAGAAATCACAAGATGGGCACCAACAAGTAGAATAGTAAACATGGGTGGCCGTTAGAATCTTGGTACACCTGAAATTTACTATCATATTTATTTTATACATTATACAATCACATTTTAATATATTTTACTAATTTATATAATTATAGTAATATGAATGTATAATAAAATTATATTGCTCTAAATTACATATTATAGATAATAGTATAAATAAAATATATTGTAGTTATAATATAATATATAATATTAAATATACTATTATATTATATTTATATTATAATAAATTCTATTTAATATTTTATTAACTTACATATTTATTATTATATTTTTACTTTAATAAATTTATCCAATATTAATTAATATATATTAATATATATTATACACTCATTATAATTAATTTATAAATAGTTTTATCATATAATAAATAACATATACCATATTATCATTTTTTATATATTTTTTCTTCTGATTAATGATAAAAATGAGTTGAGGGGATCCTACCTCATTACAACATAATCAAGTGGAGATAAAGATATATGAATGAGGAACAAACAGGTCTAACAGAACAACAAAGATTTAAACAAAAAAACACAACAAGAAACAAAAGTAAACATACAAATAACTTATCCATTAGATACCTTCCCGTGGAATCTTAAATGCATTTTAAGGGCATCATTTACATTTTTCCCTTTCTTCTTTTTGCACACAATATTCCAACCATCACCTATGTTCAAATTTTCATTTTCATTATTGTGAACCGGTATGATGATTTCAATGTTCTCCTTATCCACATGACTTTGATGCTCCATTAAACGCAAAGGATGATGAGTGGTTCCTGCAAGTGAAACCTTTTCCACATAAGTGGCCAACTCATTCTTAGAAACTAAATCATCCTCACTATCTGAATCCTCTTCTTAATCACTATTTAAGGGACCTTTAACAACCATGTGACTTGGATATGAATTCTTCCACTAAGAGGTTCTACTCTTAAATTTTTTTCTCACAACTTGACAATAAAAAGCTATGTGACCAAGAGGAAAACATGGTCTACATATGAAGGTAAACCTTCATAGTCTAAATTTTGAGTCCAAATTCTGACCTCCACTTTGAACTCAATAGAAGCAAGAAATTCACCAGAAATGTTCATATCAACCATTATGCAGGCATATGTGGTATAGTCATATAAGATTGTCTTTGGGTCAATAGCCAAGAATTTACCCAAGGTATTCCCAATTGAAAGTAAGCAGTCCTCACTCCAAAACTGTAGGGGAAAATAAGGCAATCGAACCCAAAAAGGTTTGACATGGAAAGTTTTAGTCATATGATTAAAATGAGGGAACCTCAACTTCATAAGCAAAAAGTGAGATTAAATGTCCCAAACGTTTCCAAAAATCAAATCTTTATAAGAGGTTTCAACAAACACGACAATGAAGAAGCCTATAAATGTAGGGTAAATGTCCAGTTTACCTATCATGAGAGGCTTCTAATGAGTCAAAATCCAATCAAATTTGAAAACATCTACACCAAAATAAACAACAGGAGGTTTCTGTACAAATGCCATGGGTTTCATAGGGTTCTAGGCAGAGGACCTAGCTACTGCCACATATATCTTTTTCCCTTTTAGACATGTCTGAAACAAGGACAAAATTCTCATTTCTTGGGATATCATTCTCATCATTCTGCAAGGTCACACCATTGGAAAGAAGGCCACGAGTAATTAATAATATTACTAGCAAAATCAATAATTTATTATTATATTACTATATAATTAAAATATATGATTATATAAAAATGTAAATATATTAATAATATTACTAGCAAAATCAATAATTTATTATATTACTATATAATTAAAATATATTATTATATAAAAAATTAAATATCATAGTAGATTTTTTATAAAATATATATTGTCTAAAATATAGTTATTATTTAATAGTTTATTATAATGCACATTAATAATAATTATAAATATCGTATATATAATATTATTTATACATTATTATTATATTTTTATGTACATTAATAATAATAATAATAATATTATTTTTTAACGATAATTTAACGCTTTTGATAGGAGATTAGAACATGGGGATTGAAGGAATCCCACCTGAATACAACGGAAACCATTCCAAGAACAAAAAAAACCCACCAGCCAAGATTACAAAATCCAACTACAAGTGCAAGGGAACGAGAGACCTAGAAACCTGAATGAAGAACAACCAACACCGAACTGACCCTGAGCAAAAAAACACAACATAACGAAATAAAAAAACTAAGCCTGAGAGGCAGGTCGGCTAGGACCAGCCACCTACCTATCTCCCATCGTAGCCCCTTCATGAGCCGTCATAAGCAAGAAGTTGTATGTGAACCCCAATTTTCAACGAAGACCCACCACACCAACCGAATCCACCAACATGGCCGTCAAAAGCCCTGGTAAATCCAGTTTCTCGATCCAACATCCTTCAGAAATCCATACAACATAGGCGTCATGAAACTCCTTTGCAAACTTCATCAATACCATGTTTCTTGATCCAACATCCTTTGGAAATCCCTACAACACAAGTGTCATGAACCTCCTCTGCAAATTTCATCAATACCATGTTCCTAGCCGACAACTCTGCTATTACCCTCCTTGCTTCCTCCAATGCCTAACCTTCCCGAATAATTTCCGATAATGGTGTAGCCCTGCCTCAAGCATCCAACACTTCCACTAAAATAGTGTGATATATAGGCTTGATGAAATGAAGGGCAATGTCTCAGACCTCATTAATATTTTGCCTCACTAGGAAGCGGCCTCAGAGGTCACGTGAGCATGAGCTGAAACCACCATGTACTCCTCCCCCATAATCCTAGCAATGGCTTCGCAAATAGATCCTAACTCCGCTTTGAAGATGATACGCAGACATGCCTACAAGATTTTGTTGAAGAAGGCAATTTCCCGTTCCACACCATGCAAAAATAGAAACGACAGTGGTGTATGCTCCATTGCAACAAATAAAAATCTCCACTACCGCCTGACACCAACCGACCAAACTGAAATAAAATTTGCATCGCCTTATGTTAAAGAGATCTTGATCACCCTTCCCAAGAAATGATATCATCTAACTCCTCCCACGCACTCACACACTCGAAGATGACCGAGAAGACTCTTTTAATTATTCCCTAATTTACCAAGAGATTGGCGACACTATAAGACTCTCTATAAATATGCCTAATATTCCAAGTAGGAATCTTACTCAACCAATGCATAATATTACTAACAAAGTAATTCAGATTCTAGGACACCTCTTTGCCTCTACGAATGTCACTAATCACAACTTGCGAGTCTCCTTTGATCTCCAGTGCTACACAACCAAATTTGACCACCAATTTGAGTTCTTCAAGGAGGGCTTGAGCCTCAAGTATGTTACACAAACCAACTTCACGCGGAAAGGAAGTTGTTATCACCAATTTACCTTCCTCATCTCTATTTAAACACCCCGCTCCCAATATGCTTGGATTTCCTTTCGATGCACCGTCAAAGATTAGTTTGAGAAACTCAGAAGGGGGTGGAATAATAATTTTATTATTATAATATATTACTTAATATTGCTAATATGTAATATTATACAATTGCACCCCCTCCTACTTTTCACGAATTAAACTTCGATAGAGCATCGAAAAGTAACCCAAGCACATTGAGATTGGGGTGCTTATTTAGAGATGAGGAGGGCGAGTTAGGTATCGCAAGATCCTTTCTATTAAAAGATGAGACTAGTAAAAAAGTGGAGGCTCAAGCCTTACTTTAAGGGATCAAACGAGTTATTAGTGTTAGTTGCAATGCATTGATAATCAAAGGTGATTCCCAAGTAGTGATTAGCGATGTTCGTAGAGGTAAAACAGTGCCATGGAATTTGGATTTCTTTACTAATAATATAATTCGTTGGCTGAGTCAAATTCTCTCATGGAGTTTAAGTCATAATTATAGGGAGTCCAATTCCGCAACCGATTATTTAGCAAATCAAGGAATTATGAAGAGAGATGGTCCTATCATATCCACGCATGTAAACGCATGAGAGAAGCTTAATGTTTTCATTCCTCGAGAAGGGAGTGCTGGTCGTATGTGATTGTTTGGGTGGCGCTAGTTTTTTCTGTCATTTTTTGTAGATATGTTGGTGGAAGGAACCGGTTGTATTGGGAACAATTTAAGTATATATGGTCATTCCTATGTTGCCTTGTTTATTTCTTAAAGGTGAGAAACATGAGATGGATTTCTTTAGGCATATCTCGAGGGCTCTCACATTCACATTATCTTTTAGGATGAATCAAGATCCATCTGTGAAGCCATTGAAAGGTTCTTCTTGGGTGAAGAGTATATTTGTGAATCTATGAGGGCTAGGATTAATTTAGAGGTGGCATCCTAATTTGTTTCTTGACTACTTCTAGTGCGATGGAATATAACGGAAGTCAAAGTCATTTTGTTCAATTTTATGAAACTCCAACATCGTTTCAATTTGGATGAAGCGTTGGCAAATTACAATCTGGTTTTGCCATTCTCGATCGTCGATAGGGAGGGGAAATCTTTAGCAGAGTATTCTAAAGTCTAAGGGAGTGGCTAGGTTTTTCAAAAAGATGGGGTTTTCTTATATTTTTTTGCTACAAACTGCTTAGGTTGCTGTAATTTGTAACACCCACTAAAACACTCAAATACAACACCGAAAAACTTGGATAATTTTTTTTTACTTGCTTGGAGTTTACTCAACAACACAAGTGACCAGAAAGGGCTACAATCATCTCTCAATAATATTGACACAATGTTGATCACATAGGATACAAAGAAACATCCACCACCCATCATGAACAATTCACTTTTCTCTTCGATAAGGCACAACGCAAAAGTCCAACCACAATACAAAGTTATAGTTAAGGATATCCCACGATGTAAAATATTTTAAGATTATGTATTTACTAAAAACGTCTTTCAAGACTTGACTTTAGGACCTAGAAGATTCATGTTTTGATTTGTATTATTCTTCTTACAAAGGTGAACTTATTTCTTTTATACTAATGAATAATTAGCTTAAGATCAAGTTTTCTAAAAGACGATCATCAATAATACGTCAATAACTTGCTTAATTTCTTTACTTTATAAAGGACATTTTCCATTTCTCACAAGGTTATTTATTCATACTCAAGCTATCAGAAATTAGTAGCTATAAACAACATGATGAACTTGATACTCCATCAAAGAAATGTAGATAATAATGGTAGAAAGTCGATCACTCAAGCATGAAAACACAACAACCAGAGAAGGGGGATACATCTATGTTGTCCACTTTAACACTAACAACTATTATTGCTAAAACAAGTAGATTTCAAGAGGAACAGAGAGATTCCCCAACAAAGCCTCCAAACCCACAACAAAAAGCAGCAGAGACAAACCAATTTCAAGGAAGAGAAGGTTCTATTTCATGATAGTTTTAAATCTTAGCAATTGTAGCAATGGTAGGTTTATCTTGCCTAATTTCCAGCTTCTAGTAGTAACATGGACACCTCACAGACCTGCTGTAACACTCCTCAGGTCAAATCTCATCTCTTCCATTGGCTAGTCACTAAAACCATAGTCACTCCCACATTAGCACAGGCAGGGAGCTCCAAAATCCACGAGTTGCATCTGTTAGAAAATAAATGTGGTCTCAAATACTGCCATGACTACAATATAAACACCAAATGGGTTAATTGAAAAGGCCTAGGAACATGTGAAGACACGAGGACACCCAAACTCCACAACCTTGAAAACATCCTCCCAGCCTGCGTCAAAATGGGACACAAGAGCAGGACAAGGGCATCCATGAAATCACTGGGGAAAAAGCATTTTTTTTTTCAGTTGTATCGCAGGTACCTCAGGAGCCACATATGCAAAATGTGGAAGTGTATACACGAGGTAGGTAAACTGTTTGACATAATCTTCAAAGAGACAAGGTCTCATGGGATTGCCACGATTTGGGGCAGTGTTCTCCTCAAGGGAGTATACGCATCCCACAAAAGTTTTTCCCCTTCACTCCTCAAAACTCAAAAATTTCTCCTCCTAGAGTAACCCACGAAGCCAATAACTAGAATAGAACAAGATATGTATAAAAGGATCTTATACACAACCCTGCATCACCATAAGAACCCAAAAGGTGTCTAATCTGTATAGTTTGCCTTTTCCAGCATGCACAAAACAAGTGCTAAATAGGATCTTTGACACAAGTATGGATGTCCACCCCAACATAAGGATAGAGACTTTGCCACTTTTCAGATGCAGGTGCTATGGGAGGAATGTATGCAGGGAAAAGAAGCTGCGACCAGGAGGGAGAAGATTCTAACAAAAATCCTGAAAAGTTCCGATCCTTTACTTGCAAAACACCAAAACCACCCAGCCAATAACATTGGCAAGAGAAAAACATCAAGAAAACAAGGTAGAGAAAATGAACCAGCTAAACATTTTTATTTTGTTGAAGTGATAACAAAAGTTATGGAGTTACTTCCCAAATATAATGTGAAACACTTGGTGAAGATGGATTTACAAAAATTAAAATAATTTTCTGAACAAGAACCACTATCACGAAAGAAAACAGCAAAAAGTGTAGAGATAGTATATGGTGAATTTGTTAATTTGACTACAGTTGCTAGAGCACATTTGTTGGTTACGTTCTTGAATCATGTTGATATGAGGGAAACATTATAATTGTTAGGTGTTGATTTTGGACGGAAAAATTCAAAACGTGTAGAAGAAGAATTTGTTGGGAATGTTTTTAAAGGAATAAGTTCTTTGGGTACAAAAACTAGGTCTGCTGATAAGAGTATTTCTCGTAGAGCAATATTAACTTCAGTTGTAAGTGAAGATACAACAAAGAATCGTCATGTTACCGCCTTTGCCAAGGCATTGTGTTTATCTAGAAAGACGGTTAGCAAATATGCAAAGAGGAGGAAGATGTTGGATGACTCTACTATGGAAGGAAATTGGGCACTAATGTGTAGAAATCCACGTTATGATAAAATAGAGGATAATATTGTGAAGATAGTTTCTGATTTTTGGACTGAGAGGACTCGTCCTTCTCCGAATGTGAGGGATGTTTTAAAACATAGGATAACTTGCAATAACTATGATGAACATATAAAACATTGGCTTGAAATAACTCAACATGAGATGTACATAAAGTTTACAGAAGAAAATCTAGATGTTAAGATTGGACAACGAATGTTTGAAAATTTGAAGCCTTGGTATGTGCGAGCTGATAAAATCCTTGACACATGTTGTTGTCGCTATCACGTTGAGTTTGATTATCACTATCAGGTACATAAAAATTTATAGATTCAATGTATATATATTTTGAGGCGTGCTTTCATTTATATCTATATATTTAAAATTAGTTTAAATATCATTTTTTGAGACATGTGATTTAAAATTAATGTATTTCAAAATCTATGTTTTTTTTAGGTGTATAGAAAGTTACGAGAAGAAATTGCCCCACCTACACATGTAAGTGAATTCATAACTTCAATTATTTGCAACGTATCTGATGATCATGTCGATGATCGTATGAATTGCATCAAAGGTGTCTGTGACAAGTGTGGGGACTTGAAATTATTGCCAAAAACAAATGAAGATTTGGACACAGTTATCCTGGTTGCTTGCAAGAGGTGATATATATAAATTTATGTTTTTAAATTTGGATGTTAGATTTTATTTTGATTTTGATTTTATTGCAAATGAATACATGACAATTTGTCCATGTTATAAATTGATTTTGTAGGTTCAAATACATAAAATATTCAACAAGGCTTGGAAAAGATGAAACCAGGTTGGATTTGGTAGAAGAGGAAATCCCCATTGCTACATTCATGCAAAGTTTCCGAAGTTTAATTAGTCCGTACATCAAACATTCTCACTATTCAAAGTGGCAGGCTACACAATTCAAGACTAATAGGGACACATTCCCTATTGGTTCCATATTGTTCGTGGTTGATTTTGCTGAGAATTACTCATTTTCTCATCAAAAAGAAATTCAAACACAGTATTATCGTACTGACCAGGTTACTATAATGGTTCAAATATTTTATAGGCATGCACAATTGGATTTGGATGGGGTTGAAAGTACATATGTGAAGCGAATGATCAAGAAGGAGTATCACTTCTATATAAGTGATGACAAGGAACATGACGCCCACTTTGTGCAACATTGTTTTGGTTTGTTCTTTCAATATCTTCATCAGCGAGGAATACAAATAGATCACCATTTTCTTTGGTCAGATGGTTGCGCATCACAATTCAAATCCTCTCACCCTTTCTTTGCACTCAGTCGTTATCATCGTCATCACAAAATTCCTCATTTATGGAGTTTTTTTGACAGTGGTCATGGGAAGGGAGAACACGATGGTGCGGGTGCATGCATCAAACGTGCTCTAAAGAAACAAAGCTTTGATTATGAGGGAGATCGATTGATTGATGCCCACAACGTTGTTGAATGGTGTAAGAAACATTTTGCAGTTCAGGTTTCAACCTCATAGGCTTCAACATCACACGCTTCAACCCCATAGGTTTTAACCCCACACAGAGTGTTTTGGGAGATAACAGGTACATGCACATTTAAAACATAGATATGTAAATCTTGATGTGATTTATTCTAATTTTTGTTGTTTGTTTTAAACTTTATTGATCTTTTGAGCATGATTAAATGAAGGTATTGATTGGAGGACAAAGTATGGATGTGAAAGGATTCCCAATTCTAGGTCTTTGCACTCTTTGATGACTATGGATAGTAATAACTGGACAATCTGTACAAGAGATTATTCTTGTTTTTGTTATGAATGCATGAACAAATCATATTCAGAGTGCAATAGTCAAAAACATGGGTATGTAGGTGAGTGAAAGCAAGTTCCTTTAGTTGTGGATGACACATATGGATCAGATCATGATGATAGTTTTGAAGATCGGCCATTAATTTCAACTGATTATGACCAGATATCTGGACTGGTTAAACAAGGTATGTTTTATTTGAAAGGATTAAGTATAATTTGATAATTAAATATATATGTATATAATTTATACTATACATCTAATCATTGAATGTTTCTTTGCATTTTTTTGTAGGAGATGTATTTGCAGTCATTGCTGAAGAAGCCAATATTGAGAAAGTGGAGTACTACTTGTTGCGTTGCACAGAGGAGAGAACAAAGCTAACATGTGAAATAACAAGTGAAGTGACAACATTTTTTACTGGCTCGGTTGTAGTGCAGGGAACATACTTACAACAAGTGAAAGCCCTCCAAAGTGGGATTCACTTTGTTGATTACAAACTAGACAAAAAGGTGTATCATTACACCCATCACATAATTTCTACAGGGTTACAATTGCAGCAGGTGAAGACTACAAATATTAAACGCAAAAAATGGAGACTAGATGTAGAAGACCATGAAATTTTTTTACAAGTCATTGAACAACGAGCAGAGCCACTTGGTATTATATAGAAGGACATGGAATAAATTACTAAAGCTTGTTGGTAATAAACTATTAAGCTAGATAGCATTGTATTTTCTACTTGAAGGGACTATGGAGACCAGTATACAATAAAGTTGTTTAATACTTGTGATTCTTACTTGTTGTGAGATGGTTTATGGTTTACAAGCATTGTGATATGGTTGTTACATGGAAGTATGTATGGTATAAACATGATTTATGATGTGGATGTATGTTACATTATTATTTTTAATGTGGAAATGTTAGTTGGGAATTCAGATGTACATAGTTTTTGATATATGTTATTTGTTTAGTTGTGAACCAAAAGGTTGTATATGGAGTACCCTTATCACTCCACCCTTATCACAAATAACATGTTCTTCTGGGAACTATGTTTTCTTTTGCATCAAACTTTTTGTCATATTTGTAATTACTATAACTATAGGATATGGAGCTTATTAATGGATAAATGCCTTCTAACAAGGTGTGACCTATTTTAATGGATAAATGCCTTCTAACTATATTTTTTGCTTTGACAATATGCCCTTCTTAAAAAGTAAAAATGTCTTCTAAGTATATTTTGTGTATATTTTACATTTTACATGTGGAATTGTTATATGTTGATTCCCGCTGTCAGAAGATTTTAAGTGCTCGTTATGGATCATGGTACAACATAGCTTGAAAATATCTTAAGCAATCTAAGACATTGTGTAATGCTAAGCAATTTAAGAAATTGTACAATGCTAAGCAATTTCTCTAGTCTTACAAGTAATTTTAGATTTTGGTTTATTTAATAAATAGATTTTGTTTTTTTTTCTAATTGGAGATTTTGGTTCGTAAAATAAATCATTTATATTTCTACCTGCTTGTTGTACTGGTGCTAAGAACAGAAAATAGTTGTACTGGTGTTTTTCCCTTTGGATGTCTAGTGGTTGGTGCATAATGGCAACTTTATATTATGTCATGATCATGCCATGTCCTAAGAGTGAAGAATGCAAAGCATTCAACCACCTTGGTTCTTTGAAAAATGCTGGTGTAATTTGCTGAAGTGAGAAAGTTATTGGATGATGTACATCACAAACACTTGTATCAAGATTGAACTGGTAAGTTGGCTTCTCCTTCTGTATACTGTGAAGCTATTAAAAGATAAACTTGCTTATTTTGCTGTGTTCTGTTCTAGTTTGACTTTGGCGACGCAATAGTATGTTTTAAACATTGCACTGAGAATATCCGAAACAACAGTCAGCATATTAATTGAATTACTCTATTTGCAACTTATTTGTTTTGTGTTCTTATTTATACAGGTAAGAATCGCAAGGCTCTGCTTAGAAATTATTCAGATATTGGCAATGCGTTAGTGATAAAAACTTTAAAAGGCAAAAGTATATTCAATTTGTAATATTCTTTCTTATCCCACCAAATTTGTATGAGAAATTCATCATGTTTGGTTTGAAAATGTTCCAGTTCATTGTGTTAATGCACACTTTATGTATGAGTTTACCTAGTAAATGGAAATCCAAAGATCAAAGACACCCTTCAATCCATGAGACCAATAAACTTAAATTTGGGAAAGCTTGGGTAGGCCTCCAACTAGCCCAAACAACCACTTCCACAGAGCTTTACTACAACCTTCTACAATAAAAATAATTGTCTATTGCTAAAGTGACAAGGATGTGGAAATCCTGACAACATAATGGCCACCGACTTCAATTGGACTTACTTGTAAAAGATGATCAACCCAAAAAATGGAGCTAGGAATCCCTAAAACAGTATTCAAACAATGCTAGGAAAGGAAGGCTGATAACTCCATCCATTAAATATCATTGCAGAACCTTGAACTATTTCATAATTCTTACTGCCCATGCCCAAGTTTCAGTC
Source organism: Taxus chinensis (assembly GCA_019776745.2). Classification (NCBI taxonomy): domain Eukaryota; kingdom Viridiplantae; phylum Streptophyta; class Pinopsida; order Cupressales; family Taxaceae; genus Taxus; species Taxus chinensis. Next base: position 633,298,615 of record CM034150.1, on the reverse strand, counting down.
AAGATAGATCACTTACTTGTACAAGGTGATCAACCCAAAAAATGGAGCTAGGAATCCCTAAAACAGTGTTAAAGCAATGCTAGGAAAGTAAGACTGATAGCTCTATCCATTAAATATCATTGCAGAACCTTAAACCATTACACACTGCCCATGCTCAAGTTTCAGTCAAGATAGACCAGCAACACTTCGAGGAAGTGCCCAAAATGATTCACTGACAGATGCACAGAAAGTGCAAGCAAAGGACAAATACTTATGACCATTCCTAAAAAAATCATAAAGTGCAAACTAAAATTGCCTTCTAATGTCACCTGTTGCATTTCACTAGAAAATGTTTAAATTTTATTGCCAAACATGAAAACCTTCATATGAATGGTACCAGAAAAATTGAGCAAAGTTAGACATGGAGTATTTTGATCTACCTGCATCCAATGTAATGTTTACGCCTGATGTGGGTTACATACAACTCTATTGCTGGCATTGAGCTAAAAAAATAGATTCATACATAACAACATTACCTAGAAATAATAATAATGTTGAATCAGCCTAAAGTTACAAACAAAAAAGGAATATGGAATGTATCTACCCTTATACTCTGAAGAAAAACACTAGTGAGGATCAATCAACTTGATATGAAACTAAGGATTTTGCATGAGTTCATGAGTAGCGTACATTTGTGAATTCTTGAAAGCTTGCATCATGGAGCAATTATAACACAAGTATGAGTTGAAATAAATGCTACTGATATTTTGCACGTACAAAACATGATCAGACCGCTAAAATCTTTGGTACACTAAGAAGATTTCAAGACCAATCAAAAGAATCCTACAAATAAGCTGGGAACAGGAAAATATAAACCTAGCAAATAAACATTGAGATATGACCATATTATAAATCTCAAAGTGACTACAACCTATAGTGCCCTATACAGTACTGTCGAAAACTATGAAAATGTAGTACATATACATGCCTGTAATAAATTCTATCTATAATGCATTTGAAAAAACGAGCAAGATTGACTAACAAAAGGAAAGAGATAAGACTAGGTTTAAAGCACATGAGATGACTTGACAAAAGATAGTCATGTCTCATAAGGAAGTGTGTTTAAAACCAAATTTTCTATTTTTCAAAATTATGAAGAAAAATATTTGCATTGATAATTTCATTGACCTGCCTTGTCCACATTAACTAATACTAAAGAGCAAGCAAATAAAACGTGTGTATCTAAGTTTGTGACAAAGCTGCCAAAAGTTATACAAGCAGGCATGACAGTGAACAAAGAAAAACTAGCTTTGGAATGAACATGGAATTACCAGGTAAAAATTACCTTAGTTTAATGTAATGCTATCTTTGAGAACATCTACATGAGGATATCTTTACACCAAGGTGTCAAGGGAAAACCAGCATCAACAAGAAGGAAAATAGAAGGAACAATCGCAGGAAGCTAGAACAACAATTGAGCCAATTAACCTAACCAGAAATCTCATACAAAATCGAAGATGATTTTAGGCTAAACCCACCAATAAACTAATGAGAATAGTCACGACATGCACATGTACTAGAAGGAACAATAGCAGAAAGTTGGAACAGCAATTGAAGCCAATTTCCAAATTTGTATGAGAAATTCATCATGTTTGGTTTGAAAACGTTCCAGTTCATTGTGTTGGTCCAGCTGAAAGAGAAAACTTGCTTCTGGAGGAAAGAGAAAGCATCGGAGGAGATCCTGCATAGTAATTAGTAAAAGAAGAACAAACCAAGGAGCAAAGTTAAGTGCATGGTGAATCTCAAATAGTTTGGGGAATTAGCTATTAAACTAAGTTAAATGGTCGTGTGTACCAGCAAGGAGTACAAGAGCTTTGCAAAATAAAGAAAAATATTATAGGTGTGCATCTTTCCTAAACAGTAAAAGGAAAATGCCTTGTGAACACAAATCTATACTGTAAAAAGGTTTGGGTGAGAAAAAATGTTTATACTGTAAAAAGTGTTTTAATCTCTGATATTTATTGTGCAACCTGAACCAAATTTATGAAATTTGGTATCAGAGCGAGATATTCATTTGTATGGCTTGATAGTTTATGGAAGGGCAACCACTTCTGTTCTACGATGCCCCTGGAAATGAATGTTTTAATTAATGAACATTGAGGAAGGTTGTATTAGTGATTTCCTATTATTTTGTGTTTCTTTTGTATACATCTCTGTAGAATTATGCATACTATCTCAGATCACACTACATAATCCATCATTAGGATGAGAAAGGGTTTGGCAGCTTAAAAACCTAGCAAAATTTTAGCAATCTATCTATTCTATTGATCCAATTGAAGCTCTCAAAAATACATGCCATGAATCGTAGCTATATCAAACAACTCTGGCCAACTGGAATAAATTATGTGAAAGTTTTCACTTAGTGAATATCTTTCACACGGTCTATTCTGGAAACCTTTTTATTCATTATTATGGACTGTTAAAGCTCGGATCTACAGACCCTAGCCAACCTTCACTGTTTCACTCCACAAAACATTATCAACAACAGATTCTATGTAAATTTTAAATTTCAGATGCTTGAATTTGAAGGAAGTAAAAGTGTCTGCGATTTCAAACCTTGTAAATCCGACGATATTTGTAGGAAACAATCTGCAGTTTGTAAAAAAACTGAACTTTAAAGAATGAAAGTTTAGTGAGAAGAAAATTATTTAAAGAGCCTAATGTTTTGGCAATGATGGCGCCCCATCCTTGGTCAAAAGCTCGTTTCATGATGGTGTAATTTGTTAGCATTACAAAAAATGGAAAGATAAGGTAACCAAATTCTTTTCATTGGCATTGGTCATCCTTGGCCTTTTGTGGACATTAACATGTGAATTAAATTAAAATGACATTTGATCAGGTGAAGACTTTATAAGAACAGCCGTAGTATGACATCAAAAAATGCATAATTTTACTGTTTCCTCGTCATAACCTCTCCTCCAAACTTAACCAAGGTACAGGAGAAGGAATGATCGTTTTACGTAAAAGCTTTGCAAGGAAAACACAAAGACGAGTCCTTGTAAAGAAAGACATTAAGAGCAGAAAAACAGGAAGGAGAGTGATTTTCAAACAATTTCGCAAACCTCTTTCCTGTTTGAGAGTGACCCTTTCTTTTGTAACAGTTAAGCTCTTAAAAGCAAAATTGATTGAATAGTGGACCAAGAAATATTGAGCACAATTATTGGTCCAAACTTCTGATTAGTACTGTTTCTGAAGGCACAGTTCTGTATTAATGTAGTTCTCCTCTGTCATAGGTTTTTTTCGGTTATTGTGGGAAATTTGATCAGCTAATGTGATCTTTATCTATTTTAGACTGGGAATATTTACAAATCCGTTTTCCATTTTCAATACAAACGTCTTTGAAACATTTCACAGAAAAGCATTCGAACTTGATAGTAAAACTCAGATCGGATTCAAAGCCCTGCTGAACCATGCCCCACAATTTTACCACGTCTTCCTTGCCAAACAATGAATTATAGGCCAAATTATGCTGTTGCCATAGCCCAAATTTTGATTGGCCCAATTCCTGTGCGTTTTTAAAGTTCGTATTCAAGATTTCCTCCCTCTATAATTTTCCTTAACCCCCAAATATTGGGCAATATGAATTCCTTAGATCCCTTCATCTGCAGGATTCTAAAAGCAAGAGGCTCAGCAGACAAGCTGTTCATCTACACATCCCTGAAAGCATGGAACCGTTGAAATGGGAACTCATGAACATCCTTTATTTATATGCACCAAGTTTCTCCTCCTCAGAGTTCTCCCCAACAAAACAAATATACTTAAAAAGCTAAGCAGAGCAAGGCAAGACCCCTGACGATCAGATTAAAGGGCAATGAATCCGAATAAACCTCAGTAGCTGAGAATTTAAGTTCTCTTATATGTGGACATAAGACCCCTCACCAAATTACAAAACAAGCCCAATCAAAATCCAGTGCCAATCAAGTCACCAACCCTAAAGTAAACATACAGAAAATCCAATCAGAGTAAAACACAGCCAAAATTGCAAACACAATAATGGCATATTCACAAATCCGTACCCATTAATTTTTTCACATAACTATGCCTCTAAATCAAATAACATATACCGTTCGGTGTTCACATCCCATGAAACACATGCGATTGCTAGTTATATACCTATTATGATATCATCAAGAGACAAAAATGAAAGATAAGGGGGTGTCTTATATTCACATCCATAATTGTAAATACACGTGTCTAAGACATATATCAAAATATATTAATAATACACGTGTCTAAGACATATATTGTAATGCCCTGCTGGGCATCGGATTCCATTCTGCTACCTGCCCTCCACTGCCACCTTGGTCTCCTCCCAACCACCCATCCCGCCGACTGTTTTGTACAGCCACGTTTTTTTCTGTCCTTGTGTGGGACAGTGGGAGTCGGTGGAGTCTTGACTTCCTGATCTCATTTTGATTCACTTTCAATGCGAGTGGTTGAGAGGCCTTTGGAAATCCCGTTTTCCTTTGCTGCGGCACTTGTTCCCAAACTGTCCTTTTTTTTCCTGGTTGCGTGGGCAGAGAGGCCATCGGATTCCTTCTCTTTCATGGCATCTTCTTCCTTCCTATGCACGTGGGTGTAGATGGAGCTTCAGGCTGGGGGAGCAGGCGTGGTACCTTCTCTTTCTTTGGGTGTTGCGAGGTGTGTGCTAGTCAGAGAGCCTCAGCAACAATGTGTGACAGTAACTAGCCAGGTGACAGGCGTGTTGCAGAGTAGTAGAAGCCATTGTTAGAGCTTCCAGCAAGCAGGTCATCCAACTATGTTGTTAGCTGCTCAGTATCGACTACATCCTCAATTCCAGGATTTCTCCTTCAAGGTTTTTTTTTTTTATCAAAATCGACTGTGACAGTGAGAGAGTTACCAGGAGATCTAGGAGAAGATTACTGTTGAGTTTCGCTATTGTTTTCTTACTTGTTTTATGATGTAACTCATGGAATATAATCTCATAGAGGTGGATCTGTTTCATATCAGAATATTCATGAAGCACATTTGCCTGCAATTTTATGAGCTACTTCAACGAGTCACCGAGTTGGTAGGCATAAAGGTTTCTGTTGGATTTATTGCACCTTGCAACCTACAGCTGAAACATTTACATCCAGAGTTTGATGTTGTCCTTAATCTGATGAAGGAAAAGGTTTATTTATCATTACGGTAGATGCCTTTCAGAGCCAGGAGCGTGATGTAATCATTATGTCTTGTGTCTGAGATTCAAATCATGGGGTTCCCAAGCTTCTCTGGTGTGTCGTCAGGAATTATGGTATTCGTCAACATAGTCCTCTCAGTTCAATCCTTGAAGATCCTTCCAGTCCAATCCTTAAAGGATATTTCCAAATCATTTATGTATATTTTGGGCCTATTATTTTCTACTTCTTCTGCTAATAATATGCAAGTGAATAGCAGGAGTACCCAACTGCTCAGAAAGGAATATTCTAATTCTAATCCCTAAACATCTTCAGAGGTTGCTCTAGTTTTTGGGTCTAAGCTTGCCCAATTGCCCCTCATAGCTGATGTAATCAGGCAGAGCCTTCCTGTTGTGCCCTACAAAACACCTGCAAACATTACCCATGTGGTGCAATGCATTGTTTGTCTGTGTAAGTTTGAAGAAGGGGATCCGATAAGGGAACTGCCATGCTCTCTTTTCTTCCATATAAATTATCTTGACAAGTGGTTGGATCACCAACAAACAACCTGTCCTCTATGCAGATTTTCCCTCATACTAGAAGAGACTGCTTTTAGGCTGAGGAGAACAGAGCAGGAACTCACAGAAGAGCTCATGTTCTAGTCCTCCTCCTTCCACGGTCATGGATTTCACATTATGTGGCGGCTAAGGGCTAATTTGGAGTGGTGTTTGGAGGATTTTGGATCTACTTCTGAGAAACCCAGAGATGCATGGTAACGATCTTTGGGTTGAGGGCAAAGAAACTGTATTGAATCAATCTAGTGATTGGTCAGCCTTATTTGAGGATACTGAGTCTAGGGACTATTTTATGGATATGTTAAAATGGCTTTATAAACTTTCTAGAAAATGCAAAGAGCAGGTGTAAAGCCAAACTCCACAACCTTTGATAGCATCTCCACGCCTGTACCAAAGTGGGAGTGTTTGAATAGGGCATGGACATTCTCCAATGCATTTGAAAAGGAGATTTTTGTTACTTGTTGTATCTGCTAGTGTCCTGGGCGCATAACTGTCTTAAGACGGAGTTATGCTCCTGATCTGGATGCTCAACAAAGTGTTCAAATGGTTTTGAAAAACTTGAAAGAAATGTGACCTTTTGGACAGCAATGATTGTTGGTTGTGAACAATTTTGGGTGGGTTGAGACACCTCGGAAACATGGAAAATAATGGAGAAGGGACAAGGTTGTGTCAGATGCTTTGTTTTCCGGTGTGTTGGTAGATACATATGCAAAGTGGAAGCAAGCATAAGACACCCAAACTACTTGACAAAATTCCTGAGTGAAATATGGCCAAAGGACAGCAAGGATTGCATGATATGTTTTGGAATGGGTTTATTGAGGAGGCATAGGAAGCTGAAACAAATATGAATAACTTGGGTAAATCCATCTCCTCTAGCCTTGTGTAGATCACTTGTGTTTGTGGTAGCACGTATAGTATGTGAGTTGGTTGTCGAATCCCACAAGAAGTAGAAGCTCAAGGAAAGCAATAGTTGAGCACAAGTGCATGGAGTCACTTCGAATACAGTAATGCTCGCGAACTGTTTGAAAAAAATCCTCTTCAATTGGATGGTCTCGCGGATCATGATTATGGACCGCTTAGAACTGGTGCACCCGGATTCCAGTACCTACAGTTCTTATGCTGATCCGTGTGGAGTCTATACGACCTGTTGAAGCTGGAGAAATAGGTAAGATATTTCTACAATTTTCTACTGTTATTTTATTTTCAAATATTGTGATATCGAACCACTTTTCCTTGCATTGATTTGTTAGTTGGATGTCATGATGGGAGATTTCCCTTTCTGCTTGTTTCTTCTTGTTTTAGATTTTATCATTGACTGTATGTGGGTTGAAAGGATACGTGTGCCCCCTCCTCTAAATTTTATGTTTCTCTTACTCGAATGATAGACCTTCATCTGTTTTTTTATGTATTAATTCTTCTCGGTGATTGAGTTGCAAGTTATTATGATGATCAAGCCAGTATTTTCGATATCATGGAAGTAAGTTTACAATAACTATGAAACCCCCCTTCCTAGCACCCAAGTTTGTCCTTGACGTTTTTTGTTAGCTCCTTCACAAGTCCCTTTGATAACCTTTTGGCATCGAGAAAGAAAGGTTGTAGGATTGTGTGAGCAATGCGTGGGATAGCCAGCTTTGAGTTTTGGTATTAAAACTGGTCGAATGAAAAGTTTGTGTGCATCGTGTCTTCCATTTCACGTGTTTAGAAATTTTAAGGCCATCCTCAAGCAGTACGTTGACCATCCCTGTTAACTTGAACCATAACTAGCTTTTCAGATCAACTAAGTTGGAGGTTTCATTGTGTGAATCCTGTACCTCGTTGAAACTAGAATAGTTTTGTCTAATCCCCCTCTCAGAATTATTGCTGATGGCGCTCTTCTATTTTTCCTAACTTGCATTATTTTCTCCCTTGTACTGTTAACGCTATTAATTAATATTGGTCAGTTTTTATGCACGTAATTACCGTAATGGTTTGTGATGGAAATTTCGTTAAATGTGATTAACCTTTGGGAAAAACTCAGCTTTCATTTGATGGTCTTTTGGATTCATAGCAGAAGGCTTTGTTTTGATAGTGTCACTTAGAAGTTATGTTTGTATCTTTGTGCGATAGTCAACTGTGTTACCAAGGGTTGCCTTAAAATATGGTTGTTTCAAGAAATGGATAATTTATTTTAAATTAACCAAACATTAGTATTGTAGTGGAGGTTATGCAAATCTTTAGTGTTATAAAAATTTCTTGATGACGTTATTGTATAATCTTGTTGGACGGAACCCCCTTCTTCTCTCACATGTTTTCTATTAGCCTGTAAGACTTGGACCCTTCTTGGATGATTGGAAAACCTTTGTAGTTAATGGTCAAAACTAGTATACTTTTCCTTCGCTTCGAAACTTATGTTGTGTGTATACTCTAATTGATTTCTGGTTTGAAACTCAATTATACATGGCTTTTTGTGTTAATTTCTGAAACCCATGTTTCCCCCTTCTTGGGACCGATTAACTCTTGTTCTCTTGGAAAAATATTATTTTAGCCTATGCGTTTGATTCCTTTGATAAATTTCTAGATGACTGGTATATATATCAATTCTCAATCTTGTAATTATTGTTTAATTACTTACTTGATGGGGATACTGTTTTTGCTAGATTGTTTGTTTTCTCCTTATAGGGCCAAGGGTCATTCTCATATGATTGTTACTTTCATTGCATTTGCTCCTAACTGAAGTACAACGTCTTCTCCTTCTTGATTGACATGTTATAGACCCTATTATAACTTGATGTGTTCATAGTGTTTAGAGGTTTGACCCAAATTCTTGTAATAAAGTGCTTCTTTTCATGATATTATTAGATAGTAGTTATGGTGGTTTTGTGTAGCCTTATCTTGCTCAGTTCTCGTGAACTGACTCTTGTAGAAAATTTCCTGTAGATGGATTTTGTGTGTAGATGAGGGATAGATTTGTAGACTTTTGTCATCAACCTCAGTTGAGAAGATTCTTTGCTCGAAACCTTTTTTATGTTGTTCAAATTTTGTTAACGTCCAGTGGAAAGTTTAAAAGAGGATTAATGTCTTAGTATAAAGCATTGTGGTCTCTGTCATCTAAACTTTGGAAACCTTGTATTGTTTGACCATCATTGAAATTATAAGAAAATTTGGTGATTGTGGTTGAGTGACTTGTGGAGTATTAGTATTTTAAGAAATGATGTAATCTTGTTTTGTTCTCGTAAATGAGTGTTTCTTCAACCTTGCCGTGAGAATAAATTCTGAGTTAAACCTTGCCATGAATTAGTAATAAAGTGTCATAAGTAAACTACCATGGGATTGTTTAATTCTTCAGGAAGTCAAATTAAAAGTTGTATTCAAATAAAGTAACGTAGGGGTCACCAGCTTGAGAGCAAGAAATTCTTTAAATAATCAAGGGCAGGACTATCATTGCAAGTAACATTATATAACTTGAAATCCCTAGCTACACTAATGAACACTATCCCTTTCATGGTGGAATTCTTAAGTGAACTAAAAGGAAATATATGGTTAGATCTGGAAGATAATAAGATTTAATAAACAGGAAAAACCAATTTTTAAATCACGCAATCTATCTCTCAGCCATTTGGAAAGTAAATTTTTACTCCTTGTTAATACTTTTAGCGAAGCCTAAGTAAAGTTGTTGATAATTCTGGTTAAGAGCCCTAGCTTAAATTAAATACTGGCAATAACTAATGAGGTCCTAAAGATGTTTCATCTCAACCTTCTCCCTCTAACCCTTTTTCAAGGCACCTTGTATCTCTTCTCTTCAGTGTATTGAACTCAAAACCATGTTGTCCTGTGGGCAAGAACGAATCTTAGTAGCATTAGTGGTGAGCAAATGGCCTTGTGGAAATTAAAAACTCCTTTTTCTTGAAAAATGAATTAAGCAAATAAATGTCATAATAGAGAAGATTTAAAGATAATTACTCAGTGTCAAAGGAATAAACTTAGCTTGGTACGATGAATTGTATGAATCTTATCTTGAGCCTCCTTGAAAACGTAAGCTAAGAATTGCAAGATGTCCTTTTAAAATAAATAACCCTCAAGAATATCTCATTGTGGTTGGCCCTAACTGTAAGTGTGTTCTGTGATTGGACTTCTATGTTGTCTTGTCAAAAAGAAAAGTAATTTGTCCTTGATAGGTGTGAACATTTCCGTGCTGCCTTTATGCCCATCCTTGTATCAAGTTGTTCACAGTGTTAGTTGTATCCTTGGTGATGACATGTTGCGTCATGTTATGTGTCTAGCAGTAAAAAAAAAAGTTATCCTATTTTTCACTGTGTTGTTCGTGTGTGTGATTTTGGGTCGTTACATATATCAAAATATAATAATAATGTCTAGAATGAGTATGAATATATATACATGTCTAAAATCTCTAAAAGTATGTCTAAAATGTTTGAAATCTATAAAATATCACTGAAGTCTCCTCCGTGCACTAGGGCGAGTGCCAGACCCCTCACTACGCTCTGCTGCACCCTGCATGTTAAAAAAAAGGAATGTACATGTCATAAACTATATATAGCATGTACCATATATTAAAATATATAAGCAGAAATCTACAACAATTTCTTGATTAATTCAATACATTATATAATTGATATGTACAATTGATTACCTTAGTATCTGTCCCTGCGCGGATGTTGGGAGTATCTACGCTACCCGTAGATCTCTGTCCCGTAGATCCCTGTGAAACAAAATAAATAAAATGTAAGAAGTTGATAAATAAGTTTTTTGAATAAACTTCATTAATTTCTAACGTTTCAATTTAGATTAAATATTAATTATATTAAAACACATGTATTTATACCTCTGCGGAACGCGTCTCCAAATGTATGGGATGTCATCCATGACCTCAACACCAGCAAATATGTCGCCAACTAAGCCAAGTTGACTTAGACCCGGAACATCGAGATCCATGTTGTGCTCAGTCAAGAGCTATGTGTATGTGACATGGGTAGATGGTGTGGGTTGTGAAGCTCCACACACTGGAGTAGAAGCCTAAACACAAAAGTACATGTTTAATTTTAATATTAATAAATTGTAAAGTAATGATCAATTAAAATAAATTTTAATTATATTAAAGGTTTAATTTTCACACACCGGAACAGAAATGTGCTGAACATCAGGTGTGACAATCCTAGCAATAGGAAGTTTATCTGTAGAAGTGGCAGTAGTACCCTGACTAGAAGATACACTCCCACTCTGCTCTATAAAATCTAAAACCCCTGATAGTGGAATGCTGCAATGCTGAGAAATCACCTCATATGCACGCAACAAGTCAACAGCCATGATGCGTCCTAGCCAACGTGCCTGAGCGGGATCTGTAACTAGCTCAAAGTCATCTAGGGAAATCAAAGATGCACGAGTGTATACCTCGCTGCGTGCATCACTGGTGCTACTAGCACCTCCACTACTAGTATCACGTCTCTGAAGGTATTGACCCACATGGTCAGAAGAGATCAATTGGGTCTCGCGAGCAATGTCAGCAAGACCCTCGATAACAGCCTCATGTGCAGTCATAACGACAGGTGCTACGACATCTTGAAAGCCTGATAAGAATGGTTGTGGCCTTGGTACAAGCTGCTGCGCGTCAACAACTGCAGGAGCTCCCTCCTTTCTATATGCCTGCCTGTGGCTAATATGGCCATGCCCCTGCCCCAAATAACTAGGGATGTCTAAATAGTTCACCTTTAGGTTTAAGTGAACCTCAGCATGTAGCATCATTATGAAGTATAATGGTAATTGGTCATTATTTGGAAATTGGCCTTGAGAGGCCACAAATCTAGGATAAATCAAAGGGGCACATAAAGGACATGAACATTTGTTTACATACTATGCCCTTATTTTTTGTTTGTTTGCATAAAAACTCCAACAAGACCTCTTAACGACTTCCTTATCGGAAAGTCGTGATGTAATCTCATTATAACCTACATCTCCTGAGACACTTGATTTTAGTGAATCCATAATTTTTTTTATTAATTCAGAATCAAATGGATTATATGTTTTCAAACTTGTCTCTATTCTACGAAGATCAACAAGTATTTTTTTGCGATGGGCTTTATACTGCCCAACTGTAGTTGGATTTTCGAGAATAGATTGCAATTTTGCAATCTCTAAATCGGTCCTCTCAAACAAATTAGGAGTTCCAGAAGAAGCCATGACTGTAAAAAAAATGAAAGTAAAATTCTAATTAATAGTACTTTTAATTAAAAAAAGTTCCTAAGATATTCTCCTATATTAATGAAAACAGAAATATGAAATTTTCAAGCTTCAATGCAACTAATATATAAAATAAATTACAAAATCAAATAAATTACAAATCACGATGATAACAAAAAATACCAAGTGATGTTGCAGAGTTCAGAAATGAAAAGTTTTGAATACATTTAGATGATCTTAAAGTCAAAGCAATGTTTCTAGAAGAGAATGTAAGTTTACCTGGGCACAAACCATTATCAAAGCCTCACATTGAGTGGGATTCACCTTTCCTTGGAACACAATTTTTGTGCATATGATACAGAATTAGCACAATCAAATAGAACACCAATCCAATTTTAAACAACAAAACACATCGGTAAAAGACATGTCTAATGCATCTATATCTCCACATGTACAAGTTGACCACTTATGCATGCTTAAAAATCACAAAAACATTGAAATTATTTGTAATCTATTATTGATGTCATCACAGTGTTTGTATACAAAATCAGGGATAAATCAACTTTACATTTCAAGGAAGCTATTTATTTCTAGTAATTAAGCAAGAAAATTCCTTAATAATAAATGAATGTTCACGTATTTTTCATTGCCTTTTATTTTATTTTAATTGTTCTGCAAGTAAGGTTATGGTATGTATTTGTGCTATGTCTATTTACAAATTAGTAAGGTTATTCTACTCACTGGACTCATTTGTGCTATGTCTATTTACAAATTAGTTATGTTATACATTTGACAAAACATGAGTACAAACTAAAACTATGCATGCGATCTCAACTATGCTTGTTTATAGAAACTATGGACACTAATCAAAACTCCTACCATCAAGTTTATTAAGTATTAAGTTTATCAAGTTGATCTGAAATTTGACCAAATTAAATTAGATGTTAGTAGTAAAACCAGGGAAGATAGCTTGACATTTGCAATATCGATATGAAATATGATCAAACTAAACCTGAAATATTAGTAATTACATAATAGAAGAGCTAAATATTAAATATAACATAGATAGTGGAATTTTAGATAGTGGAATTTTAGAGACCAATTATAGGACGAAGCCAGATTTAGATAGTGGAATTTTATATAAACAAAAAAAAAGGATACACAGCTCTAGTTGCAGAAAATTGTTGTGGGAATTAAAATCATATATACACAGATTTTTGCAGACATGTGATTTAGGAGAAATAAGGAAGTCTAAATAATCTCAGGAGTCTGAACTTCCAAAATTTAGATAAAGCATTAAAATACAACTTTTCTCCATTGTTATGTATATATAATAAAACTCCTACTTATAAATACGGCTTTGTAGGATGGTTAAAACTCCAAGGTTGTGGAATATTTTACCCATGTGGATGGAGTAATATAAAGTAGTAAGTTTAAGTATGACTTGGTTTTATAGGGAAGGCTTCACTAGGAAATTAAATAAGGGGTATTAAAAACTTAATACTTATTCAACTATTAAATATACTTTCAGAAATTTTAAACTTAAAACTGCTACCATCAACTATTCAACTATTAAATTTAAAACCTTCAATATATGATAAAAATACAAGAGAAATTCAAGATGATGAAATAACACACCTTGATTGAGTGCCAGTGATCAAGGCAGTAACTATGAACAAATTGTTGAGTTCCTTTGCACATGCAAGGAGAGATCAATTCGTTGCCTATACCATAAAACACCAAAGATCACAAACAAGAAAATCTTGTTATGACGAATCATTGATCACAAAAAGTGCCATAATCAACCATCTAATTACAACTTCCATGACGAAATCTTAAGGAACTTAGATACTTCTGGATAAATGCTCAAATTGAAAATCACTTTATTACAAAGATAGACATTTTTTACTTCTGTTAGAAGAAATGTAACCTCTGGCCAATGTTACGATTTCTCAGGTTGAGAAATATGTTGCCCAATGAAATATGTTACAATTTGCAGCACATAAAAGAAGCCCTTCAAAAAAATACATTGAACAACGGGGGCAACCAAGAGGACCTTGGAAAAATGTACAGGTAACAACCATATGAATTCTTCCTTAGTCGTGGATCAAAGCTAATAGAAATAAAGCTAGATAAAATTAGCTTGAAACTACAGTATAATCGTCCATTGTAAAAAATAATTTTCTCTGAACCTGGTTAAAGAATACTTTTATTGTCTGATTGGACGTACATAATGGAAGGGTATAAATATTGCCTATTGCCCTTAGAGCTTCTCAAAGAGACCATTTACAAGTAACAAGGATGTAGCATACAAAACGGGGGCAACCAATTACAAAGGAGGATTCATTTGCCCTTTTACAAGCAAGTTGATTGATTGCTATTGTTGAATCATGAACAGAAGAAGCTTACCAACGTCAAGTCCAAAAAATGGGGTCTGTGGAAAATATTTGGTGAGCACGAGTTAGGGGAAAGAAGCGAAGGAAGTTGGCATAAGTAGTCGAGACATCTCAATGTGGAGACTGCTGAATCTGCATCTGAGGCTGCTGCAGAGGCCTATAATGCTGCAGTGGCAACAATAGTGAGGGCTCCTCCAAAGGACTTCAAGGCTGTACGACAGGAATGGGATGTCATTTGAATCCAAACTGCATTCCGAGGCTTTTTGGTAACCATTCTCGATGAACAATAAGGGGTCTGTGAGAATTTCGTTTGATTATTTTTGAAGGGGATTATTGTCACTCTTTTGGATTTGGTTTTTGGGTTTTACAGGCGAGGAGAGCACTACGAGCACTGAAAGCGCTGGTGAGGCTCCAAGGATTGTTTAGGGGTCGTCAGGTAAGGAAGCAGGCAACAGTTACTTTGAGGTGTATGTAAGCACTCGTCAGGGTTCAAGCCCATGTAAGGGCTCGCCATGTTCGAATGTCTAAGGAAGGTCAGGTAGTGCAGGAAATACTTGATGCACATCGAAGCCGCGAGACTAAACTGAGAGAATCTGAGGTATTTCTAAATAATTTGATAAAGAAGTTTCTCTATCTATATTAGGATTGGGGTATTTGAGTGCTATGATTTAATAAGTTCAGGGATATTTTAAGTAGATGGCCAAATGGGTAGGGCGAAAACTCTTGCCATTTATGCAAAGGTGAGAGACTATTGGGTTTCTCCTATTGGCAAGATGGATAAATTCTCCTACTCTTAGGCACAATTCTTAGGTCATGGTGACTAGTGCTCCTTAGCTGAGCTCGACTTCGAAACTTAATAAACTTTGACTAGCATTTGAATCCCTGTACCCAACAACCTCAAGACAAAAAAATAAAAGAGTTCCAGAAAATTACTTTAATTAAAGTTAGGTTTAATCTTCAGTGTCTGATATATTTGAATAGCATGATTTATTTATTTTTAGATCAGTTCTGATCCCTTTTTGGGTTGGAGAGATTGGGGGTCCGGTACATTTTGTTTGAGCGATGCATTGTCTGTTTTAGGAAGGATGGTGTGATAGTCAAGGGACACTTGAAGAAATTCGCAAAAAACTACAAATGAGACAGGAAGGAGCAATCAAAAGGGAGCGAGCAATTGCTTATGCTCTATCCCATCAGGTATTCAAACATATATTTCATTCAGAATTCTGAATTTCTTTGCCAAAAGCCTTGAATGAATCCTACCGTCTGGACTCTGCCTATTTATTGGAATTCATTAATTTATGCTACAATGAGTGAAAGCCCTTTTTATAATGCTCTTTAATACATCCTGGATATGGAGATTGTGTCACATAATTTCTCTGAAAGTGCCTGACTTTTGCTTCACGTTGCTAGCATTTATGTTTGCCTAAAAATCGCCTTATACCATGCCAATGTACATGAATCCTCTGTAAGATGCTCTGACAGGAGTAGTAACCTATATGTGTAGCTTTTTGTAGCCCATATATCGAGCTTTTTGTTCACTGTAAAGGATATGCTTTGCATTAACGAATCCATTCCAGATATAGCTTATATATTGATTGGTTTCTTCTTTTTAGCAATGGAGGAGTAACTCTAGATCAAATGTGCCAGTATATATTGCAAAACCCGAGCTAGACAGAAATAGTTGGGGTTGGAGTTGGTTGGAATGCTGGATGGCTGTGTAATGCCCTATTCGACATCGACTTTCGCGGTTACGTCCTTGTCCTTTTGCGTGAGATTGGAAGGAGGAGGTCGTTGTGGCTAGTCTTGTGCAGTTAATGCATTCCACCCAACTAAATGAAGAAAACATTTATCTTACTCTTCTCCTAGCCTATGCGCCATTATATTTTTTTCCCCTTACCTAGCTTTGCAATTATATGAGCTTCTTCAACGAGTCACTAAGTTGGCAGGCATAAAGGTTTCTGTTGGAATTATCACACCTTACAAGCTACAGCTGAAATGTTTGCACCGAGAGTTTGATGCTGTCCTCAAATCTGATGAAGGAAAAGGTTTATATATCATTACGTTAGATGCCTTTCAGAGCCAAGAGCGTGAGGTAATAATTATGTCTTGTGTCCGAGCTTCAAATCATGGGGTTGGCTTTGTAGCTATCTTCCTAAAAGACAAGATATACTTGAATTGTCAAAGTAGGACCATTCCTAATTGACTGCAAGGGTGATTGGCCTTAATTAGATAATACAATCTTTCTCTCAATGAAAACATAAGCATTGTGTGGCATATCAGGATGGAAATTGAAGTAAGAATGTAGTCAACTAGGTTGTAGCTAGCAGTGGGTGGTAATTTATGTTTTCTGTCCTTGCGTGAGGGAGATGGGAGTCGGTGGAGTCCCGTTTTTCCTCACCTGGATCTCATTTGGATCCTTTATTCAATGCGTATGGTTGCGAGGCGCTTGGCTTGTTCTTGGGGTTTGTGTGGATGGGAAAAGTGGACCACGTGTTTTTGTTTTGGCCACTTCCATGTTTTTCTCTTGCAGTCCTTCTTTTGGTGGCCGCTCACCTGGTAAAAATCCTCTCAGTAGATGAACCTGCTCCTGTACTACTCTTACTTTGTTCGCAGGTTTGATTCTCCTTCCTTGCTACTGCTCCTTCCCTATTCCAAATGTGTCCTTGGGTGTTGTGAGGTGTGTTCTTGTTCGGGAATCCACAACAACAACCTACAACAGTGATTAGCCAGGCAGCAGGCATGTTGCAGTATAGTATAAGCCTTTTTGAGTGCTTCCAGCAAGCAGGTTGTCCAATTCTGTTGTTGTCTATTTAGTATTGAATGCATCCCTAAATTCGGGATTCTCCTTCAAGTATTTCTTTTATCAATATCGACTATGTGACAGTGAGAGTATTACCAGGAGACCTGATGAAATTTATTACTAAGATTCTCTATTGATTTCTTACTTGTTTTACGTTGTAACTCATGGAGGAGTATCTCATAGAGGCGGATTTGTTTTATATCAGAATATTCACGAAGCTCAAATTGCCTTGCTGTTTCATTTCTTCCACTCTGCCCCGTAGATGAGTGTATGTCTCCATCGTGTGTTCGATTCCGGTGGCTTCAGTCACACTTTGGCTCAGTCTTGTTGGCTTGTCAAACTTAGCGGTATCAAGACTACTGTGTTGTGAATGGGTCATTCGGTTTGCTTGGGGAATTAAGTTTGGGTGATCCTGGTTGGCTCGGCCTTAGCCCACAGAGTTGGTATGTGGTGAGTTAATGTATAAGTGATTTGGCTGTAAAATTAACATGAGACTTTGCTAGCGCGGGACCTAGCTTGGCCCGTAGCACGTGCTCAACTTGGCGAAGCCAATAAAATGCTGCATGCTTTTTGTGTAGGTGACATATCACACCCACAGGCACAGGAGATCTATGCAATGTTGGAGAAAATGTCTTGGGAGATGAAGGTAGCATGATATTTTTCAGATTTAGAACTTGTGTTGAGTGAACGGGAAAGTAAAAGTATTCCTTTGCCACACTGCATCAGGTTTGTCTAAGATTGTTGCAACGCAAATTTTTGTGAGAGAGGAAAAGCGGGTTCCATCACTTTAATAAAAAAAGGGGAAATGTTCTTGTAGAGATTATTGGTAATGCCTGGTGAAGCAATCTAGTGAATGGTCAGCCTTAATTGAGGATGCTGAGTGTAGGGACTGTTTTATGGATATGGAGTTTGTACCAAGAGATTTTTTTTTTTGGTTTTAAAGCCATCTTCTTTTGCTTCATCTCAGACTAGGGCTGATCTTAATATGAGAGCACCAAGGTTAGGAGGTCCAAATCAGAAAACAATCAGATGCATATGGAGATGGTGGAGGTGTTGGATGAATGCGAAGAATCAAGTTCAATTGCCAAAAATGGGGCCTTCTGAGGTTCTAGGGCTAATTTGGAGCAGTGTTGGGAGGATGTTGGCAAGTATTTTAGACCACCCACCCTGGCCATGAACTCCTACCTATGCCAACGTGAAGATGGTCGATGTTTGGGCGCCCAACGAGCTTGAAGAAAATGGAATTTAGGCTTGGATTTTTGTTGCTGATCCGGACGATGTTGAATTTGGAGAAAAAGGCAAGATATTTCTACACTTTTCTACTGTTATTTTATTTAAAATTATTGTGAAATCGAACCACTTTTCCTTGCATTGATTTGTCAGTTGGATGTCATGATGGGAGATTTCCCCTTTCTGCTTGTTTCTTCTTGTTTTAGCTTTTATCGTTGACAGTATGTTGGTCGAAAGGATGCATGTGCCCTCTCCTCTGAATGTTATGTTTCTCTTGCTCGAGTGATAGACCTTCGTCTGTTTGTTTATGTATTAATTCTTCTCTGCGATTGAGTTGCAAGTTATTATGTTGATCAAACTAGTATTTTCGATATCATGGAAGTAAGTTTACGATAACTATGAAGCTCCTCCCTAGCACCCAAGTTGTCTTTTGAATTTTTTTGTTAGCTCCTTCGCAAGTCCCTTTGATAACCTTTTGGCATCGAGAAAGAAAGGTTGTAGGATTGTGTGAGCAATGCATGGGCTAGCCAGCTTAGAGTTTTGGTATTAAAACTTGTAGAATGAAAAGGTTTGTGTGCAATGTGTTTTCCGTCTCGCGTGTTTAGACTCTTATATTATCTTTCATCTTGTTTCTAGGCTTTTAAGGCCATCCTCAAGAAGTACCTTGACCATCCCTATCAACTTGAACCATAACTAGCTTTTCGGATCAACTAAGCTCGAGGTTTCATTGTGCGAATCCAGTACCTCGTTGACACTAGAATAGCTTTGGTCTAATCCCCCTCTCAGAATTATTGTTGATGGCGCTCTTCTATTTTTCCTAACTTGCATTATTTCTCCTTTGTAATGTTAACGCTATTAATTAATATTGGTCGGTTTTTATGCACGTAATTACCATAATATTTTGTGATGGAAATTTCCTTAAATGTGATTAACCTTCGGGAAAAACTCAGCTTTCATTTGATAGTCTTATGGATTCATAGCGGAAGGTTTTGTTTTGATAATGTCACTTAGAAGTTATGTTTGTATCTTTGTGTGACGGTTGACTGTGTTACCAAAGGTTGCCTTAAAATATGGTTGTTTTGGGAAATGGATAATTTATTTTAAATTAACCAAACATTAGAATTGTTGTGGAAGTTTGCAAATCTTTAGTGTTATAAAAATTGTTGATGACATTATTGTATACTCTTGTTTGACGGAACTCCCTTCTTCTCTCACGTGTTTGCTACTAGCCTGTAAGACTTTGACCCTTCTTGGATGATTGGTAAATCTCTTTGTAGTTAATGGTCAAAACTAGTATACTTTGCCTTCGCTTCGAAACTTATGTTGTGTGTATACTCTATTTGATTTCCGGTTTGAAACTCAATTATACATGACTTTTTGTGTTAAATTTTGGAAACCCGTGTTTCCCCTTTCTTGGGCCGATCAACTTTTGTTCTTTTAGAAATATATTATTTTAGCCTATGCGTTGGTACCTTTGATAAATTTCTAGATGGTTGGTCTATTTATATCAAATCTCAATCTTGTAATTATTGTTTAATTACTTACTTGATGGGAATTCTGTTTTTTTGCTAGATTGTTTGTTTTCTCCTTATAGGGCCAAGGGCCATTCTCATACGATTGCTATACTTTCGTTGCTTATTACTCCTAACTGAAGTACAAGGTCTTCTCCTTCTTTGATTGGCATGATGAGACTTTATTACAACTTGATGTGTTGATAGTGTTTAGAGGTTTGAACCAATTCTTGTAATAAAGTGCTTCCTTTTCGTGGTATTGTTAGATAATAGTTATGGTGGTTTTGTGTAGCCTTATCTTGCTCAGTTCTCGTGAACTGACTCTTGTGGAAAAATTTGTTGCAGATGGATTTTGCGAGTAGATGAGGGATAAACTTGTAGATTTTTACATCAACCTCAGTGAGAAGTTCTTTTGTATGAATCCTCTTTATATTGTTCAACTATTGATAACATCTAGTGGAAATTTTAGAAGAGGATCATTGTCTTAGTGTATTGTATCGTGGAATATGTCGTCTTAACTTTGGAACCTTGAATTGTCTGTATATCATTGAAAATATAAGAAAATTTGTTTACCGCTTGTTGAGTAACCTTTTTTTCATTTTTGTAAATGAGTATTGTTAAACTTTATCCCTGTGATTAAATGTTGAGCTAAATCTTCTAAGACTTAGTAATAGTGTGTTATAAGTAAAATAAAATGGGTTGTTTAATACTTATAGAAGTTAAACTAAAATTTATATTGCAAATAAATTTGTGTAGAGGTGACCAACTTGAGAGCATATAATTCCATAAGTGATCAAAGATGAAACTATCTTTTGTTAAGTAACATTATATAACCTGATATCCCTAGCTAAACTAGTGAACACTACTCTTTTTTATGGTGAACACTTAAAACAAGCTTAAAGGAAAACAATGGTTAGCTTGTTTGAAGATAATAAGATTTAATAAGTAAGAGAAGAAAATTTAGAAACCACTCAATCTATCTCTCAGCCTATTTGAAAGTAAAATTGTTTATCAATTTTGATAAAACTCTTTTAGTGAAGCCTAAGTAAAAGTGTTAATAATTACTGGTTAAAACCCCAAGCTCCAATTAAACCTTGGTAATAACTAATGATGTCTTAAAGAGGAATTTAACTCGACCTTATCTCCTCTAACTTTTTCCCAGGATACTTTGTAAGTTCTTCTCTTAAGTTTGTTGAACACGAATTCTTGTTGTAGCAATTGTAATGAGCAATTTCTTAGTAATGTATGTATGGTGACAGATGGCCTTGTGGAATTAAATTAGTCCCTTATTAAATAATGGACGACTAAAGTAAACTAAATGTCGTAATAGAGAAGATTTTAGTGAACTATCTCTTTTTCCAGTGTATAAGAATTAACTTAGCTTGGTAAGATGAATTGTGTGCGAATCATATATTGAATCTTCCTTGAAAACATAAGTCAAGAATTAAAGATGTATTATATTAAAATAAATAACCTTCAATCATATCTTACTGTGGCTTGGCCCTAACTGTTAGAGTGTTTCTGTCGTTGGACTTCTATGTTGTCTTGTCAAAAAAAAAAAGAAAGGTGTATTATCCTTTTGGGTGTGAACGTTTCCGTGCTGACCTTGTGGTCCTCCCCGTAACAAGTGGTTCCTAGTGTTGGTTGTAACCTTGTGACGACATGTTGTGTCGTGTTATGTGTCGAAAGCAAGTCAAAAAAAAAAATTATCCTGTCTTTTACTGTGTTGTTCGTGTGTGGTGAATTTGTGGGTCGGTACAGATAGTTGGGGTTGGAGTTGGAACGTTAGATGGCAATGCCAAATTTCATAGCTAAAATAATGGAGTAGTCTTTCCAACATGCAAATGAACTCACAAGACTCAAGATCACCTTAAAATCTGAGAAGAAAGGATACTGGTGAAGCAGTCACAAGGAAATGCCAACAGCTAGCCTCGAGAGCGTTTCTCAATCTACAGTACGTGACAGGATACAATTTATATATCCGGTAGCATTTACATGCAAAACCTCACAGCTATTAGTGGAAGCCTCTTCCTACACATAGCCATTTCGAAGGGTAAGCGTCGACATCATCCAATAGGATGCATGCATCTTTAACCTTAACATCCGGAAATTCATTTTCCAAGATACATCCACTTGTTGAAAGTATGGGAATGGCCGAACTTACATGAAGAATAGAGTCTGCAACAAGGACTGCCAAAGCGTGTCTATTTCAGATGCTCTTGCTAGTTAAGGCAAACCTCAAATATGATCTTCAATTTCCACTAGATCAATTACAATTTACTTATCAATTTGCATGCACAATAGAATAGGCGTAAAAGGCATTCTCTCCATGCAACCAAGATATCTTGTACTAATGGGAAGTCCGCCCTATTTTATTAGATCCCGAGCAAATCACCATCAATGAATAAGAATGAGATATCTTTTCGCTATGCATGATCTGAATCAAAAAGCTTTCGCTAGTTAAATGCACTTGGTGGGGATTATTTTCTCAAAGTTGTCACTTCATAGTCTGCAAATTGAAACTCACGAGATGCTACATACCACTGTATCTTGAGTAACAGTGTAGCAGCCATTTATATACTCTGAGCAGCATTCAACTTACTGCAATGACAAAAGGATCACAGAGTGCTCTGAAGTGGAAGGATGTTGCTTAATGGCCTACACATAGGAATCCAATAGTTTGTTGATCGACAATCCTTTGGCGATTTTAACAATAAACATGTCAAATTACATTTTCCAAGATAATTTCAGATTGCATGATATGCCCTTACGCCTAAATACAACTGTATCGAACATAGAATCGCCTTATTCTTAGATACCATATCTTGCAGGTTGGATCTATGCATAATGAGTAAAAACATGTAAGCTAGATATTTTTGAATGGAAGCTAGATCCCTTTGTATCCCTCGAAGGCATTTACTATCAGTACAGGCATAAATATAAGTAAAACTTGCTAGAATAAACCAAAGAAATTGTACCTCATAGTCATAGTTTTACACCAATCCCTAGGATTATCTAGTGTAATAGTCCAACACTTATTGATAAAATATTCACAATGCTTCTTCACAGAATCATAGTTGAAGTACCAGTTAAAGCAGGTGGGGATTAGTGCTTACCTCTCCATAGCAGGTAGTTAAGATTACATCAGAGTTCCAACCATATACTGTATTTTGGCTAATGATGTTTCAAAACAAATGAGATGGAGACAAGGATGAATGCTATTCACGGCTGTTAAAAGATTGAGAATTCTTCAAAGCAAGGGTAATCCCCTAGTAACGCTATGAGGAATTCACCCACAATTGCAAAGGCCTCATGTGGGCATCCTCTTTCATTAAAAAATGAAGAGAAAATTTGTAATGCCAAAATAATAGAATCTTTTTAGAATATATAGAATGTTGGGAAGAGCTTTCCATAGATGATTGCTAAAGTGGATTACTTATATAGGTGAAATACTGTAACAGGGATCTTCAACTTATCTTTTGCGAGGCATTTATCAAGATCTCAAAAAACACAGTAAATAAGTAGGTGAATAATTGCACAATTTTACGGTGCTACACACTCAAATCAATGAAACCCTCAAGATCACTTGAATTATTGCATCCATATTGAGAGATGCATTAAAACAGGTTTTCTAGACTCAACAAAATTCATAATGAAGGTTATATTTACAGATTCCATGGCTGCCCAGGTAAGGTTTCATGTCAAACAGTTTCAGTAGAGATGGGACAAGTTCAGGAATGTGAATCCCACAATGCCTCCAAATCATCTCTGAGGAAGCGAATTTCTGTATCAACCTGTTGAGCTTGTATCTATTGCCTCAACAAAATTGCAACTTGTAGAAAGTAAGGGATCCAAGGTATACATTTCTTACAAACCCTTTGTTGCAATTCTAGGCCAACAATCATTGTAATTACTTTGAGATGGTACATATTTTAACTTGTAATTTTGCTTAACAATTCAAGCTTAAACATTTTATACATACACTACCATTCTATGTAAATAATAAAAGTATGTTCAAAGCATCACAATGAATAAATGCTATTTGGCAAATGCTCGTACCCCGATAACAAAGGGATCATAATCCTGTCAGTTGCCATTACCCTGCACTCTTCAAGCATCCTCTTCCCATATCCACCGTTTTAAGGTTCATGATTTTGCCAATGGAAATAACATGGTATGAGGCACAATATCTATGAGCACACAACACCAAAGTATGGATGTCATAGGAACCTTGAGTCGGAGAAAATGAGCTATTTGAGCATTCTAAATGTAACAAAGGTCATAACTAATCCCCTGTATGTTTGCAAATGATATTCAGCTGGTCTAAAGATGGTAGAGGCAAAACACAATAGCCATCTTAGGTTCATCCTCGTGGAAATTCAGAACATCCAAATCTGTATTATATAATTTGAAATCATTCTAGGAGTCGTGAGGGACTATCCAAAACACACTCAGACACTCAAAAATATCAGCTTCTAATTTTATCAACAAGTATATCATATGGATTCTATCCGAATTCAATTTTGTTGTATGTGTTACTCAATATCTCATCCAAATATCACATGTCAATAACATTCACATGTATGATATAAGAACCATGTCCAAAAGCATGTCAACATCTATATGAAATGTCTAGTCTAAAATCATCAAGCATCATATGTGGAATCAGAGTCAACAATCAGTCCAAATGCTCTAATGTTTAATCATCATACTAAATTGAGTGAAATATACACAAAACATAATATTCTCACTCCAGTAGTATTAGGACCTGCCAAATGGATACAAGGTTTCGAATCCCTTAATTTCACTACATAAAAATAATAAAAAGGAGTAAAACCCCTTTCAAACAGAAAACACTCAAAAACTCTTGTTGCCTAGGTCTTGCGCCTGATCCTTGTTTTATCCCCCAACTTGTGGAGTTGGGTGTTTGTGTATAGCCGCCGCAAGAAATGTCTGGGATAATACTATTCCAATCCTAAAGACAACACTCAAGAGATTCCCAACATATATGCTTGTCTAGACCCATCGGTGGCCTTTTTATGTCTTACAAGATTCAATTAGGGTTTGCTAGCTGCTAAACGTGATTGAACCAGCGGGTGGCCTTTGATCCTTCACCATGCCGCCCGACCATGCCATTTCACCAAAAGGATGGGTCAAATTCTGCACAACTTGAGATCATAGCTTCCAACCTAAAAAGAATTCTGCAGAATCGAGACCAACAAACATCCTAAATTCAACTAATTGTCACGCAAAAACGTCCACAATGGCTTATCATAGAATTAAGTGGCCATTTAGCCATAGAAACATCCGCTAAGTTGGCCTTTCCCATAGGGAAACACCTGAATCGATGCATAAATATCTATTGTTTTCAACTCAGATGCCTTGGTTGTAGTTTTCAATGTAATGCATCTCTAAATGAACCCTAATTTCTCTCCATAGGTGTGGATTCTAACAATAATTGTGGCATATAATTCTCTTGAACCTACATTTTTACATGCTTGTGCTGTAGACCTCACTATTTAGATATTTGTTACAAATAGTACATGACCAAAATATTATTAAAGGGGGTTCTCTTCCTAATAACCCTTGTGCCCTTAGCTCTCATTTTGTTGAGGATAATGTGCCTTTTCTTCGTAATAATGGAGTGGAAATCAATCATGCAATGAATGTGCTTGAGTTGCATTGTGTTATATGAAGATCTAAAATTTTGATGCATAAAATTGTATTTATTATGATTCAAGCTAAGCTCACTCCCCATTGGATGCCTCTTGTGTAGCATCAAGTTCAATATAAAAAAATTCCCAAATATTTGGGTATTTCCTTTTGATTTGGATTTTCTCTTAGTGACACATGAAGGTGTTTTAAAAATAAATTTCATAAAAAGCTTGACTGCTAGGGATCCAAATTCCTATCCTTTTCCATAAAAATAAAATTTGCTAACAAGATCTTCATGGCAACTCATGTCTATAGCTCCACATGCTAGTTTCCTTCTAAATCATGCTACAAAAAATTTACCAAACTCATTACAAAATTTCATTTGGGTCAAGTGGGATGACAACAAGGGTATCCAAGGCATGTCATGGAAGCAATATATTAAACTCAAATATAGAGGATGTCTTGGCATCATAGATCCTTGGACACAAGGTAAATGTTTAATTTCTAAATGGATCATTCATGCTCTTAACAAATCTAAACCATGGACAATTCTTACTCGCCATAAGATATCTACTGCTACCTCTAAAGGCCCATTGAGAGAAGTGAATACGAACAACAAGCCACTTCTTGGTAAATACTTCAAACTCTTTATTTGTGTGTTGTTCAATAGTACGTGGAAAGCACAACGTGACATTTATGAGCTGTTGGAATGGAATAACAAATCTCTTTAACATGGCCTTAGCTTTCCCACTTCATTGATTTGGTTGAATAGACGTGTAAATCAACAATCTTCCCCTTCTTTAATGTAGTCTAGGCTGAAATAAAAACGTCTTTTAAAAATAGGTATATGTGAGTTTGAAGATTTGTGTCACTTATAATGGTACCAATGGAAACATTGGCATTTCTTAAAGGTTTTTTTTCACTTATGTGTAGCTGACAAGACAACTATAATTGAAATTTTGCAACTTGAGGACGACTCAGTCCTTGTTAAGATGTCTACTCTTGGTTCAATGCAACTTCTTGAAGGACTGGACATGGTCTAACAACAACATGTTAAATCACTCCATGCTCAAATGTGTTTATCGAAAATTCATCCTGGATTTTTCCTTGGAACAAAGACTCAACTCAAAATGAAGATGTAAACTTAAAGAATATAAATGGTAGCACCTCAGAGCTACTATTTACAATTTCAAAGCTAATAGCATGACTAAAAAGGTTTTTAAGCAATTGTTCTTCCACACACTACCTATTGGCGATGACATACAATTTCTTGTAACCAACCGTCTTAATTGTCTAGTTAGAATTTTTTTCGAGTCTATCATGCATACTTTTTGGAAATACAAGCTCACTAAAAAGACATAGATTTCTATTCACAATAGTCTTCGTGCTATCTTTGGAAACACATTATCTTGGGAAGAAGTTATGCCAGACATCAATATTTTTCATAATGTGATTGCCAAGTCTTCTAAACAATTGGTTATCGACCACTTGTGGAAGAGCAAATGCAAAATATTTTCAGGTTTCTCAGAAAGAGCTTGCTTACAACATTGATTTGGATCACCAAATAACAATGATTGAAAAGCAAATGGGAAAGCTCGAAGATAATCAAATGGTCCATTTTAGAAGATTGAAATTGTAGTTGTAGTTATTATGTTCTAGATTCTTTTCTATGTTGTCATAGTTTGGACTATTGTTATAATTGTCAATATTTTCAATAAAAAAGTGGTACTTCTACGATGGATTAAATTATGTAATAATTTTTTGAGATTCGATTATGGAATAGTTTCTAGAAAATATATATTAAATCAAATATGACTAGTTCACAACCATATTTCATGAGTATTGATGTGCATTGCACAATGCTCGTGTAAGGGTGAAAAATTAGGGTCTCTCTAAATACTTTGATAGATAACTTATCAGAAAGTTTGGTGCTTCACCCTTATGAGTGTCACCTAAATATAAGAAGTGACCTAAACCATTCATATTATTAAGAAATAAATTAAAAACAATGAGTACCAAATAGACCATTCATATTTATGAAGAATGAATTCTCCTAAACATGAACAACTCTTAAAATATAAATACCATTCCATTTCACTTCTAATAAATTCATGAATACATATTTAAATTCAAGACCAATATATAAATAAATATAAATCCACACCAAAAACATAAAACTATATATAAAATTTACACCTTAAAAAGGTTTTCATGCATGAATTGTAATTATGAGACCATCCATGTCCCAATGCCACCAAGACCTTGGAAAAATGTACAGCTAACAACCATATGAATTCTTCCTTAGTCGTGGATCAAAGCTAATAGAAATAAAGATAGATAAAATTAGCTTGAAACTACAGTATAATCGTCCATTGTAAAAAACAAGTTTCTCTGAACCTGGTAAAAGAATACTTTTTATTGTCTGATTGGATGTACATAATGGAAGGGTATAAATATTGCCTATTGCCCTCAGAGTTTCTCAAAGAGACCATTTACAAGTAACAAGGATGTAGCATACAAAATGGCCAACCAGGTATTTTCAGAGTTGACCTTCACATTCAATTCATTTCTACGAGAAAAAATGGGGTTTTACCAAAAAAAATGAGCCAGGGTTTTGCAAAAATGGTATTTTAATGGCTACGATTTTGCTAAAAAAATGGGTACGATTTTGCTAACATACCTGGGCTCGTCATTGCTAGGCTGCATCGCTGGTGGGCTCGTTGGTGTGGTGGGCTCTGGTCTGTAGCACAAACTTCGCGTGAAGGAGGCGGGGCGGAGGAAAATGATTTCCTCCGCAGCGCCTCCAATGTATAAACAGGGGGGTTCGCGCGAACACCATTCGTGCGAAGGATGTTCGCGCGAACAGGTGGTTCGCTCGAACCCGATCAATTGTGACACGCGGAAAATAATGTCTTGCGTGTCTCTTCGCGTGAAACTGGTTCACGCGAAGGGGATGTTCGCGCGAACCCACCTTGGAAAACTTGCATTTGCCATTTTGGCTCGCATTTTCAGGACAAGAAGTGGGACACAACACCATGCATTGACCCCAAAACTAGTAGCCAAAGAAGGACGGTATATGGTGAGGGGCAATATTGAATACATTAAAACACTGGCAGGAGCTCAACCACTCCCACCCGCCTACAAGCAATCAAGACAATAATTTTTTAGCCAAAAGGTAAGCTTCTCCCCCATGCCAAACACAAGGAATGGTGGATTGGTGGATGGATATTTCCACAAAATTTACCAATAAATTGCCATTAAATTCAGGGTATGCGTTGAGCCAAGGGGGGAAACTGGTGGTTGAAACTTCAAACACAAACACATGACTACAACCAACCATGGCACCACAATATGATATCCTTTTCTATTGTGCAAAAAGAGGCTCGGTCTACGGGATCGATCAAGAATACAATGGAATAGATTAAAGATAATTAATAATAATATTGATAACCATCAACAATAAAATAATAACAAAAACAATAATCGCCGACCAACAATTAAAACAATAATATCATTATTATTAATCATAATAATAATGGTCGACAATCAAGCTCGATAAATAATAATTATAACCAATGATAAAAAATTAATAATAATAATTATTATATGGATATTTCTTTTAAATGGGCATGCCCTAACGTCCTTACAAAATGGATATTCTAAAAGAGTTACAACACCAAATAGTCAATCAAGCCACCTCTTTGGATTCAAGAACATGATTTTCTTGTAATAAGATAATCGTAAAGGATGCTACAGAGGCCCACAACTAGAAGCATTGACCACGACATGAGAAGGCAAGATGGAGAGGAGGGATGCTAATTCTTCTCTGTAACAAGGTCGAAGGCAACTACCGATCAATGAGCCCACACAAATGTTCAACGCTTAGCAACATGGTCACCGAAGTAAGAACTGGAGTAAATGTCAAACGAGGCATTACACAATTGTTGGTAGAAGAAAATCGGAAAGTTCCAGTCATTCAACTTCCAAGGTGGAAGTCATTCAATTGGATGGCTGAATGAATTTCTCATTTGGGTTTGTTTTTTGTTTGTGGTCATTTCTCAGTTCCTTCTGTTTCTTGCTTGGTCTGCAGGATTTTGTGGTTTTCGATGGCTTGGGTAATGTGTTAGGGGTGTTTACTATTATGGATATATGCAAGTGTGACCTTCAATCCCCCGACACTAAGTTCCAGCTAAAATCATTAAATTATTTTTAAAAAAGTATTATACAATCACCTTATAATATATTATACTAATTTATAATTAGTATAATAATATTAATAATAAGTAATATTAATATATTGTAAAATTCATATACTCTACAATCACATAATTATATATAATATCAATAATCAATATATTGTAGTTATAATATAATATATATAATATTTACATATGCTATATTATCATATGTTATATTAAAATAAATTCTTCTTAATATTTCATTAACTTAATAGATTAATAAATCATTAAAAATATTATTATTATTAATATAAAGTATAATATCATATATATTTATTAATACTACTACAATTATTATATATTATACACTCAGTATAATTAATTTATATATAATATTAATCAGTTGGATGTTTAATGATTTACTCGTTTAGGTTTGTTTTTTGTTCGTGGTCGTTTCTCAGTTCTTTCTGTTTCCTGCATGGTCTGCAGGCTTTTGTGGTTTTTGATGGTTTGGATAATGTGTTAGGGGTGTTTACTGTTATGGATATATGCAAGTGGGACCTTCAATCTCATGGTACTAAGTTCCAGTGAAAAGCATTAAGTTATTTTTAAAAAAGTATTATACAATCACCTTATATATATTATACTATTTTATAATTAGTATAATAATATTAATAATGAGTAATATTAATATATAATAAAATTCATATACTCTACATTCACATAATTATATATAATATCAATAATCAATATATTGTAGTTATAATATAATATATAATATATATATTATTTACATGTATTATACTATCGTATGCTATATTAAAATAAATTCTAATTAATATTTCATTAACCTGATAGATTAATAGATAGTTAAAAAATTATTACTATTAATATATAGTAAGTATATTAAATATCATATATATTTATTATTATTACTGCAGTTATTATATATTGTACACTCATTATTATTAATTTATATATAATA
Organism: Taxus chinensis; assembly: GCA_019776745.2. Classification (NCBI taxonomy): domain Eukaryota; kingdom Viridiplantae; phylum Streptophyta; class Pinopsida; order Cupressales; family Taxaceae; genus Taxus; species Taxus chinensis. Next base: position 633,267,955 of record CM034150.1, on the reverse strand, counting down.
TTAATCAGTTGGATCACTGAATGATTTACTCGTTTGGGTTTGTTTTTTGTTCATGGTCATTTCTCAGTGCCTTTTGTTTCCTGGTTTGCAGGCTTTTGTGGTTTTTTGATGGCTTGGATAATGTGTTAGGAGTGTTTACTATTATGGATATATGCAAGTGGGACCTTCAATCTCCTGGTACTAAGTTCAAGATAAAAGCATTAAATTATTTTAAAAAAAGTATTATACAATCACCTTATATATATTATACTATTTTATAATTAGTATAATAATATTAATAATGAGTAATAGCAATATATAATAAAATCCATATACTCTACATTCTCATAATTATATATAATATCAATAATCGATATATTGTAGTTATAATATAATATATAATATATATAATATTTACATATACTATACTATCTTATGTTATATTAAAATAAATTCTAATTAGCATTTCATTAACTTAATAGATTAATAGATAATGAAACAAAATATTATTAATATATAGTAAGTATAAATATCACACACACACACACACACACACACACACACACACACACACAGATATATATATATATTGCAATTATTATATATTATACACTCATTATAATTAATTTATATATAATATTAATATATAATAGAAGACTACTAATATCGATAATTTATTATATTATTATATAAAAATGTAAATATTGTAGTAGATTTTTTTATTAAATATATTTTATTATCTAACTATTATCTAATACATATTTATTGTTTAAGTGGTATATTATAATTTTCATAATGTTAATATAGTATATACTATATCATTATTTATATTACAAGGACTATTTTGACTATGATATTTGTAATGCCGCGTTCAGCATCGAATCTCGCGGTTACGTCCTTGTCCTTTTGCGTGAGATTGGAAGGAGGAGGTCGTTGTGGCTAGTCTTGTGCAGTTAATGCGTTCCACCCAACTGAATGAAGAAAACATTTATCTTGCTCTTCTCCTAGCCTATGCGCCTTTATATTTTTTTTCCCTTGCCTAGCTTTGCAATTATATGAGCTTCTTCAACGAGTCACTAAGTTGGCCGGCATAAAGTTTTCTGTTGGAATTATCACACCTTTCAAGCTACAGCTGAAATGTTTGCACCGAGAGTTTGATGTTGTCCTCAAATTTGATGAAGGAAAAGTTTTTTTATATCATTCGGTAGATGCCTTTCAGAGCCAGGAGCATGAGGTAATCATTATGCCTTGTGTCTGATCTTCAAGTCGCGGGGTTGGCTTTGTAGCTATCTTCCTAAAAGACAAGGTAGGTATACTTGAATTGTCAAAGTCGGACCATTTCCCTAATTGACCGCAAGGGTGATTGGCCTGAATTAGATAATAGTATCTTTCTCTCAATGAAAACATAAGCATTGCGTGGCATATCAAGATGGAAGTTGAAGTAAAAATGCAGTCAAATAGGTTGTAGCTGGCAGTGGGGTGATAATTTATGGTTTTTGTCCTTGCGTGAGGGAGATGGGAGTCGGTGGAGTCCCATTTTTCCTCACCTAGATCTCTTTTGGATCCTGTATTCAATGCACATGGTTGGGAGGTGCATTTTTCTGGAGCTGCGGGCATTGATGGAGGGAGAAAAATGTGTTTGAGTGTCTCTTGTCCCTTTTTTGCAGTTCTGTTCCTGTTCCTGCTACACAAACCTCTCGGTCATGGCGTCTTCCTTGCCTTCCTTCCTGTGCGCGGGAGTTGAAGATGGAGAAATGGGTGTGGATTCTCAAATTCGTGCTGTGCAGGTAGCTTCAGTGGAGCGCAGAACTGATCTTCTCCTGGGAGGGGCCGTGAGGAAGTATCTGGCTATTTGCAGCAGCTACAGGGCAGAGAAGTAAACTTATCCCAGAAAATCAGTGGCCTCTAGAGAGAGTTAAGTGCGATAGCTGCTGCAGGGCGATCCCAAGGCACCGTTGGTGTTGATCCTGATGTTCTGGTTGCACGCGACCACAGATTTACACATGGTCGGCACTTTCAATGTTAAAAAAATTCCAGACCAGCGGGCCATATTTTAGCTCATTATTTCAGCATTCATTCAAGTGCAGAGTGTAGAATGTGGAAGCTGAAGGTCACGGAGGGGGAAAGTCCTTGGCTGACTACCCTGAATAATTACATGGGAAGACAAGTGTGGGAGTTTGATCAAAACACGGGAACACCCGAGGGCCACCTTGACGTAGAAAATGCCCGTGCACATTTTTACAAAAATAGATTCTCTCGGCGTCACAGTGCAGGTCTTCTCATGCAATTACAGTTTGCCAGAGAGAATCCACTCCCCCCCCTCTCCCACCTCAAGTGAAAATAGAAAGTGCCAATGACATCACCAAGGAGGCAGTAAAGACTGCACTGATTCGAGCCATACGGTTTTATGCAAACATTCAAGCACATGATGGGCACTGGCTTGGTGATTATGGTGGCCCTATGTTCCTTATGCCAGGTTTGGTTATTGTCTTGTATGTAACAGGAGCACTAAATGTTGTTTTAGCGGAAGCGCATCAAAAAGAAATGTGTCGTTACTTGTACAATCATCAGGCATAATGAAGACGGTGGATGGGGGTTACACATTGAAGGTCACAGCACAATGTTTGGGACAGTACTAAACTATGTAACTTTGAGACTTCTTGGCCAAGGGTCTGATGGAGGAGATAAAGAAGCAAAGGAAAAAGGTCGTGTATGGATTTTGGACCATGGCAATGCTACTGCTATACCTTCATGGGGGAAAAATGTGGCTTTCGGTGCTTGGAGTATTTGATTGGTTTGGAAACAATCCATTGCCTCCAGAGATTTGGCTTCTTCCATATTTTCTTCCCATCCATCCAGGGAGGATGTGGTGTCACTGTCGAATGGTTTATTTGCCAATGTCATATTTTTATGGGCGGAGATTTGTGGGACCTATAACTGAGACTGTTATATGTTTAAGAAAGGAGCTCTATACAATGCCTTATGAGAAAATAAACTAGAATATAGCATGTAATATGTGTGCAAAGTTTACCGGAATGGTTATTGTTTCTCTTGCATGGTATTGGGACATCGTGTGGGTGAGAAGCGTGCGTTTGGTGGAGAAATAATTTTGGGACTGCTGGGAGAAGGGGTCTGCTCATGCGTGGCCATGAGATATAGCGTTTAAAACAGGCATGATAAGTCCTAACCCTCACTCTTAATGATTTATTTCTTTTAGCATTTAGATAAATCAATATCTGCAACTTTGTTCGAATGCTGTAGATGTAGGTTTCTTTTGGAATGTGGATGTGTTTTTGTTTTACTAAATAGATAGCGTTTGGACTCTGGATATCATATAACATGTATTTACACATATTGACTCCTTCTTGAAAGAGATGCTAAAAAAGAGACGAGTTTTCCAAATGACTTTTAATCATAATTGCATGAACTGATCTCTCCCCCTTTACAATTTATCTTATTTACTGTTTGAAGTAAAATAAATCTCTACATCGATTCTTACCTACTGATTTTATAATGTTGGTTTCTCTTTTGCCTTGATTATTCCTTTGAATGATGGTTTCTGTAGAAAATAGAATGGAGCGTGAATGAGGTTTATAATTTTTGTTGTATTGTTTATATTATGTAGAACATGGCTTGAAAAAGGGAATTTCCGATATGAATGTATTTGGATTTTACTGTGGTTTTATAATAATTTAAACTCCCACTAGGATTGGGGGCTTCCATTTGGGAAGAGTCATACTAGTTTAATTGGTCTTCTAGATAGCTCCATCTGAGTCATTCGATTATCATTTACCTTGGGGATTATTGAAAAACCCCTCACCAGGGCCTCTACTATTACTATTACTATGAGCTTATTATTAGATTGGAACCCTCCTTAAGCATGCATTAATGGGTTTTCTATGACCTTTACGAATATGCTATGCACGCAAGTCATTATCCTCTGTGGATAATTATTTGGCTTAATTTTTGAGGCACTACTTGGATCCTTGAATCGGTTAAAGTAATATTGGATACATCAACATTCTTCAAGTTTGATTGATTTGTGATACCCTCATGCATATGAATTCAGGCAACGCTTGAAATATAAAATTATAAATTTATCTTATACTTTGACCTTGAAGCTTGTTGAAAGACTTTTGGTAAGAAAACAGATGAATAGGGAAGTTAAGATAACTACCCTAAAATGGAGTCATGCATAGCCTTAAGTGAAGGTGACAGCTACCATAATGGAACTGTGCTTACCATGTATGACAGTAAGGATATAAGTCCACCTGAAATTATTTAACTTCATTTTTATAGAACAATTATTAATACCCATAGATTGGGGTATGCAAGTGGAGGTTGAATTAGATAACAGGGTATATTATGTTATCAGGTAACCGGTGAGGATAAATATGTTATTTCAATGCTTGGTTAACGAGTGGAATATTTCAGTTATTTACGATGATTATTATGTTTAGCAAAAAAATTGATACTTGCATCTTATTAGGAGTTGAGATAATGTTGATACTTGCATTCATAGTGGCTTGGGCTGCGCTTGCATATCTTAGCTAGTCAAATGTATCTTTGGCATATTACCAACATATGACAGTATTGTCGGTCATAACTCATTCTTATGAGTTGGACTCTTTTACTAGAAGAAATATATAAAGACATGGAATAAGCAACCAAAAGGACACCTAAATAATACATGAACCTGTGGATTGGTGGAATCCTTGTTAATATAATTATAATCTTAAAATTGCGGGATAAATATCCAAACTATACTTACATACCACTGATTATCTATGAAGGTTTGATACTTGGGTAATATCGATGAACAATGTAAGATTGATACTTTTATTTATTATATAAACTTAATGTCGTTGGTGCTTTTATTTAATTGAAAGATAGTCTTGTTAGACACTTATATATGTGAAGTAGGTCGAGGGTACTAGGTGAGCATCATTATTATTTACTGTGATTTAAGTATGATTAATTGCATGATTAAGGTTGTATATCTAGTCTCTTGGAATGGTGTTCTTATGTAAGCAGATCTTAAGAAAGTGAACATTAATGAGTATGAAATGCATTATCATGAGATGTGCAGTTAAGTTTTAAATGTATGTTAGAAATTGTTTGATAAAGAGTATTGCAAACTTTCATTTATTTAAATACTAGATGGCATAAGTTATTAGGAGAGGTTTATATCTTATCATGCTCAGTTCTAGCGAACTGACTCTGTAATGCCCACTTTCCTACGACACTTAGTTGATTATCATTTTGAGTTATGCAGACTTTAGATATGGACATGACTTATACTTATGTTGATTAGCATGATGTTTTGTGACTAGATGCATTTGGATTATGGTTGGATTTTGTTTTCAGTATGATCTACACTGACTCATGGACAGACTATTGGATACTGATATTATTTTTATATGGATATATTGCATGTGTTCTAACATTGGATTTCTTCGCCATGATGAGTAGAATGTAGTTGTTGAAATTACATTACTATAATTTTGGATAATGATGGAATGCATAATTAAGTTGTGATTTAGACCTAGAAATAATGATTGATTGAATTACGTATAGATGTTAGTAAATTTCATGCATATGGTTATTTTGGATATTTTGACATGGCCGCAAGGCCGAAGGAGGTATTTTGCATTTTGTAGGAAACACAGCATGATCACAACCATGAGGGGGATTGGGAACCAAACACAACAGGATGTTGGGTGGTTACAACAATTGGTCGTCAAGGCAACTAGTAAATTGTATTGTGTTACCTTTGTTCTTTTATGTGTTGAGAAAATTTCCATGAGGGGGAAATTTTCTAATGTGACCAAGGGGGTAAGAATTTTAATTACTTGTTTTAACTTACTTTAGTAGGTGATTTTATTTGTGATGTTTCTTTTTTAAAATTACTTTGCTAAGTGTGTTTAGATTAATGTAATATCTTGTTTTAATTTTTAAGTTTTGGAGGGAAGTCTAGTGGATGTAATTAATTTTGATGGTTGGCTCCTTGAGCCTTGTGTTTCCTCATGTATTGAATGCTTGGTTTTGAGTGTTGACCACTCCAAACTCCTTTGAATCTCGAATTTGAGATTGAGGGCAATTTTGGGGGACTTGTGGGACAAGTTAAACTTGTCCCACACTTCCCAAAACCCCTTACCAACCATATCTATGGGTTGGGAATCCAAAAAGGGGATTATTTATTGTTTTGGGAAGGGAAATATGACTTTGGAGTGCACTTTCCTCCTTTTGCATTTAATTGTGCCTTAAGACACATGGGGAAGGGATGGATGTGGATTAAAGTTGTCATTCAACCCAACCACCCATTTATGGTGTTTTGGGATTTGAGTTGACTAAAGGGAGGTGGTCTTGAGGATGTGTGATGTGGCATCCTACAAGGAGCCACATCACCCTCACTCTTCCTCTTGTCTATTTATGGAAATTTCCTCTCTTGTTGAGGGGGTTGGAGTTTTGTTTTTGTTTTGTTGAAGAGTTCTCTTTTGTTATTTTGGGAGAGAAAAGAATTGGGAGAAAGAGAAAAAGAGAGTGCTTGGACTTGCATGCTTGGATTGATTTGGGAAGGAGCTTGGACAAATTTCTTGGTTTAGGCTTCTCCAATGGAGAGGTAGGAGACCCTCTCCTTTGTTTTGCTTTCATATTATTGTTGCTTCTATGCTAAAATTGTGAAAAATGCATGTTTACTTTGGTGTATTGTGAAAATGGATAGAATGCTTATTGTGTAGTATAGGAGAGGTCTATGGGAATACTCATGAGGGAGGCATAAGAGTAGATTAGGATATTTGTGGAGGGAGTTTGAGAGGGATGCCCATCTTGGGTAAGAATGTTTACATTCTACCTTGTCTTTGAGGGAGCCATAAGAGGAGGGAGGCATAAGAGTATGGGAGGAAAAAGGGGTACTTGAGGGAGGCATAAGAGTCATAGGGGCTTGTGTTTTATTGTGGAGGGTTTTGGATGGGCATCTCATCTCAATTGGGAGGCATAAGGAAAACATTCCCATAGTTCCTTCTCTTGTTGGCTTGGATGAAAGCCTTGTTGTGCAAAGTATTGTGTTATTTGTGTTTCCTTGTTGTTTCCTCTTTTTACCTTGAATGTTGTGAAGAAAATTGTATTGTGGAAGCAAGTATTGTTGCCTTGAGTTGGAGACCACTCTTCATTGTGTTGTGTTTGGGGCTCGAGGGGTCAATGGAGGAGATTGCTTCTCTTCTCCATTGAGTTTTGGTTGGGAGGAGAGTGTTGCCTCTCCCCCTATCTTGGTTGTGATTTGAATACTTGGAACATGGAGCATGGATGAAGAACACTTTGGAGCACAAGAACCTTGTTGTTGACAATGTTAAAATATCATGTAATTACCCACCTTGAGTGGAGAAAGAAATGTAATATTGCCTTGTTTTCTCTAGTTTCCATTATTGTAAATTTGTTCCACATGAAGTAGGGTATGTTGTAATAAGATTTGAAGGAAAGTGGTATTGAGATGTTAATTTCCTTACTTTAAAATTTATTGGAAATGTTGTTAAATCCTTTTGTGGAATGTTGGAAAGATATTACAAAAGAATATGCATGTTAGATCTCATTTTGTTGCAAAAAAAAAGATGTATTGAAAGGTGGAATGTTAGTATATTTCCCCTTCTTGTACTATTGAAGAAAGGACTTAAGTTTTAAATTGCCTCCAATATAACCATGAGATCATCAAGGCTCTAGCTCCATTATGTTTCTCATTTATGAAATCATTGTCAATATGAATTTGCAAATTATAAAAGGAGATCAAACCGCTTGATATTTCATACAAATATCCCTATTGCAATATGAAGAAAGAGGTTTTAACACAAAATTCTAAGCTCAGTTAGTTCACTACCCATCTCTTGTATTAGGAAACTAATACCTTCAATATAATTGATATTTAAGTAATACTAAAACTAATAAATTTAGTACATAATAAGGATTATAATGATATTAATGTACCATTAATTATTATTTTGTTATCTAAATACATCTCAGCATACTACCACTAACATGTATGCAGATAAACTACATTCAAGCAATAATGTCAACAAAATATATATACCTAAACCTACGTAGTCTCCGTCTTTATAATCACAAGCAAATGGTGCCTCTTGTCTATTCTGTTACGAAACAGACCCACCTCTTGTAATTGTAAACGTATGCACCAGAGACGATCTTCAACGCACCCTCCAAGAGAGATACTTCTTCTTCTGTCTTAATTTCTTCTTGAAGTATTCATACGGGTCACTCTCCTTTCTTCCTCCGCGTAAGAGCACAGAACATGCTTCATTTTCTCATGTAGGTCCTTGGGTCTCACCCCACTTTTACCACTGAACAGGTTATTCCTCCTCCACGCAACAGTTCTTTTCATGCGCAGATCTTCCTCTACGTTAGTGCAGAGTGCAACAAATACAAATATCTTGAAGGTGAAACCCTGATTTTGAGGATACACTCAACATTGAACTAAATAACAATCTATGGATGGACAGGCTGCTGGCCCCAACGCCTTCTCTGTCCCTTAATCAACCTTTGATATAAACCTAACGCTATAACAAAAAAAAGAGTAGTCCAAAACTTGACTGTACACACTGAAATATAAATAACACCGTTTCTAAACTTCGTTTCTTGGATAAAATATTGCAAAGGAGGATCCCCAAATTTGAAGGGACATCGATACTAAACAGATAACAACATAGTTGGACAACCTGCTCGTTGGTAAGCCCTCACAGGGGCCTCCATGTACGCGGCCTCTGCTGACTAGATCACAATCGGAATGTTAGATTGTTGCAGATGCTTGCAAAAACGACCTGCTCACTGACTCGCCCACCCTCTGATCCGTGTTTACCTTTCCAACCACCAACAGTAACTTTTCTTTTGAATGCTCGCGGCCGGGGACAGTGGAGTTATGACAGGGCGACTTTAAATGATTTCAAAATAACTTGACCTTAAATTTTTTCTTATACAAAATCTCCCTCCTTGCTGTCCGTGCGGCCAGGATAGTGCATGGACGGTGGGCTGTCACTTGATCGATGGGGTGTAGCAGGACCTATGTAATTAAAGGATGGGGGCGACTGGTCAGGCTGTTCACACGCAAGGAGAGGAGACAAAATGGTGGACAGGTGGTTGGTTGAATACCCATCGTCGACTTCTGGTGTATTATGGTGCATTTTTGTCCGCAAGAATAATGTCCTTGGATCACGTTCCATCATAGTCAGCTGTTGATCACATGCTCTTGTTGAAGTAATAAACATTATTTGTGAGAAGTATAAGTATACCGTATTATTGTTGTAATATATTTGGGCTTTTTTTTTTTAATTCACTCCCAGTTCACGCTGAGAGGATCTAAGATGGCGTGACTGACATCTACGGGATGTGTAAATTTGATGCATGGTTAATGTTAGTCAAAGATAAACGATTGGAGGAGGTTTTTTTTTTTCTAAGTACTCTAAGAAGTAGGCTGACCTGGGTACCTATATTTTCACTTTCCATCGATCAAGTTACATTTAATGGCATTCAAGAATACTAATGGTATTCATGGTATATGAAAAAAATAAACCAACTAAGACAAACAACTTATTGTTAGTCGACCTGTATTCAGCCCGGTTTCCGCCGTACTCTTCCATGTAAACATATATTAGTTTGAAACTTCGCGTCCGATCCAAGTAGCTAACTCATGGTTAAGAATCCTTTATGTCATATGCGGGTTACTTTAAGTTTGATTTGACTCTTAGCCTACATTTGATTTCAAATTTCAAATATGTGTATAAGCATATATATATGGATTTGTGTAAATTTTGTTAATATATCTTTATATACCGACTTAAATTAAAAGTATTCAATTCCTTTGTTACTCTTTTCACAAAATAAATAAATAAATAAAGGGTTACGACTAACCTACTTTATCAAATGTGACCTAGATTACAATACTATATTATAGCCATGTTACGTTCTTAATGCAAAAAAAAAATAAAACGTAAAAAAATTGGAACTTCATAGTTGGCAACGAATTAGGCATCTTGGCTCGACTTCTCACACCAATATGATTTAGTAAAAATTAAGATTCTGTTTATTCCTCTTTTCTAATGCTTAGTACACTTAGCTTGTATAAGTCGGAGTGAGTTCTAATCATACACCCTTCAAAAAAAAAATTGTCGCATTTTCGGGTCGCTTGGTTGTGGCATCGTCGTCGTCGTCGTCGTCGTCGTCGACGTGAGTGTGGCATCATCATTTCGCGGCGTTACAGACTCTAGATAATATTTGTGCAGATGGATTATGTGAGTAGATTAAAAAAAAGAGTGTAAAATTTTCATCAGTTCAAAATTATGAAGTTCTTGTAGAAAGTTCAATGCGTTGTAAATTTTGTAACTTTGCTTGCAAGGAGTTTAGAAGATCTCTTGCCGTTGGTATGTTTGGAAAAACTACGTGGTGAAGTGTTCTTTCCCTTTTTGTTGTTAGACTAGTTACTTACCTTGGGTGAGGATATGATATTCAATCATTACATTGGCATAAGTATTGTAAAACCTTGTTTTTTTGAGAATAAAGTGTTAAGTCAAAACTCTCTGACACCTTGTAATGATGTGATATAAGTAAAATTAAATGGAATGGTTAACCCTTATAGAAGTTAACTAAAATATGTGTATTCAGATAAATTAATATAGATATGACTTACTTGAGAACAAGAGATTCCTGAAGTACTCAAAGGTGAAACTATCCTTGTAAAGTAAATTTTTATAAATTGATATCCCTAGCTAAACTAGTGAACACTACTCTTTTTTGGTGAACGCCTAAAACAAGCCAAAGGAAAACAATAGTTAGTTTCTAATAAGATTTAACAAGTAAGAGAAGAAAATTTTGAAACCACACAATTTATCTCTCAGCCTATTTGAAAGTAAATAGTTTCCTTTTGATAAACTCTTTCAGTTAAGCCTAAGTAAAAGCGTTAATAATTACGTATAAATCCCCAAGCTCCAATTAAACCTTGGTAATAACTAATGACGTCTTAAAGAGGATTTTAACTCGACCTAATCTCCTTATCTCTTTCCCAGGATACTTTGTAAGTTCCTCTTGATTTTGTTGAACATGAATTCTTGTTGTAGCAAGGTAATGAACAAGTTCTAGTAGCGTAAGTATGGACAGATAGCCTTGTGTAATTTAATTATTCCCTTTATTAAGTTAATGGAACTAAACAATTCTATTGTCGTAAAGTGAAGATTTTAAGTGAACTTCTCTACAGTGTATAAGAAATTAACTCAGTTGGTAAGATGAATTTGTGCGAATCATATATTGAATCTCTTCTGAAAACTTAAGTCATGAGCTAAAGGGTGTCTTATCAAAATAAATAACCTCCAATCATTTCTTACTGTGGCTTTCCCTAGCTGTAAGTGTGTCATGTGGTTGGACTTCCATGTTGTCTTGTCTAAAAGAGGAGTAAATTGTCCTTGATAGGTGTGAATCGTTTACGTGCTGCCCTTACGGTCATCCTTGTATTAAATTGTTCACAGTGTTAGTTGCATCCTTGGTGACGACATGTTGCGTCATGTTATGTGTCAAGCAAGTTAAAAATAAATAAAAAAATTATCCTATCTTTTACTGTGTTGTTCGTGTGTGTGATTTGTGGGTCGTTACAATATTAATATATTTAGATTTTTTATTAAATATATTTATTATCTAATTACGCCGAAGGCATTCCCCCTATGGGAAAGGCACCTGCGGACATTTTTACGACTGTGTTAAATTTGACGGTTTGACGACCGTCTTGATGTTTGTGCTTTTCCTTCGTATTTTAACTTTTCTCTATTATTTTTAATAATTTTGTTTCTAATAATTAACAATTTTAGCTTTTGTTTTTAATTAACAACAATTTTAACTTTTATTTTTAATAATTTTGTTTTTAATTAGGCTGAGCTGAAAATAGAAATCTCTATTATTTTTAACAATTTTAGCTTTTGTTTTTAATTACACTGAGCTGAAAATAGAAATATCTACTATTTTTAATAATTTTGTTTCTAATAATTAACAATTTTAGCTTTTGTTTTTAATTAGGTTGAGCTGAAAATAGAAATATGTACTATTTTTAATGATATTGTTTCTAATAATTAACAATTTTAGCTTTTGTTTTTAATTAACAACAATTTTAACTTTTGTTTTAATAATTTTGTTTCTAATAATTAACAATTTTAGCTTTTGTTTTTAATTTGGCTGAGCTGAAAATAGAAAAAGGGAGATCAATGATAAAGTGCAAACGCTAGAAAGGAAAGGCACACAGAAAAAAGGGAGATCAAAAGGAGATTCAGGAATTTAGAGTGACGCAGAGAATATACAGACACAAAAAATAAAAGAAAACAATAGTGGAAGCATGAGAAGTCAGATTGATGTTTCAGACACTTGTTCTGGATTAGTAAGTTATGCTCCAGACGCCTTTACACAGTTCCTTTAAGAATTTGTGGATGATACTGTAAGGGTTTAATCTTTGTTGTTTAAAATAAAAAAAAATTTATGCACTGGTCTGGCGCCATACTGTATCTGTAGCGTATTCATTTAATTGACAGACATGAATCTGAGTTGTATTATCAACATTGCGAGATCATGTAATTGACAGACAAGAATCTGAGCTGTATTATCAACATTGCGAGAGCATGTTTCGCCAAGCATTGGTTGGCAATGTGAACGCCAAACAGTATATGTTATTTGATTTTCCCTAAGCATTTGCACAATGTTTCATAAAGTTTGTGGATGTGAAATTGAGGGCATGTATTTCTGGATGCCTAGAGAATTTCTTCCTTGAGTTTTAATTCAAGGAAGAACAGAGCAAAAACAACCAAACTCTTTTTCATCTCAAAACCCAAGGAAATACATTCATAAAAACTTGATCAAATTTAAACCCATATGCAATACACCACAATGGTTGTTCACAGATTGAATATTGCTCCTAAAAATGAAGCATCCTTGCAATCAGAATCTTATAGATCATGGTGGCTCTCAGGAAGCAGTGGGGACATGTATGTCGCTCTTTTCAGATGCTGCAAGAGTGTCTGAAGTCATCAATTATGTTGTGATGGATGTTTGCACCCTACTGTTCTGGCGCCATACTGTATCTGTAGCGTATTCATTTAATTGACAGACATGAATCTGAGTTGTATTATCAACATTACGAGATCATGTAATTGACAAACATGAATCTGAGTTGTATTATCAACATTTGTGAGATTATGTAATTGACAGACATGAATGTGAGCTATATTATCAACATTGCGAGAGCATGTTTCGCCAAGCACTAGTTGGCAACTTGGTGTTTCATATGTTAAGTTGCTTTTGAATTTTGCATGAGATAGTCAGCCACATATTTGATCAACGATACTCTCTCTTGTGATCTGAATGATTTCCTATAAGCAAAGTTGTGTTTCTGTCCCAAATATCCTGGTTTAAAATTAAATAAGTAAATGAAAATTACGATAATCAACTCATAAACAAACAAATGGTTGATTTGCTGCCCTGATACAGTTGATGAAATTGGTTATACAACAAATATGGACGTGAATTAGTTTATCTCAATTATTTCTATTTTATAGGGAATAATTAGCTTATCTTATTATTTCTATTTACTAGGTGCTCTCAGGCATTTAATAGTGCTCAATCTAAAAAATAACTTGCTTTCTGGAAAAATTCCGAATTCTCTGGATAACTGCACGAAATTACATCACTTGTCGTTGTCTAATAATATGCTTAAGGGACCAATTCCATCTGAGATATTAACAACATTGACCAGATTAGAACATCTGCTTCTAAATTCCAATAAACTCAATGGTAGCATCCTGGAAGAGATTGGTCAATTATGGAAACTAAGAGAGCTCAAGTTGAAGAACAATATCCTTACAGGTGCCATTCCCAAGGTGCTATGAAACTGTTCCTTCATGGAGGAGTTAAATATATTTCTAATTCCTTATATGGCTATATTCCACAAGAATTGGGTTCACTTTCCCAACTACGAGATATGTCATTGGATAACTGGACAAAATTGCATCACTTGTCATTGTCTAATAATACGCTTGAGGGACCAATTCCATCTAAGATATTAACAACATCGACCAGATTAGAACATCTACTTCTAAATTCCAACAAACTCAATGGTAGTTATCCCAGAAGAGATTGGTTAATTATGGAAACTAAGAGAGCTCAAGTTGAAGAACAATATCCTTACAGGTGTCATTCCCAAGGCACTAGGAAATTGTTCTTTCATGGAGGAGTTAAATATATCTTCTAATTCCTTGCATGGCTATATTCCACAAGAATTAGGTTCACTTTCCCAACTATGAAAACTGTCGCTGGATAATAACAACCTAGGAGGGTCCATTCTATATTCTCTCATGAACTGTACAGAATTGAAAAAGTTGAACCTATATCACAACAAGTTTGTGGGGACAATTCCAGAGGATGTAGGCCATAAGCTAACCAAATTGCGACTGGTGGACCTGTCCATCAATCAGCTAAACGATAGCATCCCAAAATCCATAGGAAATATTTTAGCGCTTAATTTTCTTCAAATAGAAGACAACCAATTAAGCAGAATGGTACCCAAGGAATTGGGAATGTTGGGCTACCTTCAACAACTAACGTTTGGCAATAACAACTTGAAGGGATATGTTTTTTCCATTCTCTCGAACTGTACAAAGTTGTAAACCATTGGGTTGGAATTCAACCAGTTTTTGGGCTCTCTTCCGGTAGAAATTGCTTCAAGCTCACCAAGCTACAAGAACTTGTTGTAGCATGTAATCGATTCAGTGAGAGGACCCCACATTTTAGATACTGCACTTGTCCTCCCTAAGGTCCATTCTTAACACTGGTGCCCAACATTGTGTTGACTTCATTCTCAACTAATTTCTTGATGTCTTTGCCTCTACCTTTTAGTTTCTTTATAGCCACATCTTTATATTTCAAATTACCCTGATACACTCTTCCAAAGCTTCATTGCCCAATTTCGTAACATTGGTTGCAAATCTATGGGTTGACGTAGGCCTCGTGAATGGTGCCACAGGAACAATCACCGACATTGTCTACGACGCATCAATGCAACCACTAGCATTACCTTTATTTGTTGTTGTCAAATTTGATAGATATAATGACCCATGTTGGATTCCTCGAGCCTGTTACATATTCCCATACCCCCTATTTCAAGAGGGAATCGAAGATAATTGCTGATTAAAATGGCTTGGGGATTAACTATGCACAAGTGGCAGGGACTTACTTTGCATATAGCAACCGTTGACATTGGAACTGGACTGAAAGGCAAGGTCTGACATTCATAGCTTTCTCTAGAGTTCCCTCGGTTGCAAATTTGCATATTTCACCTGCTTTTTCATTCGAGAGATACTCAAAAATGGTGTACATAACAACACTTGGAGCAAGAAGAAAGGAGGAGTCAAGACTACTATCACTTAGCCTATCGTAAAAGCTACCCTCTACTTTGATAGCACCTCCACCACTACTATACTCAACACTTCTTCTATCCAAAGTGGCATTGTTGTTCAAGGGGTATCAAATGTAATCATGTTTATTGAAACTAAAATTGCCCACTAAAGGCTACCATTCATGATATAAATACTATGAATGTATACATGTCTCATTATGTGCACGCAGATCTACATTTATTTGATGTTTTGAAATATGATATGCAACTTTAATTGTACGAATCTATAACAGAATTAAATGTACATATATGACATTTCAATGTAAAGTTTCAACTAAATTCCTACACTACAACTATCAATCACACACATTATCAACTGTACAATAAATATTTTTCCAACAAAACACCAACCGAACAACCAATGCACAACTAATAAATACGAATTAAATACATACAACATCAACTATAAAATAAATTAACTATTGAGAATGGTATCCAATGTATTCATGTACGAATTTTTAACAAGTTTGAAATGTAGAAACAACCTTCAAATTAAGTGGCCCATCTATATTTCTACACTTACAAAATCAATCACACCCCTAATCAACATCAACTACAAAAGTAATAATTATACCTCTAAAACAAATAACATATACCGTTCGGCATTCACATCTCATGAAACACATGCGATTGCTAGTTATTAACTAATACATATTTATTGTTTAAGTGGTATATTATAATTTGCATAATGTTAATCTATAATTAATAGTAATATTAGTGATATCAATAATTCATTATATTACTATAAAATTAAAATATTTTATTATATAAAGCCATATATATGATAGTAGATTTTTTATAAATTATATAATTATATTTGTATTATCTAATTGTTATCTAATATGTAATTATTTGATAATATATTATTAATATAGATAACATATTATAAGAATATTATAATTATTATTATTTAGTATAACATATATAATTACATATAGATATTTCCCGAGCTATTTTTTCACAAAGTTTTATTATAGCATCTATAATAGCTTCTGGTTTAGGAGGGCAACCCGACATATAGATGTCCACAAGAATTAACTTATCTACTCCGCGAACAGTACTATAAGAATCTATACTAAAAATTCCTCATGTAATAGTACAAGCTCCCATAGCAATTACATAATTTGGTTCGGGCATTTGTTCATATAATCTCACTAAAGAAGGAGCCATTTTCATGGTCACATTCCAGATGTTATAAGGAGGTCGACTTGTCTAGGACTAGATCTTGGTACCAAACCGTAACAATCAAAGTCGAATCGTGAACCTATTAATGAAACAAATTCGATGAAACAACTAGTATCATAAAGGAGCGGCCATAATACATAATATTTATTCATTTATTTTATATCTAATTAATAATAATTTATATATTAATATATTATATAGTAATTAATTATTTAATATTTATCTATTTATATTGTATATTATAATATATATTAATATATTTATACTAAATGATTATAAATATCATATATGTAAAATATTATTTATATTATTAATAACCAGTATATTAATATATTTTATGCACTCCTTACAATTAATTTATATTAGAAATTACATATACCATATTATGATATTATAATATATAGTAACCATTTTATTTTATATTTATATTAATCTATAATTAATATTATTATACTAGTATCAATATTTTAATTATTTACTGTATAATTAAACTATATTATTATAAAAATATATATATCATATTAGATTTTTTATAAAATAAATAATACATACATTTATATTTTCTAATTGTTATCTAATAGATAGTTATTTTATAATATATGTTATTAATGAAGATAATCTATTATAAGAATATTATTATAATTTATAATTAATATATAAACTTTATTTAGTAGTATATTACAATGCATAATCTTAATTATTATATATTATTAATATAGATGATATATTATAATAATTTATAATTAACATACATACATACATACATATATATATTACAATACCACAAATTGATAAAATAAATTTTAAACACATATTTTTGTATTTATGTTTATTTAATGTGTCAAATATTTTCTATGATAGTTCAATAGATCAATACAATAAACTACAAGATATGTTTTTCTTTTAAAAAATGTAAAAAATAATAGTATTTATATTTATATAATGTGTTGAAGCTCCTCCTGGATAACTCAATAAATTAATAATATAAACTACAAAAAATGTTTTTATTTTAATAAAATATATATCAAAATAATTACATACATAATATATAGCTATATAAATACATTTATAATTACATACATTTATATTTTCTAATTGTTATCTAATATATAGTTATTTTATAATATATATTATTAATAAAGACTAACAATCGCATGTATTTCGTGAGATGTAAACGCCGAACGGTATATGTTATTTGATTTAGAGGTATAGTTATTACTTTTGTACTTGATGTTGATAAGGGGTTCAAGTGATGTTGTAATTGTAGATATATAGTTGATCCACTTAATTTGAAGGTTATTTCTACATTTCAAACTTGCTATGAATTCATACATGATTATAATTACATACATTTATATTTTCTAATTGTTATCTAATATATAGGTATTTTATAATATATATTATTAATAAAGACTAGCAATCGCATGTGTTTCATGAGATGTGAACGCCGAACGGTATATGTTATTTGATTTAGAGGTATAGTAATTACTTTTGTACTTGATGTTGATAAGGGGTTCGAGTGATGTTGTAATTGTAGATATATAGTTGATCCACTTAATTTGAAGGTTGTTTCTACATTTCAAACTTGTTATAAATTCGTACATGATTATATGTGATTACAAAACTTCAGAACCCTTTACAAAATTAAACTGTCTCCAGAACATTAACTCAGTTAATAAATTTGATTACAAAAGGTAAATAAAAAAAACCTACTCTGCTTTAACCGAATGACCACTTAGCAACATCCACTCTGCATTATTGCTAAACAGAACAACCAGTTAACAACATCCACTTTGCATTATTTCGAAAAATAACTTAAATTTTGTTGATATAGAAGATTATTAAGAATAACAACAATAGCATATAGCTACTCTACAAAAATAACGAGTACATGAAAATTATAAGAGAATCTAAGCCCTAAATAGATGTAAGAACAAAACTTCTAAATTGTTGGGACTGTAGACTACAAAATTGAACCCTACACAAAATATTAGATCAAGTAATTTAATAAATTATGAATGGCGGATCATAAACATCTACTCTGTATGTATTAAAAGAAATAAACTAAAAATGTCAGGTAGTATAAGAAAAAAATAAAATCCAAGCCGTAAATAAATATCATAACAAAGAAACTAAACCCTTGACTGCAAAATTACACCCTTGAGCAGGACATAAATCCTATATTCCTACCCTACGAAATTATGGACAAAATAGAGTTCTAAGTATTCAAAATAAAAGCGGCGCATAACATAACAATCATATATGTCTGCACAAGATCTACATAATTGTGCTCTCTATATATTATGAACATCTATGATCCACCATCACCACCATTAGTTTTTTCACTATACAATGATAAATTGCAATGCTAACCCCTAGGCCCTAATTAAGAGAAATCAATCTAAGGCTATAAATCAATAACAGGAAAAAAATCAAAGCCCTACAGTGCAGAATTAAACCCTACGCATTACGTCAAACATATACAGATCATTAATATTTACTCTATTTGAAAACTTAAGTGATAACACTGAAATGTGTAAATTCTTCTTCTATGGATGACAAGCCTAGTATTGGCGTGTTCAAGATCAGATAAGATAAGTAGATTAACGAGGAGGAGGGTAGGGAAATACATAATCAAGAATTGGAACTTACTTGGCACTTCTAATCCTGACTTACTCTTTTGCTGTTAATGTAGGGTTGAAGTGTCTAATGGAACTTGCCTTTCTGCGAAATTTTTAGCTCAGTCTTTGCATGGATCATCTTCTGTTAAAGATTGAACTTTCTAATGGAACTTGCTTTTTTGTGGAACTTTTAGTTTGGTCTTTGCATGGCATATCCTCCTAAAATTTTTTGATCTAGTATCTCATATGAATTTCTTCCTTGTTTTTAATCTCAATATGTTTAATGTTAGGAATTGATCCAAAGAAATATATAAGAGTAATGAAAATTACATTCAGAGGAAAGAAATTTATAAATAAATACTGCAAATACCACTTTGAATGAGGTTGGAAGGTGAAAGGTCATGCCTTGACCCTTCGGTTTTCCCTTGGAGTTGAAAGAGTCGTAAACTTAAGTATCTCTTTTCCGTGTGATAAAAGAGATATTTCAGATTTCATCTTTTGTAGCAAGACGAATTTTTGAGATGATTTCTGTTATCCTTTTGGATTCTATTATCTAATGCAGGGGCATTTCTATGCAAAGGGAACTGCACATGCTAACCAAGTGTACATAATATTTAGAAGATAAGGCGTCCAACTTTGTTAGGTATACGTATATGAATCCTATGTTATAAACATACATGGATATGTATACGTTCATACGTTTATTGGGATTGTGGATTAGATGTAGTTGTCAAGCAATATTTATCAATTTGGAAGCTGTGTAGAAAATTAATAACTGGGATAAGCACCGAAAGGTGCTTAGAAATGGCCGATAATAGGTCTATTGCCCTGGGCATGCATATATATATTTAGACACTTTGCCTAAAGTCAAGTCGATAAGCCTATAAATGTCATGCGTTGTAATATGTGATGGATTTCACAATCTTTAATTGCGAGGCCCTTCTCCTCTTTTGAAGTTTGTATATTCTTCTCAAAGCCTTTGAAGATCAACAATCCTTGACTTGTCTTAATATTCTCAGTGGTAAACAAACCCGTGGCATTCCCATTGCTTATCATTTGATCTCCGCCAGTCCATTGAAATTGGTACGGCTTTCACGAAATATGGCCTACCAAAACATATGCCCTTGTGATGGCTTCCCCATTGTCAAAATATGCAATGTCCCATTGAACGACAGTGGGAAATCTTCAAGTGCTACCTGACTAAGTAAATAACCAGACCTAAAAGCCCTCGATGTTATCTCCCTAGCATATAATGAATTAGGTACAGGTACAACTATATACATCCACATATGCATAGGGCACTGCAATTAATTTAAATATTTAAACAAAATTGCACGAATTCATATTCATTTTTGAAAATGGTATTGTTCTCATTAATTTCAAGTACCCACTTATGTCCCAGATAAAGGTAATGTTCGTAGATATTGAACAAGAACATGATCGGAGAACCCAAAGACATTGATTCTATATAGTCATAACTGTAGGATTTAAATTGTGGCTTCTTTTTCGAAAATATAAGTTCTTTACTGTAAATAACAACTACATTGTTTCAATCAAAAACAAAGATAAAGATGATTGCTTCATCATCAACAGTGTATTCTCCGAATGAGAACTGTATTAATGGAAATCATGGTTTAATTTCTTCATGTCATTGTAGTTTTTACACCTTTTGCATATTTTAATGTTTTAATATGGTTTGGCATATCCCAATCTGGTGATATACTTGAAATGTTTTCCTCATCTCCTGTCGCGGGACTGAAATTTTAGACATTTTAATCTTCCTAAACAGGTCAGAAAACTAGTGCTACTAAAAATTTAAATCAGGGAAATTGAAAAACCTTTCGGACAACCATCCTATCAACTGTTCCCATACATGGAGCTACAATTTGAGAGGATGGTTAGCATTCCTCACCATTCCCAGTAAGGCAATAAGGGTCCAACTCATCCACCTTTTCTCCACCTAAGCTCCATGTATGCATTAACCAGAAACTTCTTTCCAACCTTGAATGTATTTCATAGGCAGTCTTTACAATTTTTTTATTTAAAATATCTTTCTAAAAATATATTATAGAAATAATAAGTTTAGAATTTCATTTGCTCAATATATTTGAAACATATTCCCATGAATCGCCGCTGGAATTTATGAGGAAAAACAGTTTCAGTTTTACACATAAGAAAAACAATCATGGCACAAAAAATCGAGAAGAATTTTATTCATATTGAAAACTCTGAACTTATAAATTATAACCGGTCATCGAATTAAGAGCAAAAATCACTTTTGCAAACATACCCACACAATCATAACTGAACTATTAGCATACGTTCCGTTCCATTAAAGATTAATTTATGATAGAGACATGGAGTTCCTATTCTTGGATAATGTACACAGAAAAATTTCTAGATGTTTCTAAAAATATCCACTTTTAATGTGTGTGCTCATACACATCAAGGCAAGTGTATAACATGCAATATGCCCATTCGCATACAACTTTGCAGCCTGTCAAAAATCCTTGTTAGAAATAAGCACAATCTACCTATAACAAACATCTTACACAAGGCCGTCACACCGTCAACATTTAACATTGTTGTAGGGACAACATCCGTAGGTCCTTCTACACATAGTCACCTTGGGGATGTGAAAACTTTTGTGGGTAAAATTGAGGCATTTTAACAATGTTTTAAAGTTAGGGCATCCCTCATGTAATCTTATATATTTATATCATATTTATTTTAATCTTAATAATAATTATTAGTAAATTATTATATTATATACTTATTATTAATTTTTTAATATCTAGTTATTAGATATTATGTATTATATCGTCTATATTATAATAATTTTTAAATAGTATATTAATATCATTAATTTGTAATTATTTAATATATAATTACTTTATATTATATATTACTAATATAGATAATATATCATGAGTATATAATAATTTATAATTTCTAAGCCATATTTATATATAATAAAATACATATATATTATATTATCATATTACAATACCACAAGTTAATAAAAAAATTTAAAAACATATTTTCGTAATTATATATATACTTAAATAATTAAATATCTTCCATGATAGTTCCATATAAGATTAATACAATAAACTACAAGATAAATTTTTATTTTAAATATGTTAATAATAATAATACTTATATTTATTTAATGTGTCAAACTTCCTCCTTGATAACTAAATAAATTAATAACATTAACTACAAAACATGTTTTTATTTTAATAAAATATATATCAAAATAATTACATACATAATCAACATTTAATATAAAAAATAAAATTATAATTATATATAAACAATAATATTCATCTATCATTAAATATTACTTTGTGTCATACCTTAGTATTTATCATTAAAAACAATAAAATTTATATTATTATCATTATTATTTATTTATTACCAATAAAAATATACCTATTTAAAAATAATTACAACATTAATCAAATTCAAAAATTAAATTAAAAAAACTAAAAACAGAACACTACAAACCCCAAGGATGTCCATGGCCATCCTTGAGGGTTTTGAAGGGCTATTCCACCCTCCCAGAATAATATTTTATTTATTAAAAAATAATGTAGCCAGATGTTTACAACAAATACAATATTCATATTCAATAACATAAAGATTTCATTGTCTGTCACAGTATCAAAAGGAAATCAGATTAAAATATTCATCATGTCCCATAGAATGTCTTTCATAGCCTCGTTCACCTCGGGAATGTTGAAATATCTTCTTCATTTATCGCACCCTTAAACCTGCAATGGAAACCGTGGAACAATGACGAAGATATTTATATTGGCAAATAATATATTATAAACCATAATATGTCGCATAAATGCCAAATGAGATTAGAAACATATAAACCAGTAAAGTTTTTCAAGAGTAAAATTAATAGATTGGTTGATTTATTAATTGGGGGCAAAGTTTGCTACAGTATGACGTTAATGACTATATGTTAATAAATCATTTGTCCCATAAGTTAATTTTATCTAATTGTACAAGATAAAATTGTGTAGTTTACCAGAGCATTTTGTTGGGTAGAATCAGGTGCTGGGCTATGCATTTCCTGAGCTAAATTAATAACGAAAGTTGAGTAAAAATATTTGTGTTAAAACATTAAAGATGAGGAAAGACCTAGTTAATATATAGAGTAAAATTCTAACGAAAACAAATATATAGTGGAAATTTAACTTTTTAGAACTTTTAATGTTAATTTTCTCAGAAAAATAACACAATCAAAACTATTTGCTAAAAATTATCGTAAGAAATCAATATATAAACAAGCTACCATTCAAACTACCATTTGCTAGAAATATTTTGTTAAGATACAGTTCCATGGAAGGAAACTTTGGAACTTGGGATCCAATTTTTACTATAAGATTTGAAATATTTCTAGCAACCAAACTTTGGAACATGTCTCCGTCTGCTGAGAGCGTCTGCCCACATTCTCCTTTACTTTCACATGTTCTATCTCCATATCATACTCACAAAGCAACTCCATCCAACGCCGTTGATGAGCGTTGAGATTGGGCTATGTGAAGAGGTGGCGAAGATTCAAGTGATCTATCTTGAGTGTGAATCTCTGACCAAGCAGAAAGTGCCTCCATCGAACCAAAGCATGCACAACCGCCGCAAGCTCAAGATCATGAGTCAGATAGATAAGCTTGTAATCTTTGAGTTTATGAGATTCAAACACCACTACTCTGCCCTCCTGCATCAAAACACCTCCAAGCCCTACTAAAGAAGCATCCGTGCAAATGAAAAACTCACCTTGTGGATCCAACACTGCAAGAATAAGTGCTGTAGTGAGACATTCCTTCAGTGTACTGAAGGCTTGCTCGCACCTGTCTGACAAAACAAACTTCTTTCCTTTCCTCTGAAGGGAAGTGATGGGGTGAGTAATCCGAGAGAAGTCCTGAACAAATCTTTGGTAGTAACCTGCTAACCCCATGAAGCTGCGCACCTCAGTCATAGTAGTGGGTGTTGGCCAATCCATAATAGCTCTAATCTTGGAAGGATCGACAACAATACCTTCCCTAGAAATCATATGACCCAAATACTGCACCTCCGTCTGAAAGAATGCACACTTCTCCTCACGCGTACGTGAGTAAATCAAAATGTCCTCAAGGAAGATGAGCATGAAGTGATCTAAGAAGGTCCTAAATACCCCATTCACCAAACTCATAAATACTGCGGGGGCATTAGTAACACCAAAAGGCATCACTGTGAACTCATAGTGGCCATATCTCGTACGAAAGCCAGTCTTATGAATGTCCGCCTCCAAAATCCTTAGCTGATGGTAACTTGACTTAATGTTTATCTTAGAGAAAGTTGTGGCTCCCTTAATCTGATCAAACAAATCATCGATGCGCGGAAGGGGATAATGATTCTTGATCGTTACTTTGTTCAGGTAGCGGTAATCAATACACAACCGCAAGGATCCATCCTTCTTCTTCACAAAGATTACCGATGCACCCCAAGGGGATACATTAGGACGGATAAGGGCTTTCTCTAGGAGGCCCTCAAGCTACAACTTGAGCTCACTGGGCTTTGGTGCACGGTCATCCGATAAGGTGCTCATGAGATAGGCTCTGCTCCTAGAACCAGATCTATATGAAAATCAATCTCACGTGGGGGTGGTAACCCCGGTAGCTCCCCTGGAAAGACATCAACAAACTCTCTCAAAATGGGAGAAAACAGTATTATTGATAGTGCCCAGATTTTGATAAAAATAGATGTTTACTGTATGCAAAAAATACCAAAACTATAAATCTTTGCACTTGCAAATCAGAAGCATGACCATACCCAAAATGGAAAATGGTTAACAAAACCTTGACAAGTGGCTCTGGAAGATAGCTCAAAAGATCACCCATATTTAGACTCCCAGAGTTCCAAATGGATAAGCATATGGAGTCCAGAGGTAACAATCAAAAGGGGACCTATGAGAAGACAACCAATACATGACTACAAGCTCACTATGATAGGAAACTAGAAAGATTAAAATACCCATCAATGGAGGTCATGGTGACCAAGTTCTTCTAAATCCACTCACTGAGGAGTGCATTAACCTTAGGAGTATACAGAGAACTAATGACATCCATAGTAAGAAAATTAGTTGCAACTTCCCAACTAATAACCCTAAATCCAAAGCTGTCATCATGCGTGCATTGCTCTACATAAGATGGTGCAAATAAATGCAAACCTAGAAATGTAACCAAAATCACATCTACAAGTGGCTAGAGAAACAGGACCAGACCTCAAAAAACTGTTAGCTTTGCAGGCTTTAAGTGGCGAAAAATTTAATTTTTTTTTTAGCGTTTCTTTTCGACCACTCCGTACATCCTATGAAGCTGCGAAGAATTAGAGTGAGACCAAAATTAGGTTTTCTCATCTTTTGGTTACAAGGTAACTCAACCCTTGTTAGTTAAGGTTCTATGGGCACGTGTCCATTAAACCAAAACCCTAATTTGACCAGGGTCAACATTATCACTTACTTAGCATGTAGTCCTCTCAACGTTTTTTTTAATAAAACAAAACAAATAAAATAATAAAGGGGGGGGGGGTGGAAACGTTGAAGAAATTGAGTGGGAGTGGTTGGAAAGTAGTAAATGGAGGTCTGTGTTGGCAAGAGGTCCTACTGTGTGGAGGATCTCTGTGGCACCCTGTGTACTGATGGGACCCCTCAGGAGGACTGTCCCATACTCTGACCATGTATAATACATTCAACCACTTTAATGGAGATCCATAAGGTGGGCAAAACTGTTGCTGATCCTACTGCAAGCTATAGTCTAAAAGTACGAATTTAGTAGAACCCTTTCCACCATGAGTTACAGATGTACTGTAAAAAATCAATTAAATATCTTACATCTGATGTTATGGAACATGCTGCCAGACTCTATCTCTAGAACCTGCTGGGTCTTTCCCTGAGTCTCCTATCCAAAATCAGACCTTATCGATGGGTTTAGCTCAATGTCTATGCACAATGAGATCCACAGTGCACCTCCATTGTCTAGATTTAGGCTCCACATGAACCTGTGGATCTCTACCTGATAAACCTGGTTGTAACTAGACATACTAGAGTAGCTATCCCTAAAGTGGGTATATCATTATTTTTTACCAGGATAAGAGAAACCTATCGGAGGTCAAGGATCATCATCTATCCACTATTGTATGTAGACCTACGATGATAAATAGAATGTTCCTGTAGGAGCTTCATCTAAGGGCTCCCAGGTATCTAATCTCAGTTTTGATTTTGCTTCTTCTTCTTAGCACTTGTGTTGTCTACCAGACTAACCTTTTTAGCACCATTCCTTGGGTAGATGGATCAGATACCATTTCGATTCTTTCTCTGTTACCTTTCATCTAGGACAGCAGCATGAAGCATCCGTTTATTCTCACCAACTAGGCCTGTAATCCTTGCAATCCCCCCCCCCCCCCCCCTATGAGACCACATTTTTTTGAGGGTCATTATCTTCAAGATCTAGGCTTCAGTGATCTGCAGCTATGGTCTGACTTCCACTAGGTCTCTTTGAATACTCATCCCTGAGCCGCTAAGGCTCTAAGACCTCTCTTTATGCCCTGACAGACTTGGTCATGATTGTTCCCTCTGTGGTGACTTCAGATCTGGATGAATCTGCATGGGATTTCTCTAACATCCCATGCTCCTGACGCAGGTCTAGGCAGATACTTGACCATCAATGGCAAGGGACTCTGTGGATGTTTGGCTACATGTCCTCCCACTGATCAATCACGTTTAGATTGAAATTAACATCCTGAAGAGCCTTTTCAATAAACCCATGGGGTATGCTGGCTACTTCAGTCATTATCAAATTTGATCCAGCTAGAATAGAGATATTTCTAGTAGTCTAAAAATGTTGAGAAGATGCTTCGTCAAGAATATGTATCTGGCCTACATAGACTGAGGCGAGAGGTAGTTCACCTTTCTAAGTTTTATTCAGTTTCCTTGTTTACTCAATTCTGCAATGAGGACAACTAAGTCCTTTATGCCTAGATATTAGAAAACAACTCGAATTAGAGTGATGATGACTCAAATGGGAAAGTGATGCCCAATGGCAAAAGAGTTTGAGCCATTGAGCTATTACCAGAGTGTAACACCCGCTAAAAAACAAACCACTTGAGACCCAAGAACAAACCTAGCATTAGTTACGGGAAAATTATGGACATAAATTTTCTTTTGTTTAAAAGAGTATACAATTAGGTTACAAAGCAACAACATGTCACTAACAAGTTATAGAATAATTAAAATTCACTTAGAACATACTTTTCCTTTATTAAAAATTATTAGAGGTCATAAGGTCCAAAATTTTGGGAGTTATAAGGTTCAATAAGGTTCAGAGGGTAATACCTCATCATACCCACTCTCTAATAGGCTTAAAGGTTCAATCTTAATTTTTATCAAAATTAAAGCATTTAAAAACTTCCCTAAATCATTCCCATTGGATAGGAAATTTTCTTCACCTTTCCAGTGATATAAAGAATTCCTCCTAGCTCCTCATATTTGCCGAGTTATGGGCTGGTGGGCCTTGGGGTGAAAATTTTCCCCAAGGGTGGGGCCTGCGGGGCCTAGGGAAGAAAATTTACCCCAAGAGGAGGGTCTGTAGGCATGCTGGGGAGAATTTTTGGAAATTTTCCCTTGCATGGGGTGAAAAAAACCAACTTTTCATCCGCACATCCCCGTGAGTTCGCAAGACTACAAGGGACACATAGCGCCTCTTCTATGCCAATGTAGGTAAAACAAAGCGGCCGGAGACATTTTTGAAAAATCATCCTGCGTTGGGCAAGAATTCAACTTTTGCGCCCGCGCCCCCCTGCGAGTCCGCAAGGGGACATGTGGCATCTCCTTAGTCCAACACGGGGGAAAAGTGGGGTGGTGGTGGGGAGAAATAAGGTTTTGCTTAACACCTAGAAAGGTAAAAAGGGGTGGTATTCACTCGCGCCTACTGTCGACGCCTCGTGATGCCACGTGGCATCCTCTTATTTGCTACGTAGGTCGGCGGGCGCTGGCAGAGAAAATTTGGATAAATCTTTCTGAAATTTTTTTCAAACACTCAAAGGGAAAAATGGGGAATGCTCACTCCATCGGCGACGCCTTGTTGATGCCATGTGGCATCCCCTGATTGAATCACTGCAGGCCGGCGGAGACAATTTGGAAAATTTTCACAAAATTTTACGAGAGCGCTAAGTTTAAAAAGAGATCCGTAACCCCTCCACTAACGCCTCATGGTGCCACGTGGCAGCCTCTGATTGGATGTACAGGCTAGTGGGGTGGTATGGAAAAATTTGGGAAATTTTCCCAAATTTTTTTCCAAAGCTGCTAAGGGAAAAATTCAGGGCCCGTGGGTCCTGCCAGGGAAATGTTTCCCAATTTTATTTTTTTGACGCTAAGGAAAAAAAACTTCAGAAGGCCATAAATTTTGATAGAGAGCTCGTTTTTGGGAAAACGAGGACTTTCTGGAAATCTCTCGACGTCCTCTTTACTCATGGATCATTAATTTGTAGTTTTGATAAAGTTTGAGGGGTAAATTTCAAGAAAATGATCTGCAGGCTTTTACAGTAGGAAACTCATAAATTTTAACTTGTTAAATTTGTTCAATTTGATCTTCTTCCTCTCTCAACATGTCAAATAGACATGGAGGATTGTTCCTATATGGATTTAAGGAGGATTTCAAGATTCAATTTGTCTAGTTGATTTGCAATTTGAACATTTCCGTTTCTTGACAGAAAAATGACTATAAGAGGGTTGAGCCCGATTTTTCAAGGTTTTGAAGGATTTATCCTTAAATGTTAAAGTCCAATTGAATTCATTTAGGACACACTACTTCTATTTAATCATTTAATCTATTATTTCATTGTTGTAGGTTTGAACTGTGCATTTAAGGTAAGGTATTTGCCAGTTGAGAAATAAAACAGAGATAAAGTTTAAAAGGTAGGGCCTATTTATCATTTTTCATCATCCAAGTCTGGGAATTCCTTCCAATTCCAATTATTCAAAAAAAAAATAAAATAATTCTGATTTCCAACTTTACACATTTCAAGAGATAGAGTTCTATATTTTCCTTCATACACATTTATTTCTTTCAACAGAGATTTCAATTCACATTTAGATGTTCAATCTTACAACAAAAACACAAATTGAGAAGGTTAATGCAATCCTTTATTGATTCCAAAATACAACTTTACAATCTTTATTTCATTCTTTGAATTCATCATACAGAATACAATTCTTTCACATTCTTTCAAAGGCTGAAAATACAGTTCATATCTTTTACATTTCACTTGACAACTTTCATAGACAATAAAACATCTTTCTATTACAAAACATTTACAAGTTCCTCCACTTCGAGTGGGAAAGGTTACAATAAACTTTATCTCAACAAGGGACTGTCCAACTGTCTTTTTCTCAGCTCTAGGATAGTAGCATGCATATCTCTCATTCTTCCAAATAGTAATCACAACAAGAGTAGGGGAAAGGCAACGCTCTCCACCCAACCAAGACATCCAATGAAGAGGAGAAGCCATCCTTCTTCATTGGCCCCCGACCCCTAACCACAATGCAATACAAGATGTGATCTAACTCATGGCAACAACAGGCTTCCACAAACACACATGCAACACTTTCACAATAACACACAGTCCAAAACAGAAATGTAGTTTAGAACTACATTAAAACATGAAAAACAATACAAAGGCTTCATCGAACAAGCCAAAGGAACAAGAAACTATGGGGGATGCTGCTTATGCCTCCCAAAGGGAAATGGGTATTGCCACCTGGGAACAAACCACCAAAATATATATATATATATATATATTATCATTTCAAATCCCTTGACATGCCCTTATGCCTCTTCCAAGTACCCATTATTCCTCACATTTCCTTATGTCTCCCCAACCTCTTATGACACCCCATAACGAGTAAAGAAATGCAAGCTATTTCTTTGTAAGGGGGAACCCAAATCCCAACTCCCTCCACCCTTATACCTCCCTGCTGTAACGCCCGTTAAAACAACCCACTTGAGACCCAAGAAACAACCTAGGGTTAGTTAGGGAAAATTATGGAATAATTTTTTTTGATTAAATGAATCTACAACCAGGTTACAAGACAACAGTTGTCACTAATAGGTTCTGAAGTAATTATAACCTACTAGACATACTTTTCTTTTATTAGCAAAAGTTAGAGGTCAGAAGGTCCAAAATTTTAGGGTTAGAAGTTTCAATTAGGTTCAGAGGAAATTTCCTCACCATACCCACTCTCTAACAGGCTTAAATATTTAACTAGATTTTTTTCACACTTAACGTATTAAAAATTTCCCTAAATCACTCCCATTAGATAAGAAATTTTCTCACCTTTCCAGTGATATAAAGAAGTCCTCATAGCTCCTCATATTTATCAAGCTATGGGCCGGTGGGACTTGGGGTGAAAATTTTCCCAAATGGTGCAGGTTGACGGGCCGCGGGAAACCTTTGGAAAATTTTTTCCCCCCATCGTGGGGCAAAAACACATTTGCGCCCGCGCTCCCACGAGTCTATAGTCCACAAGGGACATGCGGCACTCCCTAAGTTAGCGTGAGAAAAAAAATGAGGAAAGGTGGGGCGATGGGGAGAAGGTTGGCTTAATGATCCAAAGGGCTAAGAGGGTACAGAGACTCGCGCCTCCCCCGGTACCTCGCGATGCCACGTGGTAGCCCCTAATTGGCTGTGGGCCGGTGGAACAACTGGGAAAACTTGAAAAAAATTTCAAAAATTTTCTGAGACACAAGGTACAAAAAGGGACCCGTTCGTTCGTTGATGCGTCATGACGCCACGTGGCATCACCTGATTGGTTGCGGGCTGGCGGGGAAAATTTGGAAAATTTTCCCAAAAATTTCTGAAAACGCTAAGTTAAAAAGAGGATTCACCCCTCCACTGACACCTCATGGTGCCACGTGGCAGCCTCTGATTGGCTGCGGCCTGATGGGGCGGCAGAGAAAATTTTGAAAATTTTCCCAAAAATTTTCCTAAGCCCCAAGGGAGAAATTCAGACCGCGGGCCCGCCAAGAAAATTTTAATGCCAAGTGAAGAAAACTTTAAAAGGTCATAACTTTTGGTAGAGAGTTCAGTGTTTGGGAAAATGAGGACTTTCTGGAAAGCTCTCGACGTCCTCTTTGCACAGAGATCATTAATTTTAAATTTTGATAAAGTTTAAGGGGTATATTTTAAGAAAATGGCCTGCAGGCTTATATAGCGCGAGTTGTTAAATTTTAACTTGTTAGATCTGTTCAATTTGATCTTCCTCCTCTCTCAACATGTCAAATAGACATGGAGGATTGTTCCTAGATGGATTTAAGGAAGGATTCAAGGTTCAATTTGTCTAAATGATTTGCAATTTGAACATTTCCATTTCTTGACAGTAATCAATTATAAAACGGTTTGAGCCCGATTTTGCTAAGTTTTGAGATATTTCCTTAAGTGTTTTTGTCTATTTGAACTTGTTTAGGGTCTACTACTTCAATTCAATCATTTAATTTGTTATTTTATTGCTGCAGGTTTGAACTGTGCATTTTTAGTTTAATTAATTGCTAGTTTTAAAATTACAAATAACAGGGATCAAATCTTGATGGGTCTATTTGCCATTTCTTCTTCCAAGTAATTAGAATACATTCTAATTCCAATCTAACACATTTTAGTTGATTCAAACCAAACCATTCAAGACCAAAAAGTAATTCAGATTTCAAATTTTTCACATTTCAAAGAGACAAAATATTGTATTTTTCTCACAGGCATTTCTTCCTTTCAAATAGAGACTTCCTCCAGAAACTTCTTCAAACAAGAGCTCCCAAAACAATAAGAAATTTTTCCCAAAATGAAGTCTCCCAAAAGTGAAGCAACCCAAATGAAGACAAGGAATTCAAATTTTATAAAAGAGGGAAGAGAAGAGGATGAGGTGGATCTATGTAGGTTGGCAGACCTAGCGGCAACACGACAGAGGGAAGAGAGGCAGCTGAAGTATGATGAGGTGCACGCGAGAGGGAATTATGCAAGAAACAAGAAATTGCAGAACAAATGGTGCTGTGGAAGGAGATGAATCATAAAGGATTCATAGCTCACGAGGATGACGAAGAGCAAGAGCATCAGGAACTCCCCCATCTAGGAAAGCATGACAAAGAACCCTCTTCGGCCTCACATGGAAGCGCGCCAATAGATATGACCTGGGCCAAGGATGCGCATCTAAGCCAACCTACTGACCTAGCCCTTGCGCTTGGTTTTCCAGTATCTAGTACAACAGGTAAACATAATTTTAATTTAGGAAGTGAAAGAGCAGAAATAAGTTAGACAACAAGTACATCAATGGCAGCACAGACAGCTTCGTTAT
Source organism: Taxus chinensis (assembly GCA_019776745.2). Taxonomy (NCBI): domain Eukaryota; kingdom Viridiplantae; phylum Streptophyta; class Pinopsida; order Cupressales; family Taxaceae; genus Taxus; species Taxus chinensis. The sequence goes on along the minus strand of CM034150.1, from coordinate 633,235,299 downwards.
TCTTTGGGGGTAAATTTTCAGGCTCATCATCTGCATAGAATATGAGTGCACTGAGTGTGGGATTCACCTATGGAACTAGCGACTACTTCACAGACTGTAGGGGTCTAGACAATATAGTACCATTGTCAAGACACAGGGGAGTGCATCCACGGGCCCTATTCCAAATCCTGGAGAAGGATTGGGTTAGTACAGGCAGTTCTAGTTCCAGTGGTTCGGGTGGTTTTAGAGGAAGAGGAAACCAAGGAGGTTCTGGGTCGGGTGGTCAAGGCCCGCAACAACCCCAGAACATTTATACAAAAATGTCCCTTCATCTCCCATAGTACAAAGGTATCGAGGATGTTGTTGAACATGTTCATATGTGTGAAATATTGTGGTGCGTGAAATGTATCATGGCTTCTGAGTGCAAGGCAAGTCAATTTGCTACTACATTACAGGCGCACGCACACAGCTGGTATAGGAAGTTTGATCCCAATCAAACTTGTATTGACTATGCAACATTGAAAGATGATTTCTTGAAAGAATTCCATATCCCAAAGTTTGAGCAGAAGAGTATAAGTACACTCAAGGATATAAACCAAGGCACTACTAAAAGTGTACGTAAGTATGATGCCTGTTTTAAAACACTTCTATCCAAACTCTCCTATGACATTCATGCAAGTCAGCATGCATAATGGTTTTTCGAGGGATCGATTAACCCATTTCGAAGAGCACTGTCGCATAAAACTTATACTGACCCGCGCGAAGCATTGGAAGCAACTTTACGCACTAAAGCAGTTGGGAGTATTGACATTGGAGTTAGTCCATTCTTGGAAGCTCAGATAGCAGCTATGGTAAAACAGTTAGAGAACTTATCGGCAAACTCAGCTCATGAAACACGCTCAGGAATCTGGTGTACAAATTGTGAAGTAGAAGGCCACACCAAGGATAGTTTCCCTCGCAGAACTGTACCTTCGCTACTGTTAGACTGTGAGATTTTCCATTTGAATCATGATGCTAATCACTGCACCCTACTACAACGTGCGATCAGGAAGAATGTATCCTCCTTTTGTAAAATTTGTAGGTCCACGACCCATGATACCGAAGATTGTAGACTGATTGGCCAGATCCATGATGCCATTGATATTGGGGTGCGACAAGCGAGTGTGGCTGATAGTTCTAAAGGAAAGGAATGAGCATCAGGATATGGATTATAATCAAGCGCGCTATGACATGAATGACAGAAGGTTTTTAAGGGGTTCGTGAAAGGGGATGAGGATATCGAGGCCAGATATGGAGGATGAGGCCGAGGTGGAGGAAGGAGTGAATTCCCTCGAGGAACTTGCTATACATGTGGCTCACCTGACCATTATAGGCATGAATGCCCGACAAAATATTTCCTGTTCATTTTGTGGAAAGGGGCATAGTTATGAAGAGTGTCTGGACTTGTATGAGCATCTCAGTAAGCAGCACAAGCAAGAAAACAAAGGTGTAGGGATGGTTAGAATCCAGCGCGCAGTAGAGAATCAGTGGATGCCCAAGTTAACACTAGAACCTGAGGCAGTAACAGTCAAGATAACCACACGAGCTGAGGCGGCACGCGCAAGAGAGGTTTTGCAACAGAAGCCATGAAAATCACTAGGGAGGAGGTTTTGCATGCTAGGTATCTAGATCCAGCTCATCAGAAATAAGTCTATCAGGAAACTGATGGAGGTCCTTAGAATCCTTCAAGGTGAAATACACGGTTTGAAAGAGTAGTCTCAGAAATTGGAGCATAAGGATACAGAAAAGGCCCCATCTGATATTGACGACATCAGAGAGGTATGTAGAATGTTGTGCCAGGAGAATATTATTCCTTTATTAGGAAATTGGTTGAAGGGGAATACTCCACATGTAGGAACTGAGACTAGAAGACAAATACTTCATGTGAATATTCCCCCTGATAGCATTGACTACGACAAGGAGATCACTTTGAATGTTGTTGTGGATGGGTGGTTGTTGAGCAATATTTTGATTGACACAGGTGCAGAAGTGAATGTACTTACATTGGATGCATGGGAACAAATGGGGAGACCCCCCATTGGCAGCCATCATCTAATGTATTGTTCATGGCAAATAGAACGAAAGCTACTCCCATAGGAGTTTTGAAGGATGCATCTATCACTATACAAGGGGCCAAGTTCACAGGAGACTTCGAAGTGTTAGCACTTGCAGAAGCAGATAGCTTCCCAATTTTGCTTGGGCGCCCTTGGTGTTATGTAAACAATGCTGATTTGAGGTTTAACAAGGGGTATATCAGCTTCGAGAACAAGGAGGAAAGGGTCATAATACCATTGACATATGGGAAATCCATACCATATGTGGAACCTTTAAGCGAAGAGGACTTGAACAGAATCTATATACGCGCTATTCGGTGACCCAGAGGTCAATGAGCCATCTAAGGAAGGAATCCTTCATTGGGAAGATTCTCAGTCAATCAATGATACTACCAGTATTGCTTGTGATAATTGGGCTCATGGCACTTATGAACTAGTGGGGCACGAAGTTAAGCGCATGGTTGCTTGCAAAAAGGGTTTTCGCTCTGTCCGAGTGTATAGGTCGCTCAGTACCCCGCTATACTGGATCTGAAGATTTGGCTGGATTCTTACAGGCCATGGAAGTAAACTAGGATGACCAACTTAAAAGACGAGATATGTTGTCATCTACTTTGGGTGGGACAACAGCGCGCTGGTGGGTGGTCCACAGGGATAATCTCTTAGAATGGGGGAAGATTGGGACCGCCTTATCAACCAGGTTTTCAAGAAGTAATGCACCTACAAAAAATTTTCCCTTATCGTGGTGATCAACCTGCTCAGCATCATATCTAGCAGTGTGAGAGACTCTGGACAGTAGGACAGGAAAGCATTACCACCCTCACTTTGGGTGCATCGGTTTTATTCTACTCTATAAGGTTGCGCGCATGTGCTTGGTATGTATATGCTGAATTACATCGTGACACTGGAAATTGGCAAAATTTGACTGCAAGGATGACCCAAACTTTTGACTTCTTTTCATCTACACCACTAGTGAGCAAAGCTTTAAGCTTTATCAAACACTTAACCATGGGAGACACTGGGAAAGTGGAAGAACTTATTCAGGAATTATTTGGTGAGAAAGAGACAAGGGCGCACCTTTTGACGGATGAAGAAGATGATATCATGCTACTTGAGCGCGCTTATGTGGAAAAAGACAAGGGGAAGTATGGTTTACATAATTGATGATCGAGGAAGTTGAGCACTTGGAAGTGGATCATTCACGTGGAACATGTGAAGTGTTAGTTAATGCAGATGTAGATGTGCACGCATATAATGAACCTATGCAGACAACAAAGGTCAATATAGGCATAGAAGCTAAACTTAAGGATGTGATAATTGGGGATTACTGGTTAGAATCAAAAGTAGAAGAAGATCATAGAAGTTACTTAGAGACTATGAGGACTTATTCCCAAGAGGATACCATGAACTTAAAGGCGTGCATAAATCACTTGGATAAATGAAGATAAAACTCAAGGAAGGTGCGTGCCCTATTAGGAAGTGTCCTTATCGAATGAATCCCAATTTGCGTGAGAAAGTAAAGGAGGAGATTGACAAGATGTTGAAATCTAGGATCATTCAACCATTGGATGAATCAGAATGGGTCAGTCCTATGGTGATAAGCATAAAAAAGGATGGTAGGATTCAAATTTGTGTTGATTATAGAGAGTTGAATGTAGCATGTGTTACAGATCCCTTTCCTACGCCATTCACAGAGGAAATATTAGGAGTGGCTGGGCACGAGATATATTCATTTATAGATGGGTTCTCAGGGTATCATCAGGTTAGGATTGCCCCAGAAGATCAAGAGAAGACCACCTTCACTACTAAATGGGAAAGCTTTGCCTATACTGTGATGCCCTTTGGATTGAAGAATGCACCTGATGTATTTTCAAGGATAGTGGTACAAGCATTCAAGGATTTTATTCACAACTTCTTACAGGTCTATCTTGATGATTGGACCATTTATGGGCTAATTAAGGATCATTGTGACAATCTGTGCTTAATGTTTGAAATATGTAGACAGTTGAGTATCTCATTGAACATCAAGAAGTGCATCTTTTCTACTCCCTTTGGCATACTTTTAGGACACATTATCTGCAAGGAAGGGTTGCTGGTTGATCCAGCTAAAGTTGCAGTCATCGTAGGCTTGAAAGTGCCTGCCAGTCAAAGTGAGGTGCATGGATTTTTGGGTCATACAGGGTATTACATGAAGTTTATAAAAGGGTATGCAAAAGTTGTCGCACCCTTGGAAGAATTGCTCAAGGGGAAAGGTACATTCTATTGGGGGAGTCACAATAGCGTGCGTTTGAGATATTAAAGAAGAAACTTACTACCACACCTATCTTGCGCTTTCCTTCATGGGATAAACCTTTTCATGTTCATGTGGATGCCTCTGGCACGACCATTGGTGCTATTTTAGCTCAACCAGGAGAAGGTATAGTTGATCATCCCATTTGTTTTGCTAGTAGGAAGTTGACCCCTGTAGAACATAATTATACCACTACAGAGCGCGAGGCCTTGTCCATGATCTATGCCTTGCACAAATTTTGATAGTATTTGTTGGCCACACCATTTGTGTTTTATACAGATCACATGGCATTGAAGTATTTGGTGAACAAGCCCATTTTACAGGGGCGCATATGATCGATGGATACTCTTATTTCAAGAGTTTGACTTTACAGTTGTGGTAAAACCAGGTAAAATCAATTCTGGACCATGGATCACTTGTCTAGAATTCAATCAGGAGAAGAGGCACAAACAATAGAAGAGGCCATGCCTGATGCACAGCTGTATAGGTTACAATGCGCACCATCAGAATTAGAGGACATTGTTGTCTTTCTAAGGACTGGTATGGCACCAGAAGGCATGAAAGCTTTAGAGAAGAAGTAACTTGCTATACGCGCGGCACCATTCATGTTAATCAGTGGTGATTTGTATAAATTAGGTAGAGATGAGGTGTTACGCCATTGTGTATTGGAGCATGAACGAAAGGATATAATGGAAGAAGCACATGGTGGTATTTCAGGTGGCCACTATGCGGTGATACAACAACACACAAGATCCTACTTGCTAGTTTGTGGTGGGAAACATTGTACAAGGATTGTAAAGAGTATTGTAAGGCATGTGACCATTGTCAATGTCTAGGTCAACTAGGACAAAGGGATGAGATACCTTTATGACCAATTACAAGTGCAGAACCCTTTGAGAAATGGGCGATTGACTTTGTCGGGCCTATTTCACCAGCCTGCGCGCAGGACTGGATCGCGCTATATCATCACTTGTACAGATTATCTTACCCGATGGGTAGAAGCAACACCTACAAAGGACTGTACACATGGCTACAGCAGCAAGGTTCTTATGGGAGAATGTTCTTACAAGGTATGGTTGTCCTTTAAGTTTAACAAGTGATAGGGGCACACATTTTTTGAATGAGACAATAAGAATTCTGTTAGATGAGTTTATGGTTGCCCACAATAAGACTACACCCTATCACCCTCAGGCAAATGGAACTGCTGAGGCTTTTAACAAGATTTTGAGCCACACATTGACCAAGATTTGTGATGTTGGAAGGAAAGATTGGGATGATAAAGTATCTGTTGTTCTTTGGGCTTATAGAACAACATACAAGAGATTGAACAAAGCCACACCTTTTCAATTGGTGTTTGGTGCGGAAGATGTTCTTCCTATAGAATTTATGTTACCTTCTTTGCGCATTGCGCACGCTGGAGGTCTAGCTGATGAGCAAGCCTTGGAAGAACGGATTGAGAAGATGGTTCAACTAGATGAGCTCCGAGCCATAGCACGCTGGAGTCAGAAACAGGAGAAAGCAGTTCCAAAAGGCATGGCATGATAGACATATCAGGGATAAGAAACTTGCGGTTGGACAAATGGTACTTCTGTATGACTCCAAGTTTTTGCGCCATCCAGGGAAGCTCAAGGTGCATTGGTTGGGGCCGTATATTATAACTCATATACTTGAGTCCAGGTGCTTGCTAGTTAGAAGTAATTGATGGCACAAGGCTGCCTAGTTATTTTAACGGGAGTAGGTTGAAGCCCTACTATAAATAAGTCTTCTTGGTGTTTGTCATAAGGCAGTATTTCCAGATAGATTAGGTTTCCCTTTCTGCATTCCCTTAATGTGTTTCTTTCATCGTCGCTATGCTTTGTCAATTTAGTTCTTGTTTGTGTGTAATAAGCATGCTTGCGCGCATGAAGCTAACTACAATATGAAGCATGTTGATGCGTAGAGGACTGCACATACTTTTAGTGTGGGGTGGATTGTTGGTGACTCTTAGGTATATGCTGCGAAGATTTAATGCTGCGGGTGTTGAGAAAGAAGGTTGCTAAGGGTGATTGACAAAAGATTGCTTCTCAAAGATAACCAAGGATGAAGATGAATGAGGGAAAGTTATAATGTGAGGTAAGTGGAGGCCATGGTAAACTACCAAGAGATGGTGCAGTAATGAGGTACTTGGACGCTAGAGCATGCGCTGAAGAGAATTTTGTAACAAAGGGTAAAAAGGCACGCTAGAAGGTTTATAGATTTTGGCGCAAAGATGTACCACGTGGAAATGATAAAAAAACAAATGGGTAATAAATGAGGAGAATTTGGTAGGTGGAGGAGTAATTAATGCAGCGAAAAGTGGAAATCTATATAAGGAGTGGGATGTGATTTCATTTTTACCCTTGTGACTACGAGAATTCGACAAAGAGCTACGTGCAAAGAGCCAAGTAAAGTGATTCAAGGTGCGAAGCAAGCGAACCAGGCATGAAAGACAGATATGTGTATTGGAAAGGCTTGTATCCCCGTAGGAGAAGGGTTTGAACGAAGCAGAGTGACAGAACAGTGCTAGGGCACACGATTTTGCACGATTGTAAATTAGGGCACGGTTGAATCGAGTTAGGGTTTGAAGGAAACTAATAAAAATTTGTAGCAGAAGGTCTAGAAAACAAAACCCAAAGAGAAGAATGGCTCCAAAGAAGAAAGGAGCACCAGTAAAGGAAAAGAAGAAGGTGGTAGTAGAAGAAGAGGAAGAGATGGCCCCAGAAAGTAATTTTTCAGAGATGCAGTACCCTGAGGAGGTAATTATGGGCTAGGAATGGGATACCCACATACGACAGAGCAAGATAAGCGAGTATAACCACCAGACCAAGGATAACCAGAAGAAATTAGATAACTTGCTCACTTCCCGAATGAACAGACGAACTGAGGATGGCATGCCAGTATATGATGACGCTGGGGAAAGGCTACTGAAGGGGATTGGTGTCTACCAGCTGTATGAGCTCCCATACTTTGGGAAGTATGCACCATTGTATAGATGGCTGATGAGCCGAGTCCATGAGGACTTCTTCTATTTTACAAGATGGAGGGTAAGATTGACATCCATTCTTATTGCCACAGTAATTGGATTAAAGGCAACATGGTGAAGATATTAAGACTAACCTAGCTAAAAAGAGTGCCATTTTGGAGACACACAAAGTGTTGGGCTACCAGAAAGGACTGCACAGAATGGACATTGATAAACTACAAAATTGTCCAGTAGTACAGGTAGCAGCACACCTAATTGCAAAATTGAATGACCAAGAACGTTGGTCACAAGTTAACTCTATGTGGCTGTATGTGGCAAAGTGCATGTCAAAAGGAGTCCCTTACAACATTGCCGGCTTCATTGCAAAGAAAATAGTAGAGGAATAACGCGTACAGAAAACAAGATAAGCTTTGGCTATGTTTTGCTAAGTTTGGTATTCATAGAGATTGGGGTACCAGATGGCCCAAAAGAAAATATATGGGAATACCCCATGAATCAAAAGTCTCCAGCTGAATGATTTAGCAAGTATCTATATAAGGGGTCAATGACGGACGAGGTGAAGGAGCGAGAGAAGATGTGGTATGACAAGCTCCATGCAGCATTTGAAGAGGAATGGCGTATACCCAAGGAGTTGCCTTCAGTTCTCAGGAAGTAGGCACAGTTTTTAGTCTACCAACACTTTTGTATTGTGCACTTTCTAATGGAAGATGGGACGTGGAGTCCCTGGTGCAAACTACCTTAAGAATTTTCCACGCAATATTTTCAAGCTTCAGTTCATCGGTTCACCAACACACGAAGGTTAGTATTTAATGCAGACAAGGTGGACTGTGAATACCACACCTTGTGGAAAACATATGGATATCCAGGGAAGAATGCATACAACAAGAGTAATATCTCAGAGATTTTGAGCATTAAACCAAAGACACTTGCCATTGTGGATATTGGGGCCACGCTAATATACCTCCAACTTAAGCCGAAGATGGAAAATAACAAGTATGTGGAAAATGAGTTCATGCTTCCAGGGCCACCGAAGGGGAAGCATACCATGGAGAACATCCCGGCACCTAGGCCCTCTAAACCCAAGCAAGATGATGAGGAAGAGGATGAAGAGCAGGAGGATACTGGCGACTTGGTGTGAAGGAGGAAGCAACCATCTGGCCAAAAGGAGAAGGAGCGTGCGACAGCTTCATAGGGAGAAGGAGTTATTGGGGAAGAGCAAGGTGACCAAAGATTTAAGAAGGTATTCAAATGCACATGGGCACAAGGAGAAACCCAACAAGTAAAGGAGCCAGAGGAGAAGAAAAGAAGAAAACTCAGGCTAGGTGAAGAAGCAAAAGAATTTGAGGAGAAGGCACCCTCATCTCCAGCAGAAGAGGAGCCTCAACACGAGGAGGAGGAGAAAATGGAAGGAGGAGAAGGGGAATAATCAGAGGCCACACAAGACAAGGGTGAGGATACATCTAGTATTCCTAACCTTGATGCAGACATTCCAAGAGGGCCAAGATCCCGTTGAACAGGTGAGGATGCCAAGGCACATACAATGGGATATGCAGAAGACCCAAAGCTGATTTTTTGCACTTGATTTTAGAGCACCATTGAGTAGAAGGATCTATTCGGATGGGCGTTCATGGACGAGGAAAATGTGACATTGTGTACATGGAAGCAACTTTCAGGGTCAATGCACACGTATATGGATGAGCCAGACTTTGATGTCGATGAAGAATCATGCATGTCAAGAGACGATTGAAGAAGGCACCTAAAATAAGGCACATGACAATCAAGCCAACGGTGATGACAGATGAGCAGGTAAGTAATGCTCTAGTAAAGGTATCTGCTGAAGTAGCAAGGAGAAACATTGATAAGTCTACTACCATTAAGGCGCTGATCAAGAAGCTGAAAGCCAAGGATGTGGAGATAGCGTGCCTAGTGTAGGAAAAGAACCTGATCAAGAGAAAATATGAGACTTTTGTTAGTATGGCAGAAGAAATTGGAGATGATGTCCTAAAGGTATGCTCACATTTGGAATCCCAAGTACCAAAAGAATTTCCTTCTGCGATGCACTATGTAAAGACAATGATAACATTAGTGTTGGAGGATGAAAAGGTGTGTATACTAAAACAACCCAAGGACCCCGCGGAAGAGACAGAGAAAGCATAGGCTGCAGTAGCAAGGAAGATTGCTACTTATGAAGGCCTACTGCAAGCCATCCATGATGAGTTGAAGAAAGCCGATCATGCACTAATGATATGCACAGCTCCAGATGCGTTGATCGTGGTAAAAACATTGGAGGAAGAAAATGAAGTGCAAAAGGCTATGAAGGATGCAACCCTAGGCCGCGTTGAATGATTAATCCTGGTGAAGTAGAAGTGTGAGACACTAGCTACAGCATAGGCACCACATAAGGAAAGGTTAGATGAGATTGGAAAGCTCATTGCTCAAAAGATGGATATATTGGAAGGGGTGAAAACCTCTATGTCAAGCGTAATGCTTGTGATACAGAATGAGAAGGGAAAGCTAACTATGAAAGAGCTGTAGTCTATCATTGTAGACATACCAGAGAAGGTAGTGACAGCATTGACAGAGTGGGAGAAATTGGAAGTAGATATAAAAGAGGAATATCTAGAGTTACTGCTTCAGAATGAGATGGAGGAGCCTGAGGCCTAAACAGTTTTTGCTGTGTATAAATTATTCAAAATTCTTTACTCAACCATTCTTTATTCATCCATTCTTTGTGTAAGTTTTGGACATCACCATTATCGGGGCAACAATGAGATTAGTGTGGGGTAATGTTGATTAGAGAAAACACATAGTAGAACTCACACACAGATTTGGCACGAGAGAACAATGCAGAAGCAAAGGCGTGAAGGTATAGGAAGGCGTCCCGTGTAGAAGTGTAGGGTCAGACTTTCAGGACTTAGCTGATTTTGGAGATCAAGGCTATTCTTATAGGTTGGTGTGTGGAGCACATAAAGCGATGCCGAGACTTACGTGCCACTCTTCGTGGAGATTTCAAAGAGAATGTCAAATCACTCTTGCATGGACATAAGCTAAGAATAGATCCACCACTAAAGTTAACTATCAACAATCTATAGATAGCATACTTGCATGTATGGCTATAATTGTAAAAGGTGCATGGCTATTATTAGCATGCAACCTATTTTGGTAGAGTTAAGTAGTGAAGGGCTAGTCCCCCACCCTATATATGTAATGAACTGCTTAGTAAGAGATAGACATGGGGCACATATCACTTTGAAGGGTTAATGATACATGAGTGCATGAGACTGGATAATTGTAACAGATCCATGCGTGCATGTCTGGTATTGTATGAACCTTTTGTACTATTGGTACGATGAATATATGAAGAATATTGGCCAAACAACAGTGTCTGATATGTTTGTTATTGTGTACTATTATATCTTGATGATTTATACTTAAGTGCTTATAGATCTGATACGGTGTAACGAGGTATAGATGGATTAGTTTCTAAATATATGTTTGTTATACTACTTCATCATGCTACCATTATGCTACAACAACCCTAAAGAGGGATCTGGTACCTTTGCGTGCTTTGGGTGAGCGGTCAGCCTATGCTGAGTGATGTGCCAGCGCAACTAGGTTTTACTTGTGAATTCTAGGCTGCATCAGCAGGTCTGGCAAAGGTCTGGAAAAGGTCACAGACAATTATGAGTAACTCAGGAACAAGTAGGTAGGTGGCTGTTCTGAGCTGTATTGGTGGGTACAGAGACCGATGTCGGTCTAGGGGTGACTGATGATGGTTAAGGGTGACCAACGCCGATCACTGAAAAAATGATAGAGGGTCAAGAATAGAGTTCTAGAGGAGGTTTTTCAAGTTGATAGGGAGCTGAGTGGGATATATATGAGGTCTAGGTGGGATAACAGGCCAATGGGTAGATCTAATGGGGTTTGGATGGAGCTAGGATGAGCTATGGGTTAGGTTGGAAAATGGTGGTATGAGGCCAATGTACTGTGGGCTAACCGACGCTGATTAGGGAGAACTGATACCAGTTATTGTGGGATACTGGGAATATCATAGAACGAGTCTTTGGGTCCTCTTTGTGGTTGCACAAAGGGGGTTGGTTGGTCGGAATGAGGAATCAGGTTGTTTAGATGGGTTTTTGCGATGTTTTGATGGGGGTATGGAGGGAATATTACGAAAGGAGATAGGTAAGTGGTTGTGGGAGCAAATAATAATAGAGAAAGATGAAAATACTGGAACTAATGAAGTGAATGAGATGAAAAAAGGTTCTACTTACTTGGAATCTGGGCCTGGACACATGTAAATGAAGAATGGAGATGATGATGAGTGGTCGGATGCTATGGAGGAATCACCAAATGTTGGGGAGCTCTTGCATGGGCTGCCTATGTTTTATTTCTTGTTGGACTGGATCAACTCTATGCCATAATGAGTGCTAGATGGTTGCTGGATGATTTCTCAGTGAGTGTTAGACGTCTGTGAGAAAGAAAATGTTTGATCTCCTTCTTTGCATGCATACCTGTGTTCTTTGAAACTGCCAACCTCGAGAATGAGGTTGCCCCGGGGAATTAAGGTTGACCGATAGTGGTTACGGTATGACCGGAGTCGGTTAAGGCAGGATTCCCCAAGTTAACTAAAAATAGGAGATCATGGCTGTAACTGCTGCCAGATCTCTCTATTCCTCTGGATAAGAGCGGAAGTTGCTATTTGTGTCTGCGGGAATGAGGTGTAGTCATTGATTTTTAGGGTGTTGGTTAGGTCTTAGTTAGTTATGGGAACATACTAAGAATAGGCTTAGGGTGAGGTGGCTAGGTGAGGTGTCTTGGTGATGTGGAGGGGTGGGTATTAGGTAATTAGGATAATTAAATAATAGCTATGATGAGGATAAAAATTAATTTAATTAAATGAATTAAATTAATATTAGTGTGGGGTGAAAGGGGCCATGGTTAGGTAAGTGTGTTTAAGTTGATTAATTAACAAGGGGCTAAGGGGAGTGTGACCTAATTTTGATGTCTAAATTTTGTCCCTTTTTGTTGCGTAGCTTCTATTAGTAAGCGACGTTGACAAAAATAAGATGTGGTTGCCCCATGTGTGGGTGAAGGTGATCCCCCTCAAACCAGGAACTGACGAGGCAATAGGCAGAAGCGGTGAGTGGTTTGATAAAAGGTGAATGTGATGAATAGGAAGGTGGGTAACATGGGAAAAAGGAAAAATGTCTACTCATGTACGCTAGGTAATGGGTTAGGGTCAAAGGTAGGAATAGTCAAGTGCACGTACACGTATAAACTATAGCATGGTACTAGGTTGAACTACAAGAAAACTCTATAGTATCTAAGGTCGATAAGTGTATCCAAACAAGGTTGAGGTGATCCCGGTATCCAAGGTATAGGCTATGGTCAGGAAACACGATGCAGGTTAGGTGCATGAACGTTTAGGTATGTTCCAGAACACCGAAGGTTGGGTCAGGATAAATAGTCACGGAAAGAGGCAAGGTAAGGTCATTAGGTCAATCAACATAGGTAACACTACCGCAAGGTTATAGTAAACACATGGGGTCAAAGGTCACTAGCGATGGTCCAAGTCCAAATATCTAGGTCATGGTATGGGTAGGACTAAGGTATAGGAAAAATAATGAGTCCCCGAATGAGGATGATGTGAGGGGAGAAAGGGTAAGGTCAAGAAGGTCAAATTTTGTGGACCCATGAGGTGAGTGTAGGATAAAAATGGGTTTAGGTCAAAAATTGGGGATAGGGGGTAGGAAAAAAAAGCTAAGAAAGGAAACCGATGACGGTTAAGACCAATCAAGGTTAGTCAAGGCTAACTGTTGGCGGTCTATTAGGGTAGAAGACCGTCATCGGTCAAGGATACATCGTTGCCAGTTAGGTCGGGAGGGGTATAAAAAGAAATAAGTCTGCATTTTTTAAATTCATTTGTGATTTGCAAAAGAGAGAAAATGACAAGAGAGAAGGAGAGAGGAAGAAAACAATTGAGGGATTTGGAAAGTTGAGTTGGCAAGCCACGTAGGCGACGAGTGTGGATTGATTAGTGAGGCCACAAGAGTGGGGCGTTGGATTCAATTGGTTGGAGATTCGGAGAGCATTCGGCGATGGCGGAGGCTAGAGAGGGATCAGGTGGACTAGTGCAATGACTTGAAGTGCCACCACGTCGACGGCAGCAAAATGAGGTAAGATCTAAAGCCTATTGTTGGTTGTTTAGTAAAATTGGGTAGGTGGGAAAATGGGGTTTGGGGGGCGAAATTAAAATTTGAGTTTGTAAGGAAAAGCGATGAAATGGGAAGGGGGAAGGGGAGGAGATAGGTAAAAGAGGGGTGGGAAGGGATGTGAGGGGTTTGGGGGAGGAATGGGTGGGTAGAATGAGGAGTGTGGAGAGAAATGGGGGTTTAGGGTCATGGTGGTCGCCGCGACAGTGATCAACATCGGTTCCACTGTGGCCGGCATCAGTGGTTGTGGACCGGTATCGGTTATAAGGGAGGTGATCGATGCCGGTCATAGTGAGACCGTGGTCAATCAAGGTTAGACCGGGGTTGGTCAATGTTGACCGACATCGGTCCACATGGGGATAAACAAGGTAAGTTTAGTGGGAAGGGAGAGATAGGCAAGGACGAGGGTAAAGGTAAATAGGGAAAGTTATGGATAGATAGGTAAGGCTACAATGCAAGGGTAAGGATGTAGGTAAGTAGGTTAGGTCGGAATGTGAGGTCAAAGAGAAAGGTAAAAAGGTGAAGGTGTGGGGTATGGGTAGATAGGTTTGGTAGAATTTGGGGTCAAAGGTAACAATAAAAGTTGTAGATGTGGGTAAGTGTTGAATAATGTGATTGTTTTGTTAGATGCAGGTGAGAGATCAGTTACGTATGAGAGAAAGGGTACCACCGTTTCTTTTGGAGGTACGAGGGAGAATGATGCACAAGGAGTGGCATCATGTGGTAGAGGTGGGCCTGATTGGTCAGACGCTACCGACATGTAGTCCAGGAGGTGAGTTTGATGGTTGCCCTCATCGATAGAAGGGACTTGGTGACCAATACCTTCCATATGCCGATGGGTGAGCTCATGATCACCCTGGAGGATGTCTATAGGATCTTGCGGCTGTCGGTATTACGGAGGCAGGTGTAATCGATCTCGTCAGAGGCGTCTGTGGAGTTATTGGCATTAGTATTTGGCGAGGGTGTAGCAGATTTGCAGTTCTATAGTGTGAGTATTAGCTATGGAGCGATGTACAGAGCCCACCCCGAGGAGATGAGGGTGGTTGTATTGTTGATGGAGGTAGTGTGTTATTTTGCACTACCAGATGTAGAGGGTGGACGGTTCCCCGCGATCACTGATGCGGGTGTTACATGACACGATGATAGAAAGGACCCCGGTTTGCATGGGCACCTACACTTTTAGCGTAGGTATACAAGGAGTTATGGGCATATGTGTGGCTACGACGATTTAGCCTATGTTGTACTTTTCTACTACATTGTTATGCCTATGAGCACATTGTGTGTGTGCGGCTAGTTGGGATGCCCCAAGCAGACGTGTTTTAGGGAAGGTTGTTGTGGGTAGGGTATAGGCGGTGGGTACCAGCTATGGGAGAGAGCTGAGGCATGAGAGCTACGCATGATGTAGCTTATTATAGGTGATTACTGGAAGGATTTTCTGGAGTGGACATCATCTAGAGGCCATATGTGGATTTACCGTCATACAGGGGGATCGGTAGAGGTGGATGGGATTCAAATGTAAGGGTAGATAGAGGGGAAGCGAGTAGGAGAGCATGAGTTGATACCTATAGAGCAGGTCAGGTGACAGTTCGGGCTGTGTCAGGATGTACCGCAACCCTTCCCTCAGTACAGCAGAGACGATGTGGAGAGCCCGATGTATCCACCTTGAAAAATAGTGCTGACCAGGTAGGAGGAGCAGCTAGTCGACACATAGATAGATGATGTCGAGGTAGCAGACGGCTATAGACAGTGGTGGGCGGAACAGGTGAGGGCAGTACCACCAAGGCCAGGGCAGCTAGATCTAGCCACCCTCACCGTTCAGAGAGATGCTCTCCAGGGGCAGGTGGTGACCCTAGTGACCTAGTTAGGGATCATGCAGGGGCAGTTGATAGGTAAAAAGGCACATGTTGCCACATTACATGCAGATGTGGCCACACGACAGGAATAGGAAGGACAAGGACAGGTATCTGCCCAGGGTGGAGATGGAGAGGAGGGTGAGGGGGATGGGGGGCAGGTAGTCGCCTTACAGGTGCAGGTGATAGATTTACAGGGCTAGTTGGCCACGGTGCAGGGACAGGCTACGGGCTTAAAGGGTCAATTGACAGCAGCACATGCACAGATAGCAGCCCTTTAAGCCCAGATACAGGCGCAGGATCTAGGGCTGGTGGCACTACTGCAGGCTCAGAGACAGGGTCCCATTATATAGGCAAGGGAAGGACAAGGTTAGATGTCAATCGTACTGCCATGGACAGTACCTGTATGAATTTTGAGAGACGCCTTGGGTGAGGTGCGATATTATCATGATCACCTGCTAGAGGCCGGGATTTACGTTCAGTCATATACAGAGTATAGAGCCCAACAGAGCTCGAGTGAGAGGAGGAGTGCGCGTACTCAGAGTGAGGAGAGCACAGGGGGTCGACGAGCCCATGGATAGGGTCATGGTGAGGTGACCAACACATGGAGGCCAGCTCTGGATACAGGGCCTTTAGGGGATAGGCCACAGACATTATTGTTAGTGGGACACCACACAGGGGCCGAGGAGGAGACATGTGAGATAGAGATGATGGATACTCATTAGGGAGATGCCAAATAGCCATGTGCTCCACTATTTTGTAGATATTTATATTTTGGATATATATCGGCCTGCGTGCCGAAGATAGTGAGGATGTATATGAGAGTGGTTTATTATTTTGATCATATACCGGCTTGCGTGCCGAAGAGATTTTGTATTGTTTTATTATTTTATTGTATATTGTATATGATACCAGCTTGCGTGCTGATGACATTTTGTATTGGGTATCGGCCTACGTGCCGATGATTTTGAGAGATGTACATGATTGGATATCTGTGTATATTGTATAGAGACACACATATTTTTTTATATAATGAGATGGATGAGATTTTGATGATTTGTTAGTGTTTTATGAGAATTTTAATTTTGTCGTGATATGGATGGAAACTAGGGGAGTGAGGCATGATGGAGTCAGGTTGGTTTAGGCATGGATCATGTCAGGTCTTAGGTATGGATCGAGTCAGGTAATAGGCATGGATCGAGTCAGGTTTGTGGTTTAGGCATGGTTGAGTTATTTTTGTGGTCTAGGCATGGTTGAGTTTAAATTGGTTGAAGTTGTGATTCATTAATTTGTGTAATGAATGATGTTATGGGTCATGTTAAGATGCTTTATAATACATGCATGATGATGGTAGAGAAATGGTAATCATAATAAATGTATGTTGTGATGATGATAAAAATGTTAAGAAACTTGTTGTTTGTTTGGTTTAATTTCCAATTTTTGATATAAAAAGGAAACTAAGTAAGGTAGAATGTGATTTAGGAAGATGAAAGATGAATTGGTTAGGATAGAGAGTGGCCGAGCTAACCTCCAAGGGCCCTATGCCCTCAGAGTGTTGCCTACATAGTCTCAGCAAAAAGGGACCTCAAGCCGATGTAGTTCTCCCATAAGCTAGGGAAGAATATGAAGAATTATGAAAATGAGTTGGTAGGTTTTAGGAATGACTTGGGTTTAGGTTTATTAGGTGTGGGAAAATTTGTATAGGTGATTTCAATTGTGGCAAAAGAAGAAGATTACCCAAAGGTAAGCATGGAGGACCGATTCTTGTATAAGGTAATCAATACGTAATAAAGAAGGTTAAAAGATAAGAGGGGGCAAGAAAGCCACCCGATTGGTTAGGATCATACCGAGTAGGTCATACCTTGGAGGAGGTGATGAACATAAGACCATAAAGAAATTGCATGATTGATTGTTATAAGGGTGAAAAGTAGTCACATGATCACCAAATGTCATGGTTTCCAAGAGGTACCTCGAGGTGGTAGGAAATGGGAGTGTAGATGGTGAGAGGGATGAAAGGTGGTTAATTTTTTATATGGCACAAGGTAGCATGCTCTTTGGGCAAGAGATACAAGGTCACAATAGGCCAGTTCATGACTAAAATTCTTTCTATTTTGACTGATATTTGAGATAGACTGATCAATGCGGGAAGTCTATATGGGATGAAGAAATTAACTCCTTGAGGTCTTCGTGAAGCTGATCGGTGTGGGAAGCTTCAAATTCTCTCTTTTTTTTTTGGGAAGAGCTTTACATAACTGTCCTTCAAGGGAGCAATCTATTTACAGTAGCGATTGTAGAGAGGAAGATTTCCTTTTGAGGGAATCATCTTTTTATTAAAAGTTTGACTCAAGGAGTTGGATCCCATGTGAGGGATTTGAAGTCATGGACGAGACCAAAAGTGAAGAATAAGATTCTTGTACATAAAGTAGGGGTAAATTACCATGGGATCTCATCTAAAGGTAGACAAAAAGTATCCATGAGAATCGATGCTATGTGCAGACATCATGGTACACATATTTAAGAGAAGATAAAAAGTGACGAGTACGCACATGATTCTTATTTAATCATTGGTGATGGTGTAGGATGTGGATAACGCTCAAGGGGACGAGCATGGAAACAGGCAAAAGATGAGGGTATGATTATAATTCAATAGTAGAATGGTTGAAGATGCAAGGCATTAAGGGGATTAGGTTCAGGTTTACCATTGAGTGAAGATAAACGGTAAGCACCTGATCCATAAGTATGGGTCACGATGTATGGGTCCAACGCCAATTAGGAGAAAATTTTCCTTGTTTAATTTTTTTTTGCTTTAGTTACATGTTGATTTTCTTTTAGGACCAAGGTCACCAACTTGGAAGGTTCGTTCATAGATGCATTTATCATAGGCACGTTTGATACATTTTTGGTAAACTTGAAGGTGGGTCAAGAGCGTTAAGACGATGTTCGTCTAATAACTCAAGTTGTGTTAAACAGTCCTGACGAAATTCGTCGTCATTGAGCATGTCATGGAGAGAAATGTGGAGTGATGGGAATATGGACTTCGAGAGGCAGAATAACCTCTATACTGTAGACCAGAGAAAAGGGGTGTGGCGGCAGTAGAAGTGTGGATACTAGTGAGGTATGCCCATAGGGTGAAAGGAATGTGCGTATGTCAATCCTTCCCAGTATCGTTAACTACTTTCACGAGAATTTTATTCAAGGTTTTGTTAGTGGATTTAGCTTGGCCATTGGTATGTGGGTAATAAGGTGACGAGAAACTTAGTTAAATACCGAAGGCATCACAATTTTTTTGCAAGGGTTTTATTTTTGGAATTGTTTTCCATTATCAGTGATGAGGTGATGAGGAATACTAAAGCGGCAAATGATGTGATGATTGATGAAATCAAATGTTTCACCTGATTCTGAGATGTTTCTTAGAAAATGAAAAAAACAGATAGGGTAATGGGCGTAGGAGGAATATTTGTTGAAGATGCTGGTTGTAGGTTGTTGCATGCGTGTTGACTCCTCGAACCACAGCTAATCGTGAGAGCTTCCTTTTGGCTGCGAGGAACTACCTGAAATAGAAATCAAGACCACCACAAAGAGTTAAACAGTATATGCAGTGGAATACCTAACATATGCTAGATCCTGGAAGTGTGGGTACTTCCTAGAAGGGTGTCAATCCACTATTTCAAACAATTTAATGCGAGAAATAAAGTAAATGTTGTCTTACTATAATCTATATGATTTAGGCATCTCACATAAAACACAATAAGAAAGATCTAATTCAACAGGCTAAGTTAAAACAAGATCTAGGGGGGTCAGGTAAATGGTTATGGGCTTCTGCAGGTCTGGGCAGAGGTCTGGAAAAGGTCACAAGAAATTTTGGGTAACTCAGGAATAAGTAGGTAGGTTGTTGTTCTGAGCTGTATTGGTGGATACAGAGATCGATGTCGGTTTAGGGGTGATCGATGAAGGTTAAGGGTCACTGAAAAAATGAAGAGAGGGTCAAGAACAGAGTTCTGAAGGAGGGTTTTTCAAGTTGATAGGGAGTTGAGCGGGATATTTATGAGGTCTAGGTGGGATAACAGGCCAGTGGGGTAGATTTAATGGGGTTTGGATGGAGCTAGGATGAACTATGGGTTGGGTTGGAAACTGGTGGTATGAGGGCAATGTACTGTGGGCTAACCAACGTCGGTTAGGGAGAACCAATACCAGTTACTGTGGGATACTGAGAATATCACAGAACGAGTCTTTGGGTCCTCTTTGTGGGTTACACAAAGGGGGGTTGGTTGGTCAGAATGAGGAATTAGGTTGTTTACATGGGGTTTTGTGAGGGTTTGACAAGGGTATGAAGGGAATACTACCAAAGGAGATAAGTAAGTGGTTGTGGGGAGCAAATAATAATAGAGAAAGATGGAAATACTGGAACTAATGAAGTGAATGAGATGAGTAGAGGTTCTACTTACTTGAAATCTGGGCCTGGATGCCTGTGAATGAAGAATGGAGATGATGAGTGAGTGGGTCAGATGCTGCGGAGGAATCACCAAACGTTGGGGAGATCTTACATGGGCTACCTGTGCTCTCTTTCTTGTTGAAATGGATCAACTCTATGCTAGAATGAGTGTTAGATGGTTGCTGGATGATTGCTCAGTGAGTGTTGGACGTCTGTTCAAAATAAAATGCTTGATCTCCTTATTTACATACGTACCCATGTTCTTTGAAACTGTTAACCTCGAGAATGAGGTTACCCCGGGGAATTAAGGGTTGACCGACGGTGGTTACAGTCTGACCGGGTGTCGGTTTAGGGGTGTGACTGGCATCGGTTAAGGCAGGATTCCCCAAGTTAACTAAAAATAGGAGATCATGGCTGTAACTGCTGCCAGATCTCTCTATTCCTCCAGATAAGAGTGGAAGTTACCGTTTGTGTCTGTGGGAATGAGGGTGTAGGCATTGATTTTTAGGGTGTTGGTTAGGTCTTAGTTAGTTATGGGAACATACTAAGAATAGGCTTAGGGTGAGAGGTGGCTAGGTGAGGTGTCTTGGTGATGTGGAGGGGGTAGGTATTAGGTAATTAGGATAGTTAAATAATAGCTATGATGAGGAAAAAAAATAATTTAATTAAATGAATTAAATTAATATTAGTGTGGCGTGAAAGGGGCCATGGTTAGGTAAGTGTGGTTTAAGTTGATCAATTAACCAGGGGCTAAGGGCGGGAGTGTGACCTGATTTTGATGTCTACAATATCATTATAGTTTTATCAACAACTATATCATCATCCAATAATTTTCCATTTCTAGGGCTACTCACAATATCCAAATATCACAAGTCGCCGAACAAACATCCATAATATAACCATGTCAAACAGTATAACATCATCAACATATAAAGTGTCTCTAATAATCATCATGCATCATATAAGAATCAAAGTCAACAATAATCCATGATCAATATCTAACATCATACTAAATCAAAACTATAATAATGTCAATAATATAGTCGACAATGTCAGTGATCAGTATCAAAAGGTGTCAAAGGGAAGTGGGCACTACATCCCCCCTCCCCTTAGACTCAACTTCCTCTCAGAAGTCAATGGAACAAATGTGGGAACTGAATTTTATAACGAAGTGAGCATCCTCTCATATAGCTGTAGTCTCATCATATCTGTCCCATTGCACCTGAACCTGATCAACCTCTCTGCCTCAAAGGCCCAGGGTCCTGCAATCTAGGATGCAAATGGGGCTCCACCATCACCTGTCCCTGATCCTGCACCTGTAATGATGTTCAATCTAACACATGAGAAGGATCTGCAACATATCTTCTAAGGAACTGAAACATGGAACACATCATGTATGTGAGACAAGCTAGGGTGGCAATGCTAGACGGTAGGGCCAAAGGGCCAATACGCTCCAAGATCTCAAAAGGAACAACGAATCTAGGAGCTAACTTAGAACCTTTTCCATATTGGATAGAGATCTTGTGTGGCTGACATGAAAGAACACCTTCATGCCCACATCAAAACTATAGTCGGTCCTATGCTGATCTGCATACTTCTTCTGTTTGTCATGTGCCTCGTGTAGTCTCTATCTGATCAAAACCACCTTCTGCTCCATGTCCTACAAAAAAGTTGGTCCAAGAGAAACCATGTCATCTATCCTATCCCAGCTAAGAGGTGTTTTGCACTCTCTACCATACAAATCCTGAAAAGGAGCCATGCCTATAGAACTCTGAAAACTATTATTGTAGGCAAACTCCACCAAGTACAGGTACTCCTCCCATCTAGACCACTGATCGCATCATATACATCCTAAGCATGTGCTCTAAAATCTGACTCACTCGCTCAGTCTGTCCATCTATCTCAAGGGTGATATGATGTGCTGAAATTGATCTTCGTTCCGAGGGCATGCTATATGGTAGTCCAAAAATGGGAAGTGTACAAAGGATTGGCAGTCACTAATGATTTTCCGCAGAATCTTGTGCAAACTGAAAATCTCATCCAAATATACTCGTGCCACTGCACTAGCTGTATAAGTGGTCTTCATTGGAGAAAAGTGAGCCAATTTTGTCAATTTATCAACCGTGACCATGATGGCTTCCGTGGGTGATATCTTGACATCGGTAGCCCTAATAATGAAATCCATGAAAATGGTGTCCCACTTCCATTCAGGTATATCATGAGGAAAAATAAGGGCTAGTAGCTAGATGCTGATGCTTGGCCTTAACTCTCTGGCACTCTAAATATCGTGACACGAAATGGGCCACATCTCTCCGAAGTCCTCTCCAATGATACAACTGTCTCAAGGTGGTGTGCATCTTCTTCACCCCCAAGATGGGTTGAATAGAGTGTTCATTGTGCCTCTTCCAAGATGTCATGCCTCAATCCTCGCATATCTGGGGACATAAATATGACCTCTGTGCCTGAGAAGACCATCTGTTTCTAAGGAAAAACCTTTAAAATTCCCCTTGAGGGGGTCTCTGAGACTTGATCTCTACTTGAACTGCAATGTAGAAGATGTCAAGAGAAAGCTGCTAAAGAATCTTGCTCCCACACATCTATGCTCACTGAGGTGGGCCATAGCCACATGTCTCCATCTACTGAGAGCATCTGCTACAAAATTTTCCTTCCCCTTCACATGCTTGATCTCCATATCATACTCACAAAGCAACTCCATCCAACGCTGCTGACGAGCATTGAGATTGGGCTACGTGAAGAGGTGGCAAAGACTCAAGTGATCTATCCTGAGTGCAAATCTCCTGCTAAGAAGAAAGTGTCTCCATCGAACCAAGGTATGCACAACTACCGCAAGTTCAAGATCATGAGTCAGATAATTAAGCTCATAATCCTTGAGTTTGTGAGAATAAAAGGCCACTACTCTGCCCTCCTGCATCAACACACCTCCAATACTTACCAACGAAGCATCCATGTAAACAAAGAACTCACCATGAGGATCCGACATTGCAAGAATAGGTGCTGTAGTGAGACACTCCTTAAGTGTACTGAAGGCCTGCTCGCACCTGTCTAACCAAACAAACTTCTTCCCTTTCCTCTGTAGGGAAGTGATGGGTTGTGCGATCCGAGAGAAGTCATGAACAAATCTATGGTAGTAACCTGCTAATCCCATGAAGCTGCGCACCTCAGTCATAGTAGTGGGTGCTGGCCAATCCATAATAGCTCTAATCTTGGAAGGATTGATGGTGATACCTTCTCCAAAAATGATGTGACCCAAATACTGCACCTCCATCTGAAAGAATGCACACTTGTCCAAGTTCCCGTAAAGCTGCTGCTCCCGAAGACATTGAAGAACCTAGCGAAGGTGCCCCTTGTGCTCCTCACACGTACATGAGTAAATCAAAATATCATTAAGGAAGATGAGCACAAAGTGATCTAAGAAGGTCCTGAATACCCCATTCATCAAAATCATAAATACCGCAGGGGCATTAGTCAAACCAAAAGGCAACACTGTGAACTCATAGTGGCCATATCTCGTACGGAAGTTGATCTTATGAATGTCTGCCTCTGAAATCATCAACTGATGGTAGCCTCACTTAAGATCAATCTTAGAGAAAATTGTGGCTCCTTTCATTTGATCAAACAAATCATCAATGCGTGGAAAGGGATAACGATTCTTGATCATTACCTTGTTCAGCTGGCGGTAATCAATACAAAACTGCAAGGATCCATCCTTCTTCTTCACAAAGATCACTGGTGCACCCCAAGGAGATACACTAGGTGACAGGCTCTACTCCTTGTTGGTTGTCAAATAAGGACTTTAATGAAAGCAACAGTTAGGGGATAGAAATCCATCCTCTTTAATGGGAGAGATTCCCTTATTTAAGGCAAAAGCCTTTTTACAAATGTACAACGTTTAGTTTTAAATAGAAAATTTGATACCATGGAAGTGTTTTAAATGACCAATTATCAATACAAGAGGACAAAAGAACTAGGAAGTGGGAAAAGGAAGAGTAGCATTCTTAGGAAATATAGATAGCAAAATAATTCCTTATAAATGCTGAATTAGGATCATATAAAATAAAATCATTTACGTTGAAGCCATAAGATGTTATTTCATAGACACATAGTTCCAGAGATGACATCCACAAGAATACAAAGCTTCTTGATGCAAAAGAGATTAATGATTCAATAATTTTAACAGATAGGAAAAAATGAATAACCACAGATAGAAATAGAAAGAGAAGTCTTCTTGTATTGATAGCTTTTTAACTCTTTTACACTTACAAAAATAGTCAGAGTTCCAACCCCTTAGAAGGGCGTGGAGAGCTCATTATATAGCTTACAAATTAGTTACACTTGGTAACCGTTTCTTTTAACTAAAAGATTAATTAAGGAAATGTTCAATACAATATCCTTAATTAATTTACAAGGATCTCAACACTTAAAAATAGAAGGAGGAAAAGATAAGCCAGAAGAACAAACGTCCGATTATGGTTGAGGTGGTTCCACTGATTTGAGGATCTGATATCTGAATTTCTTCAATGCTTCAACTATCTCCATACCTCATGGGATTTTTGTGTTGGTAGTGGTGTGAGACCAAGTGCCTAGAAATTTTTCCATATCTTTATTGAACACGGTATGCTCCATGTATTCTTTATTTTCCTCAGTAATTGCAGATTGAAGGAAGCAAATGTCCTTTATCTTCTCTTTGGTAATTGATTCTTCTTTGAACAAGTCTTCTTTGAAAAATGTTATGAACTGAGCTTTGATATCTTGAAGAGAGAAAGAAACACCTGAAGTTTCATCATGAAGATGGCAATGAATATATTTAAAGGCAAAGGAAACACAAGTTTTAAAAGATTCTCCTTTCTGCCACACATGATTTAATTCACCCAGTGCTTCTTCCAGAACCTTCATTTTCCATTCGACACCGAAAACCCATGCCTTTGACAATTTATTCTTGGCATTATCAAATACACTGTTGACCAACAAGATCTTCTCATCAGCTTGGCCCATAAGGCAAAGATCTGTAATACAACTGGTCCAGAGCTTCAGCTCTTTATCCATAACCCTTATTGAGGAACTGATTTTCTGTTGTAGATTAATCACCTTCTCGTTGGCCTTGAAGGCTTCCTCAATGAAATTCAAGCCACCTATAATCATATCATCAACCATGACTTCCAAAGCCTTTCCATAAGTAGAATACTTATGTATATCTTTGATGCTTTGAACTTCATCTTGGCTGAGAATCATGGGGGGGTGGAAGAGAAGCCAATGGGGGTAGGATCCAAAACCTTATCTTTGGCCATTAATGACTTGATAAAGTTTGAAAGAATTTGATTCTGTTCTTCTAACTGTTATATAGTTTGTTTACCCTTTTCTACTCATTCAATAACCTTTGTCACTATTTCTTAAAGGTTATGAACCTCACTCTCAGGAGTGGATTCCCCCATTGGGATTATAGAAAGCTCTAAATCAGAGACCAAGAGATCATGCTATGCCTTAGTAACGTTGGGCTTTGCAACCTCCAGGAACTACTGGTTTTGAGCATCAGTTACTATCCTTGAAGTGGTATTGGCTCTCTTAGCTGGAGTAGGAGTAGTTCTTAGAAGAGCTGCTACAACATCAAAATTAGGCCCTGTTATCCTAGAGGAATATTTCCTCTTCCCATTGTCAACCATGGGTTGCACCCAAGAAAAGTAGAAGAGGAGGAGGAAGGAACAAGGGGCCCAAGATCAAGTGAACTCGTGGCACTTAGAGTATTGACCACTGTTGCCTCTAGCAAAGAAGTGGAGGGAGTATCAGGAGCTTCCTTTGTAGAGGAGTCTACGGTACTAGGAGGCTCTACACTAGACATTTCCTTCTCTTTTTCAACAGTAACTTAAGGAGCCCCTGCAGGATTTGACACTTCACCATCATCACTCTCACTAAGAAAAATAATGTTCTCTGGTCCTGAAGGTAACTCTGGATCCTCAAGAAGAGGTTCTTCATCAATTGGTTCCTGCTTAACCTCTTTGATCTTCTTTTGGTATACTTGATTAGAAGGAGTAGATGAATCAGGCTCTTTCATTGAGGAAGAATGATGAGTTTTCTAAAGTACCTCGGTATTGGTTGTATGTGCTTCCTTCCTTGGTGTAGAGGTGTCTCTGGAAGAAGATCCACCCTAATTCTTCCTGAACTCATGAACCTTCTTGTCAAACCAGACTTTAGTTCTTACCAAGAACAGGGGCCATAATCTCAACCAAATCATCTCTTTCTTTTTTGTACCAATACAGATCCTCCAAAGGAGTTTGTTTGATTGTTGTCTCATATTCGAAGGACTGTAGGTCCTCATCATCCTCCTTAAGTCCTTTAGGAACTTGGTAGAGATTAAGATCTCTAATGTGTTGTAGAGAGATTCTGCCATAGTGCCTCCGTCTGGCTTCAAAATCATCTACAAAATCAGCCCAGTAATCCTTAGTATCTAGCTTGTGATGATAGTTTATCCTGAGGTTTCCTGATCAATAAACTTCTTCAGATCAAAGCAAGGTCCTGGGTATGAAGAAATGAATAGTGATAAAAGTAATATCCCTTTCTACATTTTGGGCATCCAAAGTTGTTTTACATGTATATCGTTTCCCAAAGAGATAGGGAAATGCATGTCAGTGATCTTCTTGTCTCTGCATGTCCTATATAGCTTATCAAGCTTCCTGCATAATTCAATGAGGGCCATTTTATCACTGTAGAACATAGGGAGCTTGAGAGGGTGTGCTTTCATAGCCAACCAACATGATGTATGAAAACCTCCTGAATTGGATAAAGAAAGACCCATACTTGGCTATTAAGTTCATAGCTTCATCAGAAAATCTCCTAGTAGTGTTCCCTCTAAGATTCTTACAAGTATACATGGTGAAAGCATAATTGAATCTTATAAAATTGTGATTGCTAGCTTCAAGGGTAAATTGAGGGAAGTGTGCGTAAATAGGCTCATTCTTTTGGCCCTCTATATAGGTGAAACCGAACCACTTTCGGGATGTAGCCAGCGGTATACATGAGATAAGAAGTCATATAGAACTTCTTAGTCTGTTAAACACTTAGACAACTACTCCAGTCAAATTCTTGTAAACAATTTTGGCCCAATTAATGTTTTGCTTGCCCTCGCAGATGATGTTTATGAAGGGGAACATCCAAAAGTGAAACTCATTAGTGGAAGGCAACCCCATGATATGGGCGAGCAAAATAATAAATTCAGACAGCTCATTAAAATCAACCTTGAATAATGCCATGGAGAGTTGGGATGATCCCTTTTTAGGGTTCTTTAACCATGATTTTGCTATATGTGCCTTGTATGTGTCACTGTCTTGGTCGAACAGGGTTTTGAGCTTGGGCACGAGTGATGAATTATGGAATCTTTAGTCTCTGGAATGCGTTAGGTCATGGAGGCAGGCAATGGTGGCAACATCTAGTTTCGTAATTAATTCCACATGCACATTGGTGAGTTCCTTGGTATCCGGGTTAAAATGGGCTCCGCAGGCAAGCACCATAACACCGCACACTGTACAGAGATAGGAAAACCAGCCGCGGTATGCAAGTCCACTATCACTGATAATTTGTGCCATGGGAGTAGGATTAGAGCATGTTAATCTGCCCCAAAAATCCCCAAAATCTAAGTGGTCGAACCTCACTGTCTCCGATATCAGGTACAGAGGTTTCAAGAGGTGACACCTATTCTTGACCCTGAAACTTGATCTTTATTTTCATAATGTGCAGGGGAATAACCTTTCAAGATCAAAATCATGATGAGAATGTAGGGGATACAGGGGCACGAGCAAGCGAATTAAATGGCAAGGATTCGAGAAAAAGATGGCAAGCGAGCAATGTGACAAATGCGTAGGAGATAGTTCAATTAAATAGTTGTTTAGGACAGAGAGAAGGTCATTAAATGCACATTAAATTCACCTGTGCACCCAACTCAAAAAGATGAAAAAGTAGGAAAAAGAAAAGAAAACTGGCCCAGACAGTCTTTGGTACATTTGGGACATGAGGGAAACGAAGGACGCAATCCAGCCGATGTGGGAAATGTGGGCCCAAATGAGCACGGGGTGGTCCAGGAAATTAGATACGCGAAGGACATGAGGGACGCGAGGGATGGTGATTCGACTGATGCGCATGATGCAGGGAAAGCAGGAACAGAAAGCCCAGACGCATTTGGGACCGATGGGACAAAAGTACGCTCAGGTAAAAGGGAAGTCCGGGAAAACTTGGGACAAACGGGCCAAGAAGTTTCAAAAAAGCCGACAGTTATGAATTTGCGGGGAGAGTGGACCTATCGGTGAACAAAAGGCCTAGAGGTACTTGGGAGATGAGGGACAAAACATGTTTGACAGACCCGCAAGTCACCAAAAAGACTCTAAAAGACGCAATTTTTACTATCTCTTCAAGTTTTCTCGTCATTAGAACAGTACTAAAGGTGCAAACAATTTTAAAAATTCTGACTTTCAAAAGAGGGGAAATTTTTAGAAGGACAACACTCTCGGAACCAGGTCTATATGAAAATCAATCTCACGTGGGGGTGGTAACCCCGATAGCTCCCCTAGAAAGACATCTGCAAACTCTCTCAAAACAAGGGTGATCGTGTAGCGATGGGTCCACTAGACCCATCCTTTGATCTGTCACTAATTGTAATAGCATACATATGGGAACCCCGTCGCACACAACGCTTAAGTTGCATAGCAAAGATGGTGCGAATAGAAATGGGTCTCCTGACCCCTGAAATCACTGACTCAACTCCCAAATCATCTGCACGAGATATAACCTTGTGGTAACAATCCACTCTGGCATTGTGTGCATACAACCAATCCATACCGAAGATGACTCCATAAGAGCCCAAAGGAATGATACATAGATCCGTGGTAGTGGTGAAAGGTCCCAAATCCACCACACACTCCTTAACTAAGGAGTCTACAGAGATATTGGCTCCAGAAGCCATCTCAACATCCCAACTATGACCTTTCCTAACTGCCACTAGTCTACATCGCTCTACTAAATATGGTGCAATGAAAGAATTAGAAGAATTAGAATCAACACAAGATGGAGGTAGGGATACCACCAATGCTACCTGCAGTCTTAATAACTATACTCTGATGCTCTTCCTGACGGTTCTCAACCGCTGCATACATCCTATGACTATGCCCCATATCACCAACAATAGGCTCTGAGATCTATTTCTTACCCTTGTTGTTAGGGTTCTGTGGGCAGTCTCTCCAAAAATGTCTAGTAACACCACAACCAAAACAACGGCTTGATCCTCTCCCCTGTGTAACAGGTCTAGTCGATACTTTAGAGGTCTGTGGTGTGGATACTGATGATCTAGCTATGGTCTGTTGAGGTCTCTACTGGCAAGCTCCTACTAAGTGAGCTCACTAGGCACCCTGCGTCCTGATGGGACCCCTAGGAGGAGGCACCATACTCCATCCTCTCTATGCATCAAATCTCTGTGGAGGTCTATAAGGTGGGCAAGACTGTTACTACTGCTGTTGTGGTCTAAAGGATGACTGTGTTGAACCCTGTCCACTACGAGGAAGGGGTACTAACCCCCTCGATCTGTTATCTTACATCTGTTGTATGCAGCTCCAGACTCGGTCTCTAGCCTGCTGGGTCTTTACCCGAGTCTCCTATGCTATATAGGCCTTCTCGATGGCCTTAGTTAATGTCTGTGGACAATGGATCCGTACTACACCTCCAATATCTAGATTCAGGCCCCAGATGAAACTGTGGATCCACACCTGCTCATCGTGCATGTAATCAATGTACTGGACTAGATCTAGAAATCTACTCTCATACTCAGCCACTGTAAGAGATGCTTGTCGGAGGTCATGAAACTCATCTATCCACTGCTGTATGAACCTCCGTGAAAAATATTTGTTCTTGAAATGCTCCTCAAAGAGCTCCCAGGTAACTGTCTTAGAATCAACATGGAGCTTCTACTCCTCTGTCCTTCACCAGGCACCAGCTCCATCCCTTAGTAGATGGATCGCAACACGAGATTTCGTGTTGCTAGAACAAGAACAGAGCTTGAAGCATCTGCTCAAGCTCACCAACCAGGCCTCTGCCTAAAATCCACCTATGTCACTTAAATAATGTGATGGTCGAAGCTTCCGGATCTCCCTGATGTGATCTACAGCTGTGGTATGATGGCCTCTAGGTCTCTCTGCATGCTCATCCCTAAGCCTAGGGCTTTGAGACCTATCTCTATGTCTTGAAACTCAGTCACCCTATCCCCTCTACGGTGACTCTACCCTGGCTAACTCTGCATGGGAGTTCTCTCCTCCATGCTCCTCGTTGGGTCAAGGAGATACTTGATCCTCAATGGAAGGGACTCTGTCATGTTTGGTTGCATGTCCTCCTACAGATCCTCGACGTAGAGCGACATTAACATCCTGAAGAGTCTGTAAAATATTGGGTAGGATGGCTGCTACAACATGATCTAGTGGTGGTAAGTCTAGGTCTATGTGAAAATTCCCCTCGTCCCGTCTGCACCTCCTGTACAGACCAAGGCGAGAGTTAGTACATTTTTCTAAGTTTTTTTTTTCAATTTCCATGTTTACTAAAATATGCAATTTCTAGACTAAGTTGTTTTCTAGATTTAAAAGTGTACTAGGTTTAAGTTTCATGTCTCAATTTTTCTAGTGTGCCCAATGGTCCAAGATTTTGAACCACTACTCTGATACCAAGTGTAACACCTGCTAAAACAACCCACTTGAGACCCAAGAAACAACCTAGGGTCAGTTAGGGAAAATTATGGAATAATTTTTTTTGACTAAAAGAATCTACTACCAGGTTACAAGACAACAGTTGTCACTAACAGGGTCTAGAGCAATTCTAACCTAATAGACATACTTTTCTTTTATTAGCAAAAGTTAGAGGTCATAAGGTCCAAAATTTCAGGGTTAGAAGTTTCAATTAGGCTCAGAGGAAATTTCCTCACCATACCCACTCTCTAACAGGATTAAAGATTCAACTAGATTTTTCTCACATTTAGCGTATTAAAAATTTCCCTAAATCACTCCCATTGGATAAGAATTTTTTTCACCTTTCCAGTGATATAAAGAAGTCCTCCTAACTCCTCATATTTATCAAGTTATGGGCCGACTGGCCTTTGAGTGAAAATTTTCCCCCAAGAGCGGGCTTGCAGGGTCAGGAGTGAAACTTTTCCCAAAGGGCGGTTTGACGGGCCGGGAGGCAAAAACACATTTGCGCCTGCACTCCTACAGGTCCGTAGTCCACAAGGGACATGTGGCACTCCCTAAGGTAACGCGGGAAAAAAAATGAGGAAAGGCGGGGCGACAGGGAAAAGGTTGGCTTAACACCCCGAAGGGCTAAGAGGGTACAATGACCCGTGCCTCTGTCGACACCTCGTGATGCCACGTGGTAGCCCTTGATTGACTGCAGGACGGCAGAACAGTGGGGAAAACTTGGAAAAAATTTCAAAATATTTCTGAGGTCCGCAAGGGACAAAAAGGGACCCGTCCCTCCGTCGATGCCTCGTGATGCCACATGGCATCACCTGATTGGTTACGGGCCGAGAGGGAAAATTTGGAAAATTTTCTAAAAACACTAAGTTAAAAAGGGGATTCGCCCCTCCGCTGACACCTCATGGTGCCACATGGCAGCCTCTAATTGGCTGCGGCTCGACGGGGGTAGCGGAGAAAATTTTGAAAATTTTTCCAAAAATTTTCCTAAGCCTCAAGGGAGAAATTCGGGCCACGGGCCCGCCAAGAAAATTTTCCCAAAATTTTAACGTCAAGTGAAGAAAACTTCAAAAAGCCATAAATTTTGATAGAGAGCTCGGGTTTGGGAAAATAAGGACTTTCTGGAAAGCTCTCGATGTCCTCTTTGGAGAGAGATCATTAATTTTAGATTTTGATAAAATTTAAGGGGCCAATTTTAAGAAAACAGCCTGCAGGCTTATGTAGTGCGAGTTGGTAAATTTTCACTTGTTAGATCTGTTCAATTTGATCTTCCTCCTCTCTCAATATGTTAAATAGACATGGAGGATTGTTCCTATATGGATTTAACGAAGGATTCAAGGTTCAAATTTTCTAAACGATTTGCAATTTGAACATTTCTGTTTCTTGACAGAAAACGACTGTAAAATGGTTTGAGCCCAATTTTGCTAAGTTTTGAGATATTTCCTTAAGTGTTTTTGTCTATTTGAACTCGTTTAGGGAATACTACTTCAATTCAATCATTTAATTTGTTATTTTATCACTATAAGTTCGAACTGTGAATTTTTGGTGTAATTAATTGCCAGTTTTAAAATTACAAATAACAGGGATCAAATCTTGATGGATCTATTTGCCATTTCTTCTTCCAAGTACTTATAATACATTCTAATTCCAATCTAACAAATTTTAGTTGATTCAAACCAAACCATTCAATACCAAAAAGAAATTTTGATTGCAAAATTTTCACATTTCAAAGAGACAAAATACTATATTTTTCTCATAGGCATTTCTTCCTTTCAAATAGAGATTTAAATACATTGATATGATCAGATTCACTACAACAATGCAATTTGAGAAAAGCATTACATTCATTTATTGATTCCAAAATACAACTTGCAACTTCCTTCTTTCATTTCTTCCAAAATCATTTATTGTATATAGGGCAGACAATACATTTTCTTTTCACATGTTCCACTTTACCACTTTTCAAACAGAGATTTCACAGAGTATGAAAAACACATATTTACAATGGAATAACATCATATGGACAAGACAAAACCATTTTCATTAATTCAAATGAACTCTTACAACTTCCTTTCCATTTGATTACAAAATATAGTATACCAACCACGTAGATCATTTTTTCACATTCTTTCTAAACAGGATACATAGTGTAACTCTTCTACATTTCAAATTCCACTTTCAAAACTGTACAACATCTTTCTATTACAAACACTTACAATACCATCCACTTCAAGTGGGAAGGTTACAATGAGATTTCTTTTCACAAGGGGATTGTCAACTATATTTTCTCAGCTCCAGGATAACAACATGCATTCTTCTCATTCTTCCAATTTGATCACAACAGGAGTAGGGGAAAGGCAACGCTCTCCACCCAACTAAGACATCCAATGAAAAAGAGAAGCCATCCTTTTTCATTGGCCCCAGAGCCCCAACCACAATGCAATAAAAGGTGTGATCCAACTCATGGCAACAACAAGCTTCCACAAACATACAAGCAACATTTTCACAATAAAGCACAATCCAAAACATAATGCAGTTTTACAACTACATTAACACATAACAACAAAATACTAAGCCTTCATCAAGCAAGCCAAATGAGCAAGAACTATGGGGGATGCTTCTTATGTGTTCTAAACAGGGAAATGGGTATCACCACCTGAGTTACAAACTACCAAAGAAGATAGTATATCAAAGCCCTGACATTCCTTATGCCTCTGCCAAGTACCCGTTATTCCTCACATTTCCTTATATCTCCCGAACCTCTTATGGCACCCCATAACGAGTAAAAAAATGCAAGCTATTTATTTGTAAGGTGGAACCCAAATCCCAACTCCCTCCACCTTTATACTTCCCTAAAACACACTTGTGCCTCCCACAAAATACACCCCATAGTCTTCTCTTACACCTTTCCTAGGCCATCTACACACACCCACAACAGTAACAAACATACCAGCATTACATTTTCATAAAAGGGAAAAGAAGAGTATTTCTAAGAGCCAAGCTCTTACCTCGCCATGATGGAGTTTGTTCCAAGTTCAAAACAACAAGCTCCTTCTAATGCAAGCAATCCAAAAATCAACCCAATACAAGCATGCAACAATCCTCCAAAAACTTCTCCAAACAAGAGCTCCCAAAACAAAAAGAAAATTCACCCAAAATGAAGTCTCCCAAAAGTGAAGCAACCCAAATCAAGATAAGGAATTTGAATTTTATAGAAGAGGGAAGATAAGAAGATGAGGTGGATCCATGTAGGATGCCACATCACACATCCTCAACCCCAAACACCAAGTCAACTTCATTATCCAAAGCATAATAAATAGGTGGGTGAATAATATGACAGTTTACTTACACACTTAAACAAGTCCATACCCCATAAGGACTGAAATTAAATTATGTAAGAAAAGTACAATTACAACATTCAAATTGACTTGTAAAATGCATAAAAAAATCTAAATTTAACTCTCCAACCATAGGTAATATTGGTATGTAAATTTACGAGGTTTGGGACAAGTTTAACTTGTCCCACAAGCCTTCAAAATCAACCTCCAAGGACAAATTCGAATTTCCAAGAAGGTGGAGTGTTTCACACTCAAAAGTTAACTTACACATCACTTACAAGGTCACTTACACATTCTTACAACACTTTAAAACATGGCCAACAACTCTATTAATTACATTTTTATGACATCCTTTAATTAATTAACTAAACAATATGATTACTCACAATATTTACACACCATTAAATAAATAATGAAAGGGGTAAGTGCACTACAACCTAAACACATGCAAACATACAAAAAGGGACCGAATAAAAGAAACACATAATAGAAAAAAAATACATGGATCTTTAATTAAAACAATTCAAAGAAAATTAGGAAAGTTTATTCAGAAGAGTTCATTGTACAACTCGACACCCATAAAAACAATCCAATCAAAGGAGGCAACAAATCTAGGCTTTGTGCAATCTTATCTTGTGCCCCACAACAAAGATTGAAATATAGATCTCAAGAACAATTATGATTGTAATTCAAAGGGGTTTTAATTAAAATGTACTAATTTTTGTCGATTCATTCTATTTTTTATATTTTTAGGGGCTGGATTTAACCTACATTGAAAACACTAGGCCATATAGATGTAAATAATTTTCTTGAAAGGTCACCAATGACTCATAAAATAAAAAATTCAGTCAAACTTCATCAAGGATGGGTTAAGATGCACAGGAGAAAAATACCTCTTTCTGTGCTGGGTAGAATACAAAACTTCCTCTGCTTTCTGTTGCACAAACACCTTTTCTTTATATTGCAACAACCATGGAGAAATGAGAATCCGTATTTTTTTCCTTATATTAGACACCCTGCCACACAGAAATATGATCCACTAGCATTTGTTAACAAATGCAAAAGAAATATGGAATTATCAATTTTCTCATGGATTAACATAAAAAAAATGATTAAAACAAATTTAAGGGAGATACATCCCGCAACAGACAAAACCTTGTTTCTTAGTCATTCTGTATCCTTCAAAACCCATGATTCAGTTGAAAGGGGCATCATTACATTCTTCTTTGGAACATTGAAGGATAAATCTAAAAACTCGCTTCATTTAGGCTTGTGTATACAATTTCTTAAAAATGACAAGCCTGGGTTTAAAAGTTAAAAATATCAGTTCCTCTCATATACTAGATCTTAATATTTAACAAGAAAAATGAGTTTCAATATTTTTCTAATGGCACTCAATGCTAAAATAAAATGTGAAGTAATATAAGGCGTGAACAACATACTTCTTATTCTGCTACAGTTTTCCAAGCATCTGATTATCGCTCTTCATCTGCACCTTCTTTGCAACATAGCCTCCATCCTATAACCAGCCAAACTATTTTTCATAACTTATATTTATCCCAGTTAATAACAGTTGCAATAACTACGGAGAAATGATAATCCAAACTTTCGACTAACCTACAAATATGAAAGATGAATTTTCCTAGAGTTTGGCATAAACAAATCACCTTCTGACATAAAATAAATTAAGAGATTTACACCAATAAAATATGCATGTAATTGTAGCCTAATTCGCTATAAAGTATAATAACACTTTAAATGGAAAATACCTGTAAACAGGGAATAACTCGCAAATTATGGAAATCAATAGGAAATTATAGAAGATACTTACCAGGAAGACAACCTTGGCCATGGTCTGCTCTCTCTTCTCCCTTGAACCCAAAATAGAAAAGCAACAAAAAAATACAGAAAACCCATAAATACTACTGACTGAAAGACCCTTTCACAACAATATATAAAGACCAAAATAATAAAGATTCAACCACGAAAAAAAAACACGGCCATGCATTAAATCATGAAACAAAATAAAGTTGCAGAGGCACAAGAACAAAACAAAAAACTTGCAACATCAGGTCTCTTCTTCCCATCAGCCAATAATGTGGTCTTTGCCAAATTCCATGCATATCATAGAGAATATTCTAAGTCTCATGCTTAGATCTGTTTCGTACAACAATATTTTTAAAGATTTTAAGTCCATACAATGTTAGAAAATCAAAAAATCCATCTATAAAGCCATCAAAAGGTTCTTCTTGGGTGAACAGTATATTGTTGAATCTACGAGGGCTAGGGTTAACTCAGAGGTGGCATCCTAATTTGTTTCTTGACTACTTCTAGTGCGACGGAATATAACGGAAGTCAAAGTCATTTTGTTCCATTTTATCAAACTCCAACATCGTTTCAATTTGGATGAAGTGTTGGCAAATTACAATTTGGTTTAGCCATTCTCAATCGTGGATAGGGAAGGGAAAGCTTTAGCAGATTGTTCTAAAGTCTGAGGGAGTGGCTAGGTTTCACGAAAAGATGGGGTTTTCTTATATTTTTTTGCTACAGACTGCTCAGGCTGCTACAATTTGTAACTCCCACTAAAACACACAAATACAACACCGAAAAACTTGGATAACTTTTTTTTACTTGCTTGGAGTTTACTCAACAACACAGGTGACCAGAAAGGGCTACAATCATCTCTCAATAAGATTGACACAATGTTGACCACATAGGCAACAAAGAAACATCCACCACCCATCATGAACAATTCACTTTTCTCTTCGACAAGGCACAACATAAAAGTCCAACCACAATACAAAGTTACAATTAAGGACATCCCATGGTGTAAAATCTTTTAAGATTATGTATTTACTAAAAACATCTTTCAAGAATTGACTTTAGGACCTAGAAGATTCATGTTTTGATTCGTATTATTCTTCTTACAAAGGTGAAATTCTTTCTTTTATACTAATGACTAATTAGCTTAAGATCAAGTTTTCTAAAAGACGATCATCAATAATATGTCAATAACTTGCTTAATTCGTTTAATTTATAAAGGACATTTTCCATTTCTCACAAGCTTATTTATTCATACTCAAGCTATCAGAAATTACTAGCTATAAACAACATGATGAACTTGATAATCAATCAAAGAAATACAAATAATAATGGTAGAAGGTCGATCACTTAAGCGTGCAAACACAACAACCAGAGAATGAGGATACATCTATGTGGTCCACTTTAACACTAACAACTATTATTGCTAAAACAAGCAGATTTCAAGAGGAACAAAGAGATTTCCCAGCAAAGGATCCAAACCCACAACAAAAAGTAACAGAGACAAACCAATTTCAGGAGAGAGAAGGTTCTATTTCATGATAGTTTTAAATCTTAGCAATTGTAGCAATGGTAGGTTTATCTTGCCTAATTTCCAGCTTCTAGCAGTAACATGGACACCTCACAGACTTGCAGCAACACTCCTCAGGTCGAATCTCATCTCTTCCACTAGTTGGGCACTAAAACCACACTCAATCCCACGTTGGCACAGGTAGGGAGCTCCAAAATCCACGAGTTTCATCTGTTAGAAAATAAATATGGTCTCAAAGACTACCATGACTGTAGTATAAACACCAAATGGGTTTATTGAAAAGGCCTAGGAACATGTGAAGACACGAGGAAACCCAGACTCTATAACCTTGCAAACATCCTTCCAGCCTGCGTAAAAATGGGATGCAAGAGCAGGACAGGGGCATCCATCAAAGCACATGGGAAAACAGATTTGTTTTGTCAGTTGTATTGAAGGTACCTTAGGAGTCACATATGCAAAATGTGGAAGCGTATACACGAGGCATGTAAACTGTTTGAAAAAATCTTCAAAGAGTGAGGTCTAATGGGATTGCCATGATTTGGGGCAGTGTTCTCCTCAAGGCAGTATACGCATCCCAAAAAAAAATTTCCCCTTCACTCCTCAAAACTCATAAATTCCTCCTCCTAGAGAAACCCACGAAGCCAACAACTAGAGTAGAACAAGATATGCATAAAAGGATCTTATACACAACCCTGCATCACCATAAGCAACCAAAAGGTGTCTAATCTACTCAGTTCACCTTTGTCAGCATGCACACAAGTGCTAAATAGGAGATTTGAAACAATTATGGATGTCCACCCCAACATAAGGAGAGAGAATTTGCCACTTTTCAGATGTAGGCACCATGGGAGGAATATATGTAGGGCAGAGAAGAAGCGACCAGGAGGGAGAAGATTTTGACAAAAATACTGAAAAGTTCCAATCCTTTACTTGCAAAACACCAAAACCACACGGCCAACAACATTGGCAAGAGTAAAACATCAAGAAAACAAGGCAGAGAAAATGAACCAGCTAAACAAAACTAAT
Source organism: Taxus chinensis (assembly GCA_019776745.2). Taxonomy (NCBI): domain Eukaryota; kingdom Viridiplantae; phylum Streptophyta; class Pinopsida; order Cupressales; family Taxaceae; genus Taxus; species Taxus chinensis. The sequence continues at coordinate 633,196,999 of CM034150.1, read as the reverse complement.
AGCCAAAGAAGGAAGGTATATGGTGAGGGGCAATATTAATTAAATTAAAACACTGGCAGGAGCTCAACTACTCCCACCCGCCAACAAGCAATCAAGACAATAAGTTTTTAGCCCAAAGGTAAGCTTCTCCCCCATGCCAAACACAAGAAATGGTGGATGGATATTTCCATAAAATTTACCAATAAATTGCCATTAAATTCAAGGTATGCATGGAGCCAAGGGGGGAAACTGGTGGTTGAAACTTCAAACGCAAACACAAGACTACAACCAACCATGGCACCACAATAGGATATCCTTTTCTATTGCGCAAAAAGAGGCTCGGTCTATGCGAGCGATCAAGAATACAATAGAATAGTTTAAAGATAATTAATAATAATATTGATAACCATCAACAATAAAATAATAATAAAAACAATAATCGCCAATCAACAATTAAAATAATAATATCATTATTATTAATCATAATAATAATGGTCGACAATCAAGCTCGATAAATAATAATTATAACTAATGATCAACAATTCATAATAATAATAATTATATGGATATTTCTTTTAAAAGGGCACGCCCTAACATCCTTACAAAAATGGATATTATAAAAGAGTTACAACACCAAATAGTCAATCAAGCCATCTATTTGGATTCAAGAGCATGATTTGCCTTTAATAAGATAATCGTAAAGGATGCTACAGAGGCCCACAACTAGAAGCATTGACCACGACACGAGAAGGCAAGATGGAGAGGAGGGATGCTAATTCTTCTCTGCAACAAGGTCGAAGGCAACTAACGATCAATGAGCCCACACAAATTTTCAACGCTTAGCAACATGGTCACCGAAGTAAGAACTAGAGTAAATGTCAAATGAGGCATTACACAATTGTTAGCAGAAGAAAGTCGGAAAGTTCCAGTCGTTCAACTTCCAAGGTGGAAGTCATTCAGTTGGATGGTTGAATGATTTTCTCATTTAGATTTATTTTTTGTTTGTGGTCATTTCTCAATTCCTTCTATTTCCTGCATGGTCTGCAGGCTTTTGTGGTTTTCGATGGCTTGGGTAATGTGTTAGGGGTGTTTACTGTTATGGATATATGCAAGTGTGACCTTCAATCCCCTGGCACTAAGTTCCAAATAAAATCATTAAATTATTTTTAAAAAAGTATTAGAAAATCACCTTATGATATATTATACTAATTTATAATTAGTATAATAATATTAATAATGAGTAATATTAATATATTATAAAATTCATATACTCTACAATCACATAATTATATATAATATCAATAATCAATATATTGTAGTTATAATATAATATATATAATATTTACATATGCTATATTATCATATGTTATATTAAAATAAATTCTTCTTAATATTTCATTAACTTAATAGATTAATAAATCATTAAAAATATTGTTATTATTAATATAAAGTAAGTTTAAATATCATATATATTTATTATTGCTACTACAATTATTACATATTATACACTCATTATAATTAATTTATATATAATATTAATTAGTTGGATGGTTGAATGATTTACTAGTTCGGGTTTATTTTTTGTTTGTGGTCGTTTCTCAGTTCCTTCTGTTTCCTGCATGGTCTGTAGGCTTTTGTGGTTTTTGATGGCTTGGATAATGTGTTAGGGGTGTTTACTGTTATGGATATATGCAAGTGGTACCTTCAATTTCCTGGTACTAAGTTCCAGCTAAAAGCATTAAATTATTTTTTTAAAAGTATTATACAATCACCTTAAATGTATTATACTATTTTATAATTAGTATAATAATATTAATAACGAGTAATATTAATATATAATAAAATTCATATACTCTACATTCACATAATTATATATAATATCAATAATCAATATATTGTAGTTATAATATACTATATAATATATATAATATTTACATATATTATACTATCTTATGTTATATTAAAATAAATTCTAATTAATATTTCATTAACTTGATAGATTAATAGATAGTTAAAAAAATTATTACTATTAATATATAGTATGTATAAATATCATATATATTTATTATTATTATTGTAATTATTATATATTATACAGTCATTATTATTAATTTATATATGATATTAATATATAATAAAAGACTAGTAATATCAATAATTTATTATATTATTATATAAAAATGTAATTATTGTAGTAGATTTTTTATTAAATATATTTTATTATATGATTATTATCTAATACATATTTATTGTTTAAGTGGTATATTATAATTTTCATAATATAAATATAGTATATACTATATCATTATTTATATTACAAGGACTATTTTGACTATGATATTAATATATTTAGATTTTTTATTAAATATATTTTATTATCTAATTATTATCTAATACATAATTATTGTTTAAGTGGTATATTATAATTTGCATAATGTTAATATAGTATATATTATATTGTTATTTATATTATAAGGACTATTTTGACTATGATATAAATATATTTATACTATATTTATTCTATATTATTAATAATAAAGAATAAATATAGTATTTATACATAAAATATTATTTATACTTTAGTTATTCTATATTATTATTTATAATTAATATATTAATTTATATAATATTAATATCTAATAAAATACATACACCCTATATATATATATATAAGCCATTTTATTTAATATAATATTAATCTATAATTAATAGTAATATTAGTGATATCAATAATTCATTATATTACTATAAAATTAAAATATTTTATTATATAAAGCCATATATATGATAGTAGATTTTTTATAAATTTATATAATTATATTTGCATTATCTAATTATTATCTAATATGTAGGGATAAGGTAGGTAGTTAAAACAAATGCATGGCAAATACAATTGCGCAGCAATTAATTTAATGTAACTATGTGCCAAATAATTACAAAGTAATATGAAATTCGACCCAAGTAATATAATGACATTCCAAATGAAATATGGCAATAAAGACCACTTGTCAGTCCCCGATAGGTAAATCGAACTGGTGGTGGTTTGAGGATCCACCACGTCAGGGATGATATAATCGTCCTCACGGCGGCCAGGGTCCCCTCCGTAACAAAATTTTAACTTTTTGCCTGGCGAAGATTGAAGGTAGCAAACTAATACTTTGTTTTTGTCCTCTTTCTCCTTTTTCCACTTGTCCACTACCAACTAGGCCACTTGGCCAATTGTGCACACGTACACGTCACCTTGGACATGTTGACCAACATTGACCTTCCAGTTGACCAAACTTTGACTAGACATATCTTGAGCTCAGAGTGTCTATTTTTCATGTTCTTATAGTCATCACAAAGATCTTTGAAGGCTCTACTCCTCTTGTATGGTTTAGGAAAGTTTAGGGAACATTTTACACTGAAATTGATCCCCTGATCACAAGATAATTAACGCAATAGTGGCCATAAATAGATAATTGTGCACACAAGACAAAGGGAAAATCTCACAAATAGTGGAAAACAATAACAAGCAATGTAATATATAATCATGGAAGTAAGTAATATTGCATAACAAATGCTACACACAAAGCACCCTTTAGCATGTTAGAAAGATTAGAAGTATGTCAAAGCATGTATGAATTGATAAAGTACTGTGTTATGAACAAAAATGAAATAATAGCACCTGTACTATACAAATTTGGATGCCCCCATGAATCTTTTTGGGACTGGTAACAGGTACTACACCAAGCATCCATGTTGCATGTAATAGATACATAGAATCTGCGATCACAACTAGAAAGGAAAGTGAACACGCATGTGTATATGCTAAATATAAGGACATACATGATATCTATCTAGCATGTGTAATAAAGTGAATCATGTAAAAGCAAATGTAAGCAAGAGTAATTGTAACCAAGATATGCATTATGTTGTGGATGAGATGGAATGGAATGTTCTGTGAATGATAGAAGTTGCGTGCCCCTGAGTGGATGTGTATCTATGCAATGAGTTTCATTTATTTATGCCCCCTTAGTAGTTACGAATGAATTATAAACATGAGTGCATCATCGGGAAATGTTTTGAGCGATGTTTCGCCATTTATTAGAAATACTTGATGAATAAAACATGGATTATTAAGTATAGAATGAAGATGTGTAGATGATATTGAATGTGTCATATGGATGAGTGATCTTGAAGAGGTGATGATTTAGTGTAAAGCATATATCATAATTGCTAGTAGGAATCATGATTTAGCCTAAAGAGTATATCATGTAATATATGACTAGGATGTTAGAAATCATGATTAATTATCCTGAAGTGTATATCACGAAATGTATGAATAGGATGTTAGATAGTGTTATGATTTAGCACAAAGTTTATGTCATGAAAATGTGTGAACAAGATGCTAACTAGGAATGTCGCATTGTGTGATAGGAGGATGAATGGGTTGATTTGTAATGGTCAAGTGTAGGATGATGTAAGTGTGATGAGGTCCATTTGATTCGTAAACCCTCAACATTTCAGTATGGAGTGAGGGACTAAAAGGCGTCATAGGGTGATGAGTGCAACACGTAAAAGTACATGTAAGATAGATATAATGTCAATGTGTATAGTGATTAATGCACCTAGTGTGTGTTATGCGAATTGTAATTTGTGTAATGTGTAATATATAGTGTGAGTAAGGAATGCTAGAAGTGTTTGTGAATATGCCAAGTGTAAAATATGTAATATGGCCAAGTGATGATAAGGATATGTTATGAATGTGTCAAGTATGTGAGAATGTGTAGTGTGTAATATTGTGTAGTGTGTAATGTGTAGTGTGGAATGTGTAATGTGTAATGCAAGATATGTAGATTGTATAAGTGTGGAGGCACAATGCGTGTATGATGTCGAAGATGAGGATGATGTAAAATTTATAATAGTGTAGTGATGGATATGTGTGAGTAATGATGTGTAATGTAGTGTATAGGGTGTGATATGTAATAGTTCTTAATGTGTAGTGTGTGAGGTTCATATGTATAGGATGCCCTCAATAGTTAAGTGTGAATCATAGCACAAAAGAGCATCATCAGGTAATGAAGATATGAATGTGTGTCAAGATATGTATGAGAAGGTAAGTTTGTAATAAGGTGAATGTAACATGCATTAAGATGCTAGGGGGAATGAGCATGATGCCCCTCGAGTGTGGGATGAGGAAAGAGATCAAGTAACATCATCTAAAAGGTCGTCATTGTCAGGATAAAAACTGATTAGTGAAGCATCAGAGACTTGATAAGCAATAGTGTTAGGTTGATCGAGCAAGAAGCCATTGAGGCATAAATTATACATGCCCATAGCATATTCCTTGTTAGTAAAAGGAGGTAACGGAAACCTGTGTGCATACCACCGAGTGAGATTAGGTGAATAGCCAAGGAATGAGTCATTGCAAATAAAAACGTTGCTAAATGGGATGGGGAATGATATATCAATAATCATGGTGTAACATGCCCTTGATGTAAGCAAGACAAGATTGTCCTAATGTAAGTGGAGAAGAACTAGGGGCTCACGCAAGGTAAATGGTGAGGTGAAAGACATGCAAACCATAAGAAGTGATGCGCCCGAATTAGCTGGAACTTGACAAGGTCATAACTTGAGCTCTAGGTGTCCGTTTGAGTCCATTTTTTTTTTCAAAACCACATGTTTTGATGAGACGAACGCAAGCGGCAACCAGCCCTACCGGTTGGGGCAAGTTTTCAACATGTTTTCGGGCCCTAAATCCACCATCTTGAGGCCGAAAATTAGGATTTAAGTTATAGTTTGGTTTTTTCCTATTTTTGAGCATTAGTTAATTTTAGTCTATTACTTGCATTGTGAGTTAGAAAGTTGGCAATTCCTCTAATTTAGGGATGTAGAAGATGCGTGGCAATTTCTGTGCCCGTAGGAATAAGCAAGCGAACTTACTAAGAATAGCAGGTTCTAGTAAACTGCTAAAAATAGTAATTTCCGCCACCTAGAGTAGATTTAGTCAGAGTTAGCTAGAGTTTACTTGGCAACTCGAGTTGGGAGTTATTTTCCTATTTAGGAAACATTGTAATTCATTATTTGATAACGAAGAAGGAGATCTATTTTCTTTTGGAGTTCATTTTATTGCAGTTTATCTGGTTGTTCTTAATTTGGCTACATAAGAAGCAGTGATAATGATGAATCCATAATAGAGATGAGGATCATGAGTTAGAGGATAAAGATCCTGGAAGAGAATCATATCTAAGTTAAACCATCATGGGAACATATAGTGGACATCGTAATCATTCATGAAAGTGTGCATGTAAACAAAGGCCGCACTGATGAAGATGATGGTTGAGAAGATGTAACAGGTGGAAGGACATACGATGCTTAGAGAGGCCCCCTATAAAGTACATAACATTTTTTAGTAAGAGGAGGAGGTGATGAAGTTGATGGAACCATATCTAGAATGAAAATATTAACATCTAAGTGAGGCAGAGAATCTATAGGCTGTGGCTCATCAATAGTAACAAATATTTGAGTTGGAAGCGTAGTAGCTAGGATCACGATCATTCATTGAACACACATTGTTGCTAACTTAATTTAGTATATAGTCATATGGAAGAAGTTGACAAAGAATACCATTTTTACCTTTAATTTCCATCTTGTTTTGTTGGGGTAGAACTTGGTTCAAGGGACAACTTAAGCATCTTAATCTATCATCCACTTCTTAATTTATTCCAAAGTTGTTCTGGAAGACATTGGAAAAAAAAAATCTTCTTCCTAATCTTTAATTATACAAGACTTATCCAACATCATGATTTGTTTTATAGAAATCTGATATGATTCTGATTCTTCAACCCAAATTGTTTTATCTTCATCATTCAATTGTTGGGTAGGAGGACAGAGCTTTAGATTCTTAGTACCACTTCCACTGAAACCTAAGAATGCATCAGTAGTGGCCAATCATGGCCTTCCAAGAATAATAGGATAACATCCTAAACTCGCTTTTGGTTGAAGGAAAATGAAGTCAGCAGGGGTATTCCAAAGAGTTAACCACCACAACAATTTCCTCAAGGACTCCTTCATGACTCACTATTGATCTATTTACTAACTACAATACTATAGTTGTTGGCCTTAGTTCTAACTTTAGGTCATCCATAATTTTCTTAGTTGTGGCATTAATTTCTGCCCCTAGGCCCAATCAGATATTTCTTGATTTTAGTTCCATTGATTGTAACGTTTTCCAAGGGACTTCCTAGAACTATTTATTTGGGAAAAATCGAGTTTCCAAGAATGATATCAGCCAATTGTCTAATAGCTTTTCATAGTGGATGGATCCTTCCCTCTTGTGTCTGGTTTGTTTAGGCATAGATCCTTAACCAATTTTTTGTATATGGGCACATCCTTGATGGCTTGAATAAGTGGAATCGTAACACAAATATCATTTAGATGATTGACAAAATCAAAATCAAAATTTGATTTAGAGTTAGGTTTCTTTTCTTGTAATCTCTCTAACAAATGGTAGTTTATTAACTTGCATCTTACCCTTGTTAGAACTCTATTCATGTTGTTATGAATCATCTTGCAGTTTTGTTTGGCTTTGATGTAGACCAGTCTGCAGTAGGTGTGGTTTATCTAAAATCTCTATGATGGTGGGTTTACTTGGTGGGAGAAGTTCTCTCCCTGAGCGAAGATGGATATCATTGACATCAACTAAATAGGAAATGTATTGGGTTGATTTAGTGATGTAGGTTGGATGAGTGGTTTTATTGTTGGGGTTAGGTGATGGTTGAGTTTGAAGTTGAGTAGCCTTTTGTTGAGAGCCAGTTTAGGTGTTTGGTATCAAAGCGTACTGTTGTGGGTAAGGAGGTTGATGGTAGGATTAGTGGTAGTTAGTAGGTGGGTTGTTCCATTGCTTCCCCCCTCCAAGGTTGCTGCCACGAATAAGGAGGTTGTTACCATTGTTGTCCTAAAAACTAAGCTTTTCATTGTTGTTGGTATTGGCTAGGGTATGGAGCCCAAGCTTTTTTAGTATTATCCCAAGGTGGTGGTTGCATATATGGATTACTATCAAAATTATAAAAATATGGTGTGGGATCTTGTGGAATACCTCCTTATCTAGGTGGTCATGGATTCCTTTGAGAAACATAGTGTAGCCTCCTTTTCTTATGCAATGTTGGTTAATCCTCTGTATTCGTAATCAAATTTCGTCCTTTTGCATGCATGATAGAACTCGGTAAGTGTTGCCTTTACATCCTCATCTTTTCTTCTTAACATGTAGAGCATCAAGTTGAGTGGCCATGTCATTGACTATTTCTTGTTTCATATTCTTGATCATGTTTACAATCTTTGATTTAGATATATCCCCAATTCCTTTGATGGTTGATCCACCCTTTGATCTAGCACTTCTTATTCTCTTCATGGTTTCTTTGGATTAATTCATGTAGGCTTCACAAATCTCATCAAAGATAGATTTTGAAAGGTATCTCAATCCTATCAAGTCCAAAGCATCCATATCCTCCTCACCCGAGTCCTTTTAAGAAGACCAAATTGAGATATTTAGGAGGTAATCTTGTGTGCCTTGACTTTTGAATGAAAAATAAGAAATATTTCCAAGAAATCTTCTAGTGGCTCATCTTCTATTTTTGTCATATTGAAGAATTCATCCCCTCCTATGCTACTAGGGCTCTGCAGTAGTCTTGGTACTTGGTCAGAAAATTTTTCTTTGTTTGTTGTCAAGTACTCACAACATCTCTTCCTAAACCCATAAACCATTTCAAGGTGGCATCCTTCAGTGTTACAGGGAACAACTTCTGCTTGTGTGCATCAGTTGTGTAATCATAACTCCTGAATCATACATCAAACTCAAACAAGAAAGTGTATGGGTCTTCAGTCATAGATCAATGGAAATTGGGAAGGGCTGATGGAGAAATGTTATTCATAAACAATAGGTTGATTGTTATAGGAGATGAAACTCAAATGTGCATGGTTCCCCTGCTTCCACATTTTGGTTCACTTATTTTATCAAGTTTGGTTGCTCAAGAACAACTTCATAACTTTCACTTGGAGGGAGATCTTATAACAACAAGCCTTATACAAAGGAATATGTGTCTTCTTCATAATCGAATGAAGCAATCTATGCTATTTGAAGGTTGGGTTAGAATCTACCATGGTCATCTCTTAGACTGTGCATGCATCAAATCACTCAAATCAATCAATATACATTAGTGGGGGGTTTGGGGTGGAATTTATAAACCTAAATTGCTTCTAAGGAATGCAAAACCTCTCAAAAACCCTATAACTTTACAATATCCCAGACAAAGGCACAAAAAATGGTGGTGTAAATCAGCTAGTAACAATTAATATGTTGTTCATTAAAATACAATCATTTAATTATCAAACCAAGGGATGTAAAATTAAAATATTGTCAATGTTGTATGCATAGTTATAGTAATTATATGAGGTTGGAAATAAATAACCGTCACAACTATGCTTGAAAGTAACCAAAAATTAGAACTGGAAATGAATTTCTTCTACAATGCTATTATTGAGATAAAACTTATAGATTTAGAATGTAGGTACAAAAGACAAATTGTTCTTAGGTAAATAGACATGCAATGAAACAAGACAATAAAACAATGGAGGGGTTTAGCAAACCACAGGTGGGCCTTGACTTGGGTGTTAATCCCTCCTAACCTTTGAGGCTAGAGACTAATGCATAAAACTAATATCTTTATTGACTTTGCATGAACATTACATCAAAGAACCAAGGAACAAAACAATTCCCTTTCTGAAATAGACTAATAAATTAATTCTATATCTATCTCCCTATTTTCTATTATGTTCTAGATATATCTCCAACATTAACCCGTTTCTTTTATACTTTTCATTTATAGCAAGACGTGAGAATAAGAAGATTTCAACTAAGGGTTTCAACAAATTAAGTGGAAGATCTTTGATAAAACAAGTAGAAGATCTCAAACAGAACAACAAGAGATTCAACATATGCTATGGAACTCTTAAAAGATGTTTAGATAATAGACTAGTTCCTTCAATCACGTGTTAACTCAATCAATCAACTTCTTCAATAAATTGTAATGAATAATCATATCGATGGTTGAGTTATCATCCAGTTCTACATGTCCCCATTGTAACTGCTTCTTTAGTGGCACATATGGATTGAGTGTCGTTATTTATTCATTCTAAAATATTCTGATAATATGGGCTCCTTTTTGTAGGTGATCTCCTTTTTCTGCAAATGGGTAGTTGTGGATGGGTCCTTAGCTACACATGCTTCATTTGCTCCATACGAAAAATTTCTTACAACCAAGGGTGACATCACACATATCATCATTCAAACAAATCATTAGAACAATAAGAGTAAATGCACACAAAATACCACAAAATAAAGATAATTAACTAGATAGAACTATATTAATCAGTAATTATGCCATAAGTTCAAGGTTGTAATGGTAATGTTCAGTAGTATACTTAGAAAATACATGCACATGACTACAATGGCTTGATAAAAATATAGAAGATGATTTTCTTATAAAGGAAATTAAGACAACTCATCATGCCCCTTGGGTCATTTTTCCTTTCCTAGTCTCCACACTTCACTTTGCAATCATTCAACACTTCACTAGTCCACTCAGCACGCTATTTGCCACACGTTTTACATGATCATAAGGTACACATCTTCTATCTAATTTATGTTATCGATTATTCACTCAAAAACATAAATTAGGGGAAAATGTGGACACTAAATCATGCACTTGGTACATTTTTAGGTCTTAAAAGCATGCTAACATTTACAATATTCATAAGCAATGAAAACTAGTGATTGACAACTACCTTTGGCATTTTTTATTTGTCTCTTGTTTTCTCTTTGGTTTTACACACCCCTACAACCCAGTCGAAACTTAACTCATTAATTTTGCATATCTTCATATACTAGCGCCCATTTAGGATAGCAGCGCCCAGACGCTCATGTCCCCTCTAGGCACCCCTAACCCTTTTCTACCTCACTTGTTTTGGATCTCATTCATCTTTTGGGTTAGCCTTCTAGTTATCAATTATGAAATTCAAGCAAGGAATCATATAAATACATAGTTATGTTTTAATTCAAAATCAAGGACCAAGCACTAAGCATTATTATCATCACCTAAGCTTTTATTCCAAAGGTAATAAAATAATTCAAAGGAATGCATCTACTATTCATTCAAGGGACAAGGGTTATATACTTCTGCATACACTACATAGGGAAGTCTAATCTACTTCATCCAAACATACTATTGCATCATTACATTTGAGATACAACCCACTATCAAGTGAACCTTGCACAAGGGCCTCCTAGGGCATCGTTTCTACATACATACACACACACACACAAAAACTACATGGATTATGAGATGTAGTGCAACAATTAGTCGTAATTTCACTCTCAATGTGACTGTTAAGGTCAATTTGACTCCCCATCGTGCATTTTCCTTTTTGGGTTTGAAGTGGTTTGTGGGCATGTGCAGGTGAACTTATCTTTTTCAATATACAGGTACCTTTAGAAATCAAGGTATGAATATTAGGTGATCTGTAGGGAACAACTGTGAAACCCTTGGGACACAATACTCATATCCCGAGCATTTACAAAGTCATGGGTACCCCAGATTTAGTCACCAATACCCACGTATATGTTTCTTGTTGTGGGCACCCATGTACGGTATTGTTCCTAAACTCTAGATTTTACAGTGAGCAGTAACAATTTTTTTTAGTGTTTTTAGTATTTTACCCTACCCATATCACTTCTAGATTGCACAGATATCAGCCAAGTCTTCTTATCGCCCTCTCTTGCTTAGGGTTTTAAATTCTACATGTTTGTTTACTTGTGTCTTATTGTATATTAGTACTTTTACATCGGTTATTACAATAGTTACTCTACAATTAGATTTAATTCAATTAAAATTAAATCAACAACAAGGTTTTAAGAAGGGTGTTGTTGATGGCAATATTACATCAAAACTGAAGGTGAGATTCAATTGGTTGTAGTTGTGTATTTTGATGATATTATTGTTGGAGGAAGTAATGATAAGATGCATTAATATTTTTTTGATGAAACTCAAAAGGAATTTAAAATTTCTGTGCTTGGTGAGTTATCTTTCTTTCTTGGTTTACAAATTTTTCAATCAAACAAAGGTAAAATCATTTCACAAACCATGTTAAAGAGATGATATGTTTAACATGGAATATGTAAAACTAGTTAGTACTCTCATGGTCACAGACTGAAAATTAAGCACGGATGATGAGTCCCCTGAACCAAATCAAACTCTTTATAGATTAATGATTGGTAGCCTTCTATATGTAACAATGTCCAGGATGGATGCCATACAAGAAGTAGGCATGGTGGCACATTTTCAAGATACTCCAAAAGAAACGCATGTTCAAGTTGTCAAAAGAATATTTAAATATCTAAAAGGTGCATTGGATTCTGACTTATGGTATTCAAGAGAAAAGGTTTTCACTCTAACAACGTGTAAATGATAGGCGTACACAGAAGATTGTATGTATTGCTATCGCCTTTAAATAGGCTGCGAGGGAGGAAACGTGTGAAAGAAACAGTTATGAAACTGTTCGTTAACTAAAATGTATTAATTAGCTAACATTCCCCCCCTTAATACATTGCTCTTACAAATGTACCCCCTAAACAAATCAAACTTCACCTTGCCGAGAGGCTTGGTGAGAATATCTGCAACCTGAAAATCAGTAGGGCAGTACTGGAGCTGAATTTGGTGGTTCAAGACCTGTTCACGAATGTAGTGACATTCGACCTCAATATGCTTTGTTCGTTCATGGAAAACAGGATTCTTCACAAGCTTCAACACACCTTGATTGTCGCAGTGAATGATGGGAGGTTTCTCTTCAGGAATCCCTATATCTGCAAGAATGCGACGTAACCAAATTGCTTCGCACACAGCTCCTCGTGCAGCGCGGTATTCAGCCTCAGTGGATGAGAGAGCAACAACAGTTTGCTTCTTGCTGATCCACGAGATAGGTCCAGACCCGAGATGAAAAACATATCCTGAAGTGGATTTCCTGTCATCAACGGATCCTGCATAGTCCGAGTCTGTATATCCCTGTAAGAAGAACTGAGTGTTCTTCTGATACTCCAGACCAAAGTCAACTGTACCTCGGACATATCTCAACACATGCTTTGCTGCTATCCAATGACATTTCTTCGGCTCCTGCATAAATCTGGCGAGATAGCTCACAGCAAAGCAAAGATCTGGTCTGGTATAAGTCAAGTAAATGAGACTCCCCACAAGCTGCCTGTAGTGAGTGCCATCTACCTGTGGTGAATCCTGGAATCTAGATAGTTGCAAACCTTTTTCCATAGGTGTGGACATTGGTTTACAATCTGACATCCCATACTTTTCCAGGAGTGTCTTGGCATATTTCATCTGGGAGACGAAGATATGATTCTTCTTCTGCCATATCTCTAAGCCAAGACAATAGTGAAGTAGCCCCAAATCAGTCATGTCGAAGGATTTCTTCAGATCATTCTTTACATCATCTACAAGATTGTCAGAACTTCCTGTGATCACAAGATCATCTACGTACAAAACCAGAATGACAATCTCTGTTCCTACCTTCTTGATATACAAATTTGTATCTGAGGGGCTACGAGTGAATCCATGCTGCAATAGGTGATCATCAATTTTTATATACCATGCCCTAGGTGCTTGTTTAAGTCCATAAAGAGACTTTATCAGACGACATACCTTGTGTGGTTGATGCTCGTCTACAAACCCTTCAGGTTGGGCCATGTACACTTCTTCTTGTAGATCACCATTTAGAAAAGCACTCTTGACATCCATCTGCTGAAGTTTCCATCCATTTTGTGCTGCCAGTGCACATACAACTCTGATGGTTTTGATCTTCGCAGTGGGTGCAAAGGTCTCGTCATAGTCAATTCCTTCTTGCTGAGCATAACCCTTTGCAACAAGTCGTGCTTTGTGTTTGTCGATTGAACCATCTGCCTTATATTTTGTTTTGAAAATCCATTTGCAGCCAATGGATTTCTTACCTGGAGGCAGATCGACAAGTTCCCACGTCTGATTCTGAATCAGGGAATCATATTCAGCATCCATAGCCTGTTTCCACTGTGGTTGGTCTAATGCCTCACGAACAGTGTCAGGTTCGGTGCTCTCAACAACTGAACTCATGAGTGCAAAATTTACCTCATGTCTAGCTTGACTTCGTGTTCTAACTCCCGTAGAAGTACCAGGAAGTGAGTTCAGGTGTGCATCCCTGATAGTACTCTGGACCCATTTCAGACGTTGGCGCTGCTGATGTGAAGATGTGTTTTCCAGTGTGCCAAGATCAACGAACAAGTCTCCACTCAGCTCTTCTTCTCTCTGAGAAGAATCATCTTGCTCATCATCTGGATGTGTGAGCAATCTATGTGACGAGGTCGTTACTGGATCTCCATTGTGTGGCAGGGAGTCAAAGGACGACTCATCACATACCACATCTCGACTCTCGTAGATCTTCTTCGTCTCAGGATCCATGAGACGATATGCCTTTGAGGTAGTACTATACCCCAAGAAAAGACATGGCAGTGTCTTTGGATCGATCTTCTTCCTTCTCTTATCTGGAACATGCATATATGCAGTACAACCAAAAACTCTCAAATGATGAATAGAAGGTTTACGACCAGTCCATACCTCTTCCGGTGTCTTGTTCTGCAAGATCTTCGTGGGTGCCCGGTTGAGTAAATACACTGCTGTCTGGACTGCTTCTGCCCAAAACTGTTCCTCCAACTTGGCGGTCGAGAGCATACAACGAGCCATCTCCATGACAGTCCTGTTGTGGCGCTCGAAATCCCGTTCTGTTGGGGCGTATAGGGAGCAGTCAAATGTTGTTGAATGCCATGCTGCTTCAGGTATGCTAAGAACTTCTTTGACACAAATTCCCCCCCTCGATCTGAGCGGAGGAGAAGAAGAGGCTTCCCAGACTGCCTGGTGGCTTGCTGGTAGAAGGTTTGGAAATTTGCAAGTGCCTCACTCTTCTTCCGAAGGAAATATACCCACATTTTCCGTGAGTAATCATCAATGATGAGCTGAAAGTACACAAAACCTTGAAAGCTAGCTGGCAGGGGTCCGCACAGATCGGTGTGAACGACCTGAAGATGCTCTGTAGAATGATAAGAGCTCTGTTTGAATGGACCTCTATGTTGTTTGCCCGCAAGACATCCTGAGCAAACAGGTAAGGAATGGGAGAGTGGAGGAAGCCCTCTTACCATTTCCTTCGCACTGAGTTGATGCAGAGCCCCGGCAGAAAGATGACCATATCGAAAGTGCCAAAGTGCAGTGGACTCTGCCGTTGATGCAGAGAGAGCAACGCTAGATGAAGTGACCGCATCCAGTGCAAATAGACGGCCCTTCAGAAATGCTTGAGCAATGACTGACTCTCCCTGGGAAATGATGCAGGACTTGACCCCTTTCTCAACAAAGAATTCAACCTGCATTCTATGGTTAAGAAGTTGACTTACAGACAAAAGATTTGAAGTCAAACCTGGAACATAGAGCACCTTTGTGAGTGTACATCTTCGTGTTCCAAGAGGAATGATGACATCACCAATCCCTGCTGCAATATACTCTTGATTGTCTGCAATGGTGATCCGATCTCCAGTGGGCCGGTCACTCAGAGTATGGAACAACTTCTTGTTGCCAGTCATGTGTTTGCTGGCACCTGAATCAATCAACCAGACATCTTCTGACGGCTGTGAAGTCTGTGAGACTAGAACAATGTCAGAATGAGTCGTATCTGGTACCTCTTCATCGGAGGTGGCATCCTGCTGAGCAGCAATGTGGCCCTTCTGCCTCTGATTACGAGCATGCCATCGGGATTTCTTGGAATATCCTCGGCCAGAAGTGCTCTCTTCACCAGAATTTCCATACTTGCGACCGTTGTAATAACAGTTCGCAGTCGTGTGCGTATCCGTGGAGCAAATGTGGCACCACCGATCCGCCTTGTGATTATGCTGCTTCTGGGGTGGGTGGCCGCTGTGAAGATGGCTGCTGAGCATGCTGCTTCTGATTTTGGGGGGCAGATTGCCCTTTCCGAGGCTTATGTTTTTGCCTCGTGATGAGAGCCTTGTCTTCGAAGGCTTCTTGTACATTTTGCATGGCTTCTTCCTGCTGGAGATAATTCACCAGGGTTGCAAAACTCACCTCCTGTTGAGTGATTGTCAACGTGGTGATCAGTGTCTGAAACCGTGAAGGAAGAGCTCGCAGGGTGAGCGGGACTAGCAACTTGTCGTCCACTGGTTCACCGAGTGCAGAGAGTTCTGCACGTAACTCAGCTACACGCCGCAAGAAGGCTTCTACTGATTCGCCATCATGCATACTCATCGTATGAAGCTTTGTCTGAAGTTGCAACTTTGTCGTCAGATTCTTAGCTTCGTAGATGGTACACAATGCGCTCCATGCCTGAGAAGAAGCAGTTGCTTCCCGAATGTATGGCTGCACCTCATCAGAAAGACTCAGGGTGATGAGCATTAGCGCTTTCGCATCAGCCTTTTCATATTTTTCCAACAGATCATCGTCTGTGGGAGGGGCGTCTTTGCCAGAGACAATCCCCCAAAGATCTTCGAATTGAAGAATCGTCCGCATTTTGGTTTTCCATGCGGCGAAATTTGGCCCTTTCAAGAGTTGGGCATCGGATAGCAATATTTTTGGAGCAGACATTTTCAAAAACTCAAAAATGTATCTTATTTATTTATTTATTTTTCAAAAATGGCTACAATGCTTACTGAAGGAATCTATCCCGAAGATGGGCTCTATAGGCTCGTGCAGTGAGATGCCGACGCTCCTGTGGGCGTTCTATTTCGCGTTCGTCATCTGCATCATAACCACGTTCAAGTTCTGCACGAATCCGCCGTGCTTGACATCGAACGTCGAACCAAAAGTATTCCAACAGTCCTCGGCGCACAATCTCGTCAAAGAGAATGTTACCAGTGTTGTGTAGCTCGTTGACCAAGGCAAAGAACAGCCCAGTGGTGTCTTCGTTGTCATTCAATGCCCAAATATTTGGTGCATTGCTTGCGGTGCTTTGTGCATCGGAAATTTGTGACATACGCGCACACACTGTTTCGAAATTTGTAGGCTTTCTTCACTTGCACAGTTTTAATGGAGCAAAGAAGAACAAAACAGTCACTGAGGGCTCCTTGAGGGCTCCTACCAAGCACAGTTTTTCTCTTCTTCTTGTCTTCCACTCAGCAAAGAACTCCACGCACAGGCAGAAGAACACGGACAAGCACTCTCCACGCACAGCAAAAACGGGACAGTCTTCCAGTCTCCTCTCCTCCTTCACGCACGCACAACAAAGAGGGACAGTCTTAGTCTCCACGCACACACAGCAAAGAAATGGCGGTCTCAGTCTCCACGCACGCAAAGGTTCACACTCAGCAAAGGACTCTCCACGGTGGGACAGGCACTCAAACTTTGCTCCCTTCACGCACCAGTCTCCTCCACGCACTGTTCGCACCAGCAAAGGACTCTCCACGGCGGGACAGGCACTCCTCCTTCACGCGGGACAGGCACACTCCTCCTTCACAGCGGGACAGGCAACCTCACGGCTCCTTCACGCGAAACCATGGACAGGCAACATAACCTGCTCTGATACCAATGATAGGCACACACAGAAGATTGTATGTATTGCTATATTAAAATGATACAAAGTGACGCCTTTAAATAGGCTGCGAGGGAGGAAACGAGTGAAAGAAACAGTTATGAAACTGTTCGTTAACTAAAATGTATTAATTAGCATTGATGATTCAAACATTGAAGGAAATCAAGGTAGAGTTTGATTTTCCAATTTCCATTTTTTTTATAACATTAGTGCAATAAACATATCAAAGAATCTGATTATGCACTCTAGGAAAAAGCACATCCCCATCAAGTATCATTTTTGAGAGAGAGAGTTGAAAAAAAAAGGTTAAGTTAGAATATATTTCTACAAAAGAACAAATTGTTGATATTTTTATCAAGCCTCTTCCAAAATAAACGTTTAAATATCTCAGAAAAAATATGTGTGTGATATCATTCTCATCCAGTCACTAAAGGGAAGCATAATCGTAGGGGGGTCTAATCATTATTTAATTTTTTTCATCCCATAAGTGAATTCACGACATAAAATATCAATGGGTGCACACTCCAAAGTGGAGAGTTTTGAGAGTTTTAATCATTTTCCATTGATGTCAAAGGGAGATATATAACACAATGAGCAGTAGTTCAACAACATTTTAGAAAATGAGGGAAGTTGTACAAAAGGGGAGAAAGATACATTGTTTCTTACCATCAATGAGAAAGGGGAAGATTGTTGGAATTATTTTCTTTGATGTCAAAGGAAGCTTTAGAGTTTGACCAAATAACTTTAGAGTATGACCATATTTCTTAATAGTTTGTTCTATTACTTTGAAGTATAACTTGAGAGCTTCAGAATTTGACCAGATTGCTTCATAGTCTATTTGAAGTTTGTTTTATTTCTTCGCATTCTAACTAGAGATCTTTAGAGTCTAACTAGATTTCTTCAGAGTTTATCTGAAGTCTGTTAGATTATTTTAGAGTCTAACCAAAGAGCTTCAAAGTCTGAAAAAATTACTTTAGATTATGTCTGAAGTTTGTTCTATTGCTTTGGAGTCTAACCATAATGCTTTGGAATTTACAGTCCAAAGTTTTTCATTGGTCTTGGTTTGGGACCAACAGTTTTGGCTGACTATTGTAATGCATTTCTAAGGTTTTTAAATTAGTTTTATGATCATGTTTTATCAACCTTCATCTTTTTTAGATGCCAAATTTAAGAGAAAGCATGTATATAAAAGGATATATAAAATAATTATATGGAATAGAAGTTGAATGGATAGAAAGGAGTATGTGAAAAGTTAAGTTGTGAAGGGAGTGTTTCTACATGGAGAATATGGAGAAGTATAGAATGAGGTTGACCATGAAGATATATTACTCAACTTTTATATAGAGTATGGTGTGATAAAATGTGTAGGTGATGAGAGATAATGAGTTGTTGTGAAGGAGGATGAGGAAATGTGAAAGGCATAGCAGTATGGGTGAGAGGATACATCATAGAGAAGCAATACTGAACTATTGAGTGAATGTTTTGAGAACACAACCATTGTGCAACAAGTATACATCTAGTACATAATAAAATAACAGTAAATACAAATCACATGTGCATCATGTCTGAAGTGGAGAGGGAAAGCCAAAGGTCGTTAATTGTAAAATTTTTATCTAACCATGGAAGTCCAATGGTCATTAAGTAATGACAAATTATAATCATTAAGGAGTATTGGTGGTTATTTTACTTTGGAATTTTATATTAAAATTCTACTCCTTTCCAGATGTTTCATGGTCAGGAAAATGAAGAGTCATGTAAGAAGATCTAAAGACTGTTGAAGTTGAAAAGACAACAAAACTGTAGTGCCCACACTTTCAATAGCTCAGTAGCTTGTTGTTTCTTTGCTCATAGACATGTTTTGACAGTGATTGGGTATATCTTGGACATCATATTTAGATATTTGATATTATTAGACGGGTGTGGACATTTAGGCGTATAGCGCCAACATAGCTTAATTTCTATATTGTTGCATTTTCTTGTTATGTCATGGAAACTAGGGAATATGATGATGTGTTTGGAACCTAATTATATTGATGGATAGTTGTTGCATGGTGGGATTATATGTCAATTTATCATCTTGTCTAACTTTTGGAATATGGAATATAATTGTGCATGTTGTCACATCTTGATTTCAGTAGGATGTTAGGTTAGTTTAGAACGAATTGATATCTTACTATGTCATTAAATTATATTATATCGGACAGGTGTGGTTAATGTGTGCAATGAGTGTGTAGGTGACAGGTTTATAGGAGAACGTGAGATTTAGGCCAGCTACTCAATCTTGCACAAGCATCCTACGGGCTGAGCCCTAGCCTTGTTCTTTGTGTGAAGCCTTAGTATATGTGATTATTATTTTGGGCACTATGAGTGACCCCAATGTATGTAAAGTATTATGCTTTAAATTATTAATTTTGGTTAGGGTAGTTGGTTATGATGTAAAGTTGTTTTGGGAGTTAATAACTCCTCTTTCATCTAAATTGTTGATTATGTTTAATGTGTCAATTAATCACAAGGGTTTAGGGTCACATGTGAGACCCCTTGGGTGGTCCCCACACCCTCTACCCTTGTGCCAAAAATGTAAAACCCGAAATTAGGGTATTTTGAGCATTTTTTTGGGACCCCTTTGTAGCTTGGGAGTCCCCCTAACACAAAAATGAGCCCTTGGACCCTACCTAATGGGTAGGGGGGCTTATTTTTCAAGGCTAGAAGGAGTTTTTCCTCCCTTTTTACCTCTTGAACTAGTCACATCCATGTAAGGGATGTGAATTTGAAGTGTTTATCAAAAGTTCCACTTATTTTGTTTTGCTTACATTTAAGGGAATTTGGGAGAAGAGGGCAAAAAGATAATTTTACCCTTTCTCTCTTTTGTTTTGGCATCTTTGACCTTGATGAGGGAGAGGGATGACACATGTCACCCCCTCATTGATGTGAATGTTTGCTTGCTCCTATTCAAATTCTCATCCATGGGAAAAGAGGGGGACTTTTTTCTTTGGAATTTCTTGCTTGGATGCTTGGGTGATTTGGAGCTTGGGATTTGCTTGGAGTCAAGAGTGAAAAACTTGAAGTTGGAAAGCTTTTTGGAGAGCTTTCCTTGAGATAGGCTCTCATGTCTTTTGTTGTGTTGTTGTCTTTTTGTTGCTAGAATTGGTTGTTTAAAATTGTTATTTGTTGTATATGGAATTTGGGTTGCTTGCTTGTTTTGTTTAACTCCCTCCATCATATGGCATGATGGAGTTTTGGAGTGTGGGGGAAGAGAGAGGGAATTTTCCCTCTCAATCCTCAAGGCTTGATGGAAAAGCCTTGTAGGATCTTATTGTTTTTCCCCTCTACTAGTTGAGGTGGGGAAGTTGATTCATTTGGCTTGAATCTCCTTCCCCATTCTTGGTAAGGAAACCCCTTTTGGGGTTTGAAAATCCTTCCAATGAGGACTTGGAGAAAGGGGGGGAATAAGGAGGGTCTTGTTTGAATAGGGAGCAATAAGGAGGATATGAAAGAGGTGTAAATTGAGCAAATAATATTGATGCAATAACTTTGGAGAACTTTCTCCTCTCTTCCCCATTTTTGAGGATGAACATGGGTTCTCCTCTTTGTGGAATTTGGAGTCTTGTGTTGTTGTGAACTTTATTTTTGTGTGCTTGTTTCATTGTGTTTTACCCTCCACCTTGTGCAAGTTTTTGGTTAGCTATCCTCCTTTCCCATGGGCTTGAGGGAGGCTAGCATGCATCCCAACCTTGGGATAGACATGTGATGATGCCTATGGTTGGGTGGCAAACAAGCTCTTTTCTCCTTGCATGGTTTTTGGAAGACATGATAGTTGGAGCCTTAAGTTTGGAAGATTGTTGGAGTAGCTTTGGTGGCATGGCCTATATTGGGCTCTCTCCTATTGTTGGAAAAATTTTTATCCTTTCTTCAAGCATGTGTTCTTTGTAATTAATATTGAAGTAAGCCTTCCTTGTGGGGTGTATGTGTATCATTTCAAGCAAGTGATTGCTTCAAAATGTAGGCCTTCTTTTTAGTGTGGCTTGAACATTGTATGTAATGGGATTAATCTTACTACTCTCCATGAGAGGAAATGTTATTGTGTAGAAACTTTGTCTCCTTCATTTTTTTTTGTAGAACCTCTTTTTTGTTTGTAAATATTTATAAATCTTATTTCAAAGAAAGTGTGTACATGTATACAAGATTTATGTAAATCATTCATGCCTTATAGAATGTTGTATTCCTACTGTAGTGGTTGTAAAATCTTTCCAAATGTTACTATTGAAAAAGTATTGTAAACAAGTGACAAATAAAAGAATTGCTAGTTTTTTTTTTTTTTTTTTTTACTTTGAGAAGAAATCTTGTTCTTAGTTTCTTTCACTATATCTTCTTGAGAATAATATATTGAGAAGTTTTTTTTATGTTTTGTTCTTAGTAAGAAACCTTATTTGGTTTAGTAAATTTTCCTTTGAAGAATTCTCCTTTAGAAATAAGTTTTTCATTTTATGGAAAATACGGGTTTACTTCCTTTCAATACAAAATATAGAGTAAATGCATATAATCAGTTTATCTTGGTATTGCTGGTTTTTACATTTAAAACTACATTTTTGCTGCACATTTCCTTTAAATGGAATGTAATCTTATTTTAGTATATGGATATATATACATTTTTTTTAATAATAGGGGTTAAAATTATATATATATTTAAAATTTATGTATACACATTTATATATAAATATATATATATATGTGTGTGTGTGTGTGTGTGTGTGTACATAAATTTTAAATATATATAGATAAAATTATATATATTATAGATAAATATAAATGTGTATACATAAATTATATATATATTAAAATTTATGTATACACATTTATATTTAAATATATATATATATATAGATAAAATTATATATATATATATATATTAAAAAAAAAATGGATGGTGGGGGAGGGGGTTCGGCCCCGCCCCCCCTTGCTTAGTTTTTAAACAAACAGAAAAAAAGAAATAATGGCGGGGGCGGGGGGGGGAAGGGCGGGGGGCCAGACCCCCCCCCCCCCCCCCCCCCCCGCACCCCTGTAATTCCCCATGGGGGGGCGCTGCCCCCACGGATCCTCCCCCCCTCTGTGCAGCGGCCGCCACCGTCGCCCCACTGCTCCCCGAGGGCCTGTCCCGCCCACACCCTGCACAGCTCCCTCGGCCCTGTCCCGACCGCGCCCCCGCCCCCCTTCGGCACTCCGACCTCCCTTCGCCTCCCTGCCTCTGTCCCACGGACTGTCCCGCAGCCTCCCTGCCTTCGCTCTCCCCTTCACACGCCTCCTCTCGCCCTGTCCACCGCCCGACCCTCCTCCACCTACGGCCCAAACCCCAAATCCGCCCTCATTACAATATACCATAAATAATAAATATAAAGATAACCTAATATATATATATATATATATATATATTTTAAAACAAAGAATAATATAGTGAGGGTATGCAAAAGCAAAGGAAAAGAATAAACTCCATAATTTCCTCTCCTTCAGCCTGCAAATGTGAACAAAAAGATAAGAAAAGAAGGAAAAACAAGAAAACAAGAAGGGAAAAGATGAAGAGGATTAGGGCAAAATTTTTAGGGCTTGTTCCAAATCCAATGGCCAAGACGAATTTAATCCTAGGGTTATCATTAATTCCATTTTTATTTTGCCATGGTTTTTTTTAAAAGGGAAATATATCAAAAAGGAAAAGGGTGATGAACCTAAGGAGAGGGTGAATAGATTAAAAGAGGTGTAGACTTATTCTTTTAGGGCCCTAGTAAAATTAAACTATAATTAAATAATTAATTTTGAGTTTAGGGTTAGTGAACAATTTAAATCAGAAAAAAATTAGAATGGTATAAAATTAGTAATCAAGAAAGAGTTTAAGAGATGTATTAGTATTAATTAAACACTTCGAAAAAAAAATTTATCTGAAATTTTAGTCTGTTTGGTGTGTTTTTCGGTGTCCCATATGGGGCATTACAAAAATAGGAAGTGATAGATATAAAATGAAGTACTTTGTTTTCAAATGCAATTGATAGAATAGAGAAGTTAGCATCTATGCTAGACTAAGTGAAGTTTTAGAAGATGAGAAAATAAAAGATTATTCAGAGTAGATAGTTGAAGAGTGTATAATAGAGCAGAGAATGAGAGAATGATTTGTTAGAATATATATAGCAGATTTTTTGAATAGTAACAAAAAAGAAGCAAAATCGCCATCATCTCAAGAAGAAACTACAAAAGGTGGAAGATTATGTTTTTGAGGTTGGTGCCTCAAACAATTGGGGATTGATGTCTCTAGTGGGTTGGAGCTCACAAAAATTAGTTGATTTGGTGTTTTTCTTTGTAGATTGATGTCTCCAATAGGACGTTGGTGCCTACAAACACTTGTAAATCATTCAATTTGGATTGTATTTGGATGGTGGATATAAGCAGTCTTATTTTGTAATTTTTCGTGAGGGAAGATTTTCTACGTAAATATGATGTTACTCTTTGAGGATGCCCATATATGCTCTTTCAATAGTCAAAGGAAAGGAGCTCATTAGACACAAATGAAAACACATGTAATCATTCGAAAATTCCCCCATTACTGTGATGTGCCCAAAGTTGATGCTCCTTCCTACAAAGACTTTTGATGGTTATATATTCTACTTAAACAACTATTCCAACAGATACAAGAAAACATTAATGTTAAACCAAAATCCAAACAATTTCCCATTTGGAAGATATCTAAAACTCTTAGCCCCCTTTGCATATGGAGAAGACTAATGTTCAAGATGGAAACATCAGTGGAACAAATAACATCGAAAATGACTCACAAGGAGAATGCCCAATGGAAATGGAAACATATATCCCGCATATTGTCATATTTCATTTGTTATCAGTCTTTTTCACCTTCCACCTCCAACCACTTCATCTGCTGGGATATTTGGTGTTCTCTCTACCTACACTTGTATAAATAAACAACTATGATTTGTATCAAATATCAATTCAAGTTTAATCATTTTGTAACATTGTTATCAGAATAGTAGTAGTTAGTTGGACATGTGTGAAAGAATTCATCTCTTTATTTCTTTGTTGTGGATGAAGATTCGAAGTGTGTGGAGTCCTTAGCCAGCAACCTGTAAACACCCACAACAACCTGACTTGGCAATTTTTTTACCTGGTGACTGCGTCAAAACCTGAGACTTCTTTTGAAACTACTTTGGATTTGTTGGATGTCGTACAAAATTTCTCTATCAACAACTTGTTTGGCATGGGATGATTGATTTAGAAACATGGTGATTGACGTGCAAATCTGAACGAAATAACTTGCAACCAACAAGGTTCTTGAACCATGGTGAAGTTGAAGCGCAAAAAAATCTTGTCATTGGTGGTGACCCTTGAGCTGAACGTGAAGGAGTGAATGCTACGTGGACCCGAGTGAAGTCAAGGCAAACATGGAGGAACCATCACCTATGACCCCAACGTCAGTCTGTGGATTCTTTTGGCGTTTTCATTCTCTTGTGTGGAAGGAATTCATTTCACTTTTTTGTTTGTAATTATTTTGGAAGTCAGAGAGCGTCGCAATTTACATCTTCCTTGGGAGGCAGTTTCATAGACCTGTTCATGTGTGAATTAGACCAAACACATAAGAAACGTGGATGAAACAAACCTGTGTGGATGAAGCAAGGGTGTGAACAAATACAATCAAGAGAAACTCATAAGGACCAAGCGACCTAAAGTGCAAGAAGATCAAGTTAATTAACATGTAAGCAAAATCTTGCAACAACCTCTAAAAGGAGATACTTGGTGTGCAAATGCCTAAGGAAATATTTCAAAATAAGTTAAATATGCTTCAATAGGAGAAAACACAAGTTCAATACAAATCCCAACTTCATCAATTCCATGAGAAACCAATTAACAAGGTAAAACCCGTGATCCGGTGTACTAATATAAGTGCATGAGAATCATGCCCGAAGAAGCTAGCAGTACTGCAAGTAACCATAGGGATGTGTAACCTTTGAGAGACCAAAGTCAAGTACAAGAGAGTGTCGGTCTCTACTTCGAGTTATTAAAAGTCTCCAAAACTTGCATCTATTTGAGGACATACTGCATAAAATATTTCATGACTAATTCTTGTTTGACGTATGATACTAGATAGAAAAGAGTCATTTCAAGCTCAAAGAAGGATATGATGTATATGACGAATGCTAGATAGAATTCCCACAGGAGCATCCATGCCACATCACGCTGCACAAACATATTGAGCCCCCCTCTTCATCTGTAACTAAGGAAACAAGAGCATATATGGTCGGAGTGATTCAAATAAATCCAAACGATGTCCTCACAACAAGAATAAGAAAGGATGTGTTGTGACTCAACATGAATATGACTCAGAAGAAGATGTATCAGAATCAGGATCAGATGAAGATGATTATGGTGTTTTGGGGTGCCTTTGTAAAAATAATGAAACAAGGGGGGAATGTTGGCATATTTCATTTGTTATTAGGACTTTTCACCATTCACCTCCTGCCACTTCATTTGTTGGGACGTTTGGCATCTTATATACTTTCACATGTATAAATTAACTATGATTTGTATCAAATATCAATTCAAGTTTATGTGGGCATGAAAGAGATCATAAAATGATTGAATTCATTACCAAAGACACAAGATGCCAATAAATACAAGGAAACAATTTGACAGAATTGTCAAATAGTTAAGAGGAGGGTAACCGAATAGGTCGGTTTACATCATAAACAAATGTATTAATTAATATGTTAATGTTCCCCCCTTAATACATTGTTTATTACAAACATCATATTGCCAAAAAGTGGACCCCCCTTTAATTTCAAACATGGTAAAAAATTTAGACTCTCCGTGTAGCCTGCTCACCTTTAAGGTGGCATGCCATCTTTGTGGCTTTATGGTCTTGGTGACACATTGGTTTTTTCTTGCAGGATTACCACAAAACTAGAAGTGACAGGAGTACATCTCTTTGCTACACCTTTGGTGGTTTCCCAAATTACCATGAACCCCTATGGGTATCTGTCTCCAGGTTGACCACGAACCTGGAGGTGACAGGAGGTATTACGTATACACTCTGATGGTTTTTCGTATTTCCAAAATCCATTTTCCAAGAACCAAGCACTTCTTTAGTGCCTTTTCTCCTCACAATGTTCTTCATGAGGAGGTACCAAACTGGAAAATAATGCTTAACAATTTTATTGAAAAACACGCACTGCACACAAAATACCACATTATGCATAACATAAAACACACTAATTAAATTGTCACCTTAGAAATGATGCGAACCTATCGTAGGTGACTGATGAGAGGACAACAATTTTCTTCCAACCTTCGTGTATCCTCTAGCCTCTAGTAAGTTTCTACTTAGAAGATGTGGCTTTGAGGATCATTATGATTCAAACAATATCCACATGTCTCTGATCTCCTATACGTTGCAGACATGTCCGTTTTATTTGCCAATTTCTTCCTTGCACAAGATGGTGGTTTCTGGTATCTTTTCCTCCACTGGTCTTCATGCTAATATAGGCATGTCAAATTATAACGCTACTACATGTCTTTGGTTTTTAAATCTAACACTTTGTTTCTTACATGCCTGAGATATAGGTAAATGAAGGGCCAAAAACATTTGATTGTATTCAATATTGTTCCACCTTTCAACTTCACTTTTTCCTTAGCATTCTAAGATCACGGAAGCTCCTAACACGAGCTGCAAATCCTAATTTCCACTTTAAGGGGGAAGGAAAATGCCAAAACAACCTTTTATGTTGTGCGGTGCTTGTAATTGATACAATATAATACACCATAGGACGTAAGTACGTAATTTGTATCCAAAAGAAAGGGTTACATACTAGTTCTAACGTCAAGCTCTTATATAGGCATGTCAAATTATAACGCTACTACAGGTCTTTGGTGTTTAAATCTAACACTTTGTTTCTTACATGCCTGAGATATAGGTAAATGAAGGGCCAAAAAAATTTGATTGTATTCAATATTGTTCCACCTTTTAACTTCACTTTTTCCTTGGCATTCTAAGATCACGGAACCTCCTAACACGAGATGCAAATCCTAATTTCCACTTTAAGGGGGAAGGAAAATGCCAAAACAACCTTTTATGTTGTGTGGTGCTTGTAATTGATACAATATAATAAACCATAGGACGTAAGTACGTAATTTGTATCCAAAAGAAAGGGTTGCATACTAGTTCTAACATCAAGCTCTTGGGGATCAGTTGCAGTCTTGGTAAATTCTGGTGCATGTATATGCCTTTTTATCTCTAGACACCTTGACGCCAAGATAATGAATGAATTAGATATATTGGATACCTCCAATTTCCACTATGCATAAAATATATGCTTTGGAATTTCGCCCCATGAGTCAAATCTCTTCTCAAAATTTGTTTCATGGTGAGTGATGAAAATAACATGGGGACAATTGTTAATTGACCAGCAAGATCTGAAATTGATTTATGGCCCTCATCCTTGCATAGATGTCAATGAAGTAACATCAAGGTAGGGTATGCACCAAACATAGGGTTTAAACTGCCAACACATGGCACGAGCAGGGTAGGCCACGCAAGTCACAAGATTGGCAGGATACACGACATGGGCAGGATAGACCACATAGTGTATTCAATATTTTTCTACACGTTCCCACTTCCAACACTATCTTGTTCACATGTCTACGCCAATAAATCCCACTTTGATACCATTGTTGGCACACAAGAGATTAGAAAATGATTGAATGCATTACCAAATGCACAAGATGCCAATAAATACAAGAAGGAAATAGTTCGACAAACCCGTCAAACGGTTACAAGAGGGTTACCGACTAGGTCGGTTTACATCATAAACAAATGTATTAATTAATATGTTAACATTTTTTTGCTTGAATAATTTATTCAAGAAAAATCAAACAAATATATACAAGAAGAAACGGTTCAAGGAGGAACTGTCTCATGGGAGGATGCCATAAAGGCATAGTATAACCGATCAGTTAAACAATGGATTAGCTTTCCCAACAATTTAATAATTTTGTATCATCGTATGCATCCCTCTAACAACACAACAATTGATGAACTAGACATGTTAGGAGTTTGAGACTTTGACGGTAGGAATGATTGGTTAAAGGATAACATTCCAGTTGATTTGTAACAACACATAAATTAATAGACAATGCTTAGCCTAAGTATGAACTACCATTTTTTGTTTCATCTAACCATCAAGATCCTCTACTTCTATCATCAAAACAATGACTTGTGTATGCAATTGTCATTGTGCGTACAAAAAGGAATGGATAATTGTTAGCGTTAAATATGATTGTTCAAGGTACAACTGGTATCAGAAATTCATACCTAATAGGTTACATAAAAATGGATTACAAACACCAAAGGGAAACATCAGGTCCTCCATTCTCGTACAAGCTCCAAAAAGTATTATTGCATTTAAAATAAATGCATCTACTATACATTCTCTCCTTCGAATACCCATTTCTCAGATGAAGGCTCTTTAAGGCCAAGCGTTAATAGTATTCTAAGAGCATATGCAAGACATAGAATACATTCTCAAAGAAGAAATTTGTGTCGTAGGGCTGAAAAGTTAAACAATATAACCTTCAGGTTACACAAGGCATTCTATCATCAAAACAAACAAAATTCAAAGGCCACTCGATGATACTATTGGGAGGTTTTGGCTAGCTCCATTTGTTAATGACATATCGCTATATGTAGGAAATTCATTTGGACAGTCCCTCTAGCACAAATTGGACACGATCTTCATTGTAGCTAAAAACTTCCCCCAACAAGGGTGCAACCCACCACAATTATAATTCAAACATTTATTAACCAACATCAGAAATGCAAAAC
This sequence comes from Taxus chinensis, assembly GCA_019776745.2. NCBI lineage: Eukaryota > Viridiplantae > Streptophyta > Pinopsida > Cupressales > Taxaceae > Taxus > Taxus chinensis. Next base: position 633,167,496 of record CM034150.1, on the reverse strand, counting down.
CAACAATAAAGGAGTGGAATATTGTAATGTTATGTATAGACACAATCATGTCACAATTAGAGCAAACAAGCTTTTCAGGTGTAAATCATCTCTACGCAAGGAAGGAATTAATACCCACACATAATAAGAAAATGCTTAAATCCTTCCGCTTGCTAGGTACAAGGAGAAAAAAAGAAGAAAGCGAACATGCAGTACTATTATAACTCAATAACACACAGTTCGAGCCTACAATGCTTCTGTGCAAAGGAAAAGAGGTTATATTGACATCTAAATTATGGGTCACCTCTAGATTGGTTAATTGAGCACTCGATCAGGTTGTGGAGGTTGTCTACAATCCATAATTGCAAGCCCCCAACCTATCATCTTTTCTTGTTGTCAACTTGAAGAAATACCGTGGGCCATTATGGATGTCCTAAACCCAATGCATCTGTTGTTGTCTCCTGTCACACATGAAAACCATTGTAAAATCTCATTTAAAATGTTATGGGATCTCATTATCCATAAAGCGCATGGCATGACACTTGACAAGGAAATAATAAACATCGACAATGTTGACCATCAAGGACTAACATTTACAACAATCTAAAGAATGAGCTCACTCATTGACCTGCACATCTCACCTCCTTTTACTTTTGAGTGTTACACGCAAATGAGGCACACACAAAATGTTAATTCACATAAAGAAGAGGAGCTCAAAATAAGTTATACAAAGCTTTTCCTTCATTTACAACACATATAACATGTCTTAAATACATAAAACAAAGAACAATCTAAACATATAATATCGACCAGGACTATAAAATTTGTAACCATGTGCATGTTTCTAAACATTGCATCTACATTGTCGTTACATATGCTCCATTTATGTTTAAATTCTTCACATGCCTTAAATTTCTTATTCAATTGAAACTTGAACCAATGAAGACGAATGTAATGTCACATTCTGCTATGTCAAATTCTATTCTTCATTGTATTTGGTGTACTTAAATATCATGCACACTATTGTTCATGTAACCTTTATTAAAATGGTCATAGCTTATTTTCTATAATGCTTACTAATAACCAACAGTTTTTCCACTCGACACTCTTTGCAACAACCATAGAAATTTCATCAGCTTCACTCCAAACGAATGTCCATAAGCATTATCCATATGTCATTCATTATTCTTATATATTACATTCTTGAACAACGTTTCATTAAGAACTCATAGTGTTATCTTCTCTGTCGTGATTTACAACTCATGTGCAATTTCTAGTCTTTACCAGTTGAAAAACACTAAAAACATGTACACAAAGTTGAAAAAAATAATTACGCCGATAGAGTTTCTCTCTATCAACTAAACATGTGCTCATATTGACAGCCTTTGAGTAATGGAAGGCCCAAATCTAATGGTGAGGACATGCAACAAAGCATGTATTTAATCTGATCGTCGGTTTCTGACACCTGTCCAACGAGGCTGTGGAATCGTGTGAGGAATATGACAGGTCTGTTACAATGGCAGCAATACTTTCAATTGACGGACTTCAAAACATTTACCACAGATCAGCTCCATATGGGTCTCACTCACATTTAGTTTTCCTGTCGACTATCGCGGGGCAAATATCTTCAGTCAAATAACGCAAATCTGCGCATATAATATTTTTATTTTACAGGCTCCCCCATCGAATTTTATACCGAGCCCTATAAATTCGTGTTTTTGCAAAAGATTTATGAATATTTGTGAAGACTTTCAGGGATCCCTTCGAGTAAGAGCTTTCGAATGATCTAAGTTTTGTGTATGCTCTCCTTGGATTTATGACTATTTAGGAAGGCAAAACATTCGGTTGATGAGGTCAATTTTACTTTTTTTTTGCTTCGGTTTTTCTTAGTTTTCCTTTATAAAAAATATCTTGGCCTAATTTTTTTTCCACCATAGTTAGGATTTAGCATTTGGTTGGAGTTTCAGTGCAGATAAACTGCCTTCTTTCATCTTATGTTTCCTTTCCGTGTAATTTTAGTTGTTCAGGGCAATTTTCCTAATACAGGGTTCTGAGGTGCAAAAGAATCCGTTCTTTTCTAATTTAGCAAATCAAGGGTTTTTTGGCCAAAAATATTCAATTCAAATAAATATAAATGATAATATACACAATAACAAAACATTTTATTTGTGTAAAGTCTTCATTATTATCAACTCAACATTTTTCATTGCCCCTACCCACTTCATTATCAGTATATTATATAGTTTTTATTTATTTTTCAAGAAAATGTCGCAACAGTGCAGGTTGGACACAAGATTCTCCTTCCTCTAAGATCGACAGTCCAAGCTATTCTATTCTATCAAAACTCACCTTAGGCTTCCACCTTGCCCTACCTTGCTTTGTTGTTTTGACCCCCTTATAATACTGCCACCTATTGATGGGGTTAACAGGTCCTTGAGGAATATGACAGGTCTGTAACAATGGCAGCGATACTTTCAATTGACAGAAAAAATCTATATAATGATTCTCTCTCATTGCAGAGACCAATTCGACATAATTTAATGTGGTATAATTATGTGCAAATAAAAAAAAAATGAATCCCCGAGGTTATTCTCACGCAAGCTCCAATTTGTCACTGCCATGTCAGCTTGGGGTGTGCTTACATCATCGTTGACAAGTCTGAGTAAATGTGTCAAGTTTGTACCTGTTACCGACTTAACTTCAACTTCAATCACAATGTGTATGTCATTTTAAAATATTTTTTAAATGTTATATACGAAACTCGTAGTTGTTTGATTATTTTTACTAATAATCTTATTTTTTACACTCTTAATAAAATACATTTAAAGTATTTTATATATACTTAATTATTTTAAATATATTTTTGTATACTTTATATATAAATGTATAGGAAAATTGAGGGTCATACATAAAATATGCAAGTCACATGTGACAATTATTTCAAATATTTAGTATAGTTTATATATAAATGTAAATGTATAGGCATAATGACGATCATACATAAAAAATACAAGTTGCATATGATGGTTATTTCAAATATTTGCAATTATTTTACGGTTAAAATCATAAAAAACATCTAAATGGCCATCAAACTTAACCCTTGGGCAATAGATGTATCTCAATGTGCAAGGCCAGTTTAACCCATAATGGCATTGATTTTGGGACGGCTTTTAGCAAGAGCTCCATGTAGCACAATTCTCGTAATGTCTTGTTTATTTAATTATGTGAGGGCAGAACTATGAACTCGCTGCAACTATCAAATCATTGTTAAATTTACACTTTAATTTGTTTTCTAGTACCTGTTTGACAGGGACCTAAAAAGGGATGGGCACGAAAGACATTCTACTAACATAGTTGTCCTGATTGCATGTGATGCAGAACCCAGTGCAACTACAAGGGTTAAATTTGATAGTCATGTAAAAGTTTTTTTGTGATTTTAGTCGTAAAATACTTATAAATATTTGTAATAATAAATATTTGTAATAACCATCACATGCAACTTTTCCATTTTAAATGTGGCTGCCATTTTTATATAGATTTGTTTGTAATTACAATAATATATATATATATATATATATATATATGTATTTAAAAAATAAAAGAAAGATAAAATAGTTATTATAAATAACATAATTTATATTGCCAAATAAGCTCACAACACCTTGTAGATGACGCTGAATAGATTGTTATTGCACCCAAATGTGCTTAAAATCACGTGAATATCTTAGCATCTTTCAGTATATTTTCAATGGCTTCCTGAGCCTTACTATCGCCCATTGCATAGTCGGATGAATTGGGCAAATTGTTCAGAGAATCAAGAACTTGCTTGTGCAATTTTAGGAGCCTTTTGAAATTAATGTAAGTATTCATGCATATTATATCAGGGTCAATGTTGATAACATCAAGTAGATTAATGGTTTTTAGATGTTGAGAATCACAATTTTGAACAAAAGTCATCAAATCCAAAGCTTGCCGACAGGCTTCAATATCTGTTGGCATACTATTGACGCCCCTATCAAAAGGCAAGAGTATTATGATTGTATTTAACATGGAGAGTGATGTCACCCTCATGTTGTTTTCATATAGAATTAGGATATGTTCCACAATATCCTGCAACTGTTTGAGATGACCTATAAACTTTCGCCACCATCTAATTCCTAATAATGAAATATAATCAGTCTAATTAACTCCTTGCAATTGTAGGGTTTATTTTTTCTTTTATTGAAACAACTCTTTGTTTACTTTATAGATTCCTCATTAGTAACCCACAAATTTTCCAAATTTCCTCATTGGCGAGTATTGACATTGGAGATGTTGGATGTTGGCATACTATTGACGCCCCTGTCAAAAGGCAAGAGTATTATGATTGTATTTAGCATGGAGAGTGATGTCACCCTCATGTTGTTTTCATATAGAATTAGGAAATGTTCCGCAATATCCTGCAACTGTTTGAGATGACCTATAAACTTTCTACCACCATCTAAATCCTGATAATGAAATATAATTAGTCTAATTAAATCCTTGCAATTGTAGGGTTTATTTTTTCTTTTATTGAAACGAATCTTTGTTTACTTTATAGATTCCTCATTAGTAACCCACAAATTTTCCAGATTTCCTCATTGGCGAGTATTGACATTGGAGATGTTGGATGTCAGGGCCTTACATTCATCAACAAAGATCCTTTCAAATTTAAAGCCATCACTTCTCCCTCTTATCGTCTCATGTTCTTCCTATGTTCTATTTTTCATGTTCTTCACAATTCCTGTTGCTTCACTCCACATGCTTTATTGTTTCCAAACAAATGTAGCCTTCCCTATCAGCATATCCATTGCACCTTTGCAATGCAATTGCTAGTTTGTTTTGGGTTAAAAATTTAAATCAAGAGTTTAGAGACAGGGAGATGAGACAAAAAAAAAATTGTTAGTGGTGGTCTGTCACGGTCTGGCAAAACTTCAAAGCTGTCAAATTGAAAACTGTATGTTTCTTATAATACACGAAACATTCATATCGCACCACTCCAATAGTTTTTCCAATATTTTGATCATTGTTTATTTAATGTCATCATTGTTATTTCATTTTCAATAATTTTATTTATAACCTTTGGTAAATTTACTCTTTACTTTTTAATTTTTATTAATATTAATTTTTAATAATTCTTAACATTTTTATTATTTAATAATTTTTTATTAATTTTAAATTTGTAATATTAACATTTTACTTTGCATTGATTTGACTTAATATGAATTTATCATTTTAGTATTAATATACAAATATTATTCATTTTTATTAATTTATAAAAAATTTAATTTTTAAAATTTATAAAAAAAAATTAATTTTAATTTAAAAAAATTGATCAACGGAAAAAAAGGTTTAAAAGGACCCTACCTCGTACACAAAGAGGAGAAAAAGATGACATTGAAGAACAAAACAAACCAGTCTCTACCAGCAGCGCAAAAGATAAAAACAACAATACACATCCAACAACAAAACCAAAAATCATCAAACAATCTCAAAAATGAAGCCACTTCCCTTTAGATCTTAGTTACAACTTAAGGGGAGAGATTGTGTCTTTCTTTTTCTGATTGACAACATTCCAACTCTCATCCGCATTTGGATTGGAATCAAAACTTCAATGTGTTCCGTAGAGCTAAGGAATCCTGATAAATGATTAGAAACATTCTTATATACTTGTTGCACTTCCACCTCTTCTAGGTCAACTCAGTCCTTAGGAACCAACTCAGAATCAAACATTAAAGGATCATTCACAACCAAGTGATTAGAATTAGAGTTCTTCCACCAAGAGTTTTTGCCTTTAGCATGTTTATTAACTATTAAATGGCCTAAATAAAAGCATGTTTTACATCTAAAGGGAAACCCTTCATAAGTTCAATAGTAGCAAGGAAATCCACAGAAGTATCCATATCACCCAAGATTCTAGCATAGGTTGTGTGCTCTAAACATTTCCCTAAAGCGTTGCTAATGGCAATTAGAAAACTCTCCAACCAAAATTAGAAAGTATCAAAAACTAGATTGAACAAAGGAAACCACAATTTTGTCAAAAGCATGTGGGGAGTAAAATTTCCAAACTTTTCCAAAAATTAAAATCTTATCTAAAGCATTTGCAAATGCAACATTGAAAAAACCACATGCACTAAGAAAGATGTCCAACCTACCTTCCAAACAAGGGCCCTAATGGTTTGAAATCCAAACATTAAGCTTTGGCAGACCCGAGCAAAAGTTTTCTAGTTGAATCACCTCTTCCCCAAATCCCACAGATGGGGTAGATTTAACATAAGCCATAGGCTTGTTATGTTTGGCTTCTAACAAACCCTTGTTCCTATTACCAACATCCC